>KE504652.1:1808114-1833547 GCA_000441515.1 Elaeis oleifera | reverse complement strand
TAGACTGTTAGACTATAGAGGTGAAGACACAGAAGTTTCTACTGTGGAAGTAAGGATGGCAGCATGTTATAAGTGTATTGCACAGGCTATTTAAGAAGTTATATTATAGAGCTAAGTGTTGTGAATTTCATTTCATTTTATTTCTTTTTTCATTTTGAGAAAAAAAGGTGTTGCCCTTTAATTCATTTTGTTGTGTATTCTATTTCAAGGCCACTAAAATTGTTTACCAATAATTCCTCAATTTCTTCATTAGCCAATAATGGCAAGGTATCTAATGCAGCATGGTTTCAAATTCCAATGGGATGTCCCATGGGAGATTGAAATGGGGTAGTAAGTGTTGGGATAGTACCATCCCGCCATCATCTGAGCTTACCGATCAACATGTCCCGGGACATCTCCTGTCCCTAGTTCCAGGACAAGATGGGACAAGCGGCACATCCCATTGCATAAAATCGGGAAATAGCAAAGTGTTAGACTTGACAATAGTGTTTAGACCCAAAAATATGCCATATGAGAGGTCTACGCATTAGGATGAATTGGCATAGAGAACTTTGTGAGGGATTAGTGATGTTGTGAACCTGGAAACTTGTAATTAAGCATGTTACATATTTACAGGTTACAGCCATGATCCATATCATTTGTCTCTCATATTCAAGTTTAAATTATCTCATGAAGTATCATAGTTTGCAAAGTTCTTTCTTTCTTTCTTTTTTTAATGCTCATTCAATCAATGTAAAAAAATCTCATCAATGTGAGCCAAAGGGAGTGCTAGACTCTAGAAACAAGTTTTGAAAACTGGTTGGTTCATTGCATAATGCTCAATACTTACCATAATGACCCTAAAATGATATGAGGGGTCTTGGTTTGGGTAAACACCACCCAAACAGCTTGAACTGATCCTAGATTGAGTAGTTGGGGTGGATCAAGGTTCGTTCACCTTGTATTGACTGCGAATCAAGGTTCGTGGACTCAGTACCGCAACCCATGCCGGTTGTGGGCCGGTACGGTACCGTACTGACAATAAAAATAAAAAAAATCTCATCTAACGGTCAAAAAAATCTCATCCAACGGTTAAAAAAAGAAAATCAAGCTGAATCGGACTGAATCGGTACCATACCATACTGGACTAAACCGCCTGATATCGGATGGTCCGAGCTGATACCATATCGAACCAACCGGTTTGGTCCGGTTCAGGCCATTTTTCGAAAAATCGGTCTGAACTGAACCGATTTCCCATCGATATGGTATGGTACGGGATGTACCGGCCAGTTCGGACCGGTACGGAATACTATGCTGTGAACTGATGCCAGAAATGAGCAGCACCAAGCACCACTTAGGAATTCTTTTACCGCACCCTGGGGAGGGGGATGATGGCTTGTTCTCTACCATTTTTATGTGACAACAAGCAAATAGATATCCTAGTAACATCCTACACCAATCATGCGAGATTCAACCATGGGTTTTTGATTTTCGAGGTTAGAACCACCATGTTTTTGTTTGAATTTCAGTCCAAGAAAAGTAAAGAAACAACAAATCAAGTTGTGATGTACATAAACTTGAGGAATCTAATTCAAAATTATGTAGAAACCAACCTCTTGGTCAATATCTAACTCAATACAGAAAAAGGGTTATGCTAATTTAAGGATTCTCACTGATTTTTTTCACAAGAAGTGGAGAAACTGAAATTTTGCAAAATATCGACATAATTTTATCTTATATAAAGTGTGTCCTTAAAAATTTCTGATCCTATTCTTAATTTGTCATATGAATAATTTTTTAATTTGAAAGAATAGTGCTTCAACTTAATGTATTCCTTCTGAGTAGAACAGAATAATAAGATGAAGAAAAGAAAATGCAGTGGACCTCTTATCACTTGAGGTGGTTAGTGGAATAACCTTCATAGTGAATGACTGCTTGTGTGCCATCCAAAATGGCCAACCTTAGGTTTTCCTGTTATCATGAATAGGAACTAAGAAAACTACAGGTGGTGTTTGATTACACGGCATACTTCAATTTTGCTTTCTATTGACTCCCTGTTGCAAAATTATTTGGTTGTGTACTAACTCCTTCATGGGTCTGTGTGACTGAACATATGTTAGGATTACAGAACCTTCCAAATATTTCATTGGCAAGTTATGTCTCTACAAAGACTATTATCAGACAGAGAACCATATGCATGAATGACAACTGACAACTTTTTTTAAATGCCATCTTGAATTTCTTTTTGAAGTCTCTTGACCTAGTCAAGGAAGGCATTTAATTTGAAGATGCATGTATGGAAGAAATCTTCTTTTCTTCTCTATTACTCCTGATTTTAATTAATTGCACTAACCTAAGTATGAGGCCTTGAAGATTTATGTGACTATATTTCCTGCCAAAATAATTTATATGGAATTTCTAGTTTATTTTGGCCTAAAATCATATGGAGAATTGTAACCAGGTTTAAACTTTTGAAACTTAAAATAAAGAGTTTCAAATAATGAATCTCAATTATATAAAGTTCCATAGTTTGGTATGTCACTTATAGCCAGTTTTGTGTCATCTAAAATCAATTATAATTATATTTCAATTGCTAATTTTTACCACATATATGTTTTGAATGTAACTTTGATTTATGTGGTCTTTTCCTCGCTTATTTGAATCAATACTCCCAATCTTCGACCTTATTTCTTGCAAAAACATAATACAAAGATGAGACAACATGATTGGAAAAGGCCAAAATCAAATTTTATAGGGCAAAAGATGTCATATCAAGTGTTTTTGCGGCATATCTGTATATACCAATCAATACCCTTTGTTGGGATGATCCTCAATAAAGTGCATGCTTTACACACCCTTGGCTGATATGGGTTTGATTCTTGATATTTCAAACCTTGCTTAGAACCTCTCTTTATGGTTGGCTATAAATGGTCTATACTTGACAAGTTGGTTTGATTTTTTTATACAACTCCACTTGTGCTTTACTGCTATGAAAGTGAACATGCCAACTTTAGGGTCTCAATGAGTTTAATGGTATTGAAACTTCTCTCGATGGGTGAGGGAAATATAAAGCTATTTATACACCACTGTCCTTGGACTTGGTGCTTATTAGAAACTACTGTATGTGATCACGCATTCACACTTGAGATGAACTAGCCTTCTCTTCTTGCATTTATGGTGAAGTGCGAAAGTAGGATTTTCTTCACCAAATATGCTGTGTGTCTCAAAATTTTCTTGTGAATTCCCAACCTTAGGTTCTTAAAAAGAAGGATCAATAATTTAAATTGTTGTTAAAATATGTGTAACTGAGCTCCATTTTTAAGTGAATGTCACAACTCACAACACTTGCTATTCTATATTGTGGATTTATATTCTACTCCACCTTGTGTCATGGCAAGCTTGGTAGAGGGTTAAGGAGATTAGTAATATGTCATAATCTTACATGCTGTTAGAATTTAGTTATCCGTCTGATCTAATCTGTGTATGTGCATAACTCTGTCTGTCTGCTTGTCTCCCTGTCTAACTATCTGTTTGTGTCAGCTTCTTTTTCTCTCTTTGTCAGTGTATATGTTAACACCTATGATTTTATATATATCTTCACGTGTTTCAAAGCACCGGAGAGGATGATTTGATGGCTGTAGATCCTTTTAATGCACTCATTATTGTTAACAGTCAGCAGTTTGACTACGTTTTGATCTTTTGTTTCAAGGAATTATCAAGACTAAGATATGGTATTTTGCCAATAGGAGAACACTTGCAGTTGTCACTAGTGTCCTCATGGCTGGTGGAACTGTTGCGTATGTAAAATTGCGTTCGAGGAGCAGGTCCATGAGGTCAGATTCCTCTGTTAGTCACTCTGCATCTGGTGTTAGTAAAGAGAACTTAATTCAAAATGGTGTAAATGTGAATTCAATTAAGACAGCAACATTGAAAAGAGGGGGATTAAGGTCTCTACATGTTCTATCTGCAATCTTACTCTCACAAGTGGGTCCAGTAGGCATGCGGAATCTTCTAGCTTTAGTGGTTACAGCGGTAAGCCTCTTTTTCTCTCCTTTCCTTCCCCTTTTCATACATGATTCATCATTTTTCTTGGAAATGTTCACTTGGCCCATACTTCTTTTGGCATATGGCTTAATTAATTTCACATGCTTGTAGTGATGGTTATAAACTTATAATTATGTTATGATAGTAATGAAAAGAAAAACAGTATGTAGAACCATATTTATAGTTAAAGGAGGGCAATCTAATCCTTTTTTTATCCAAAATGTATCTTTGGGACCATTGACTTGCTTCCCTAATCTTCGGAGAGTGGCAAGTAGCTAGGGATGGTTTTAAGGAATTTGTACACATGGTGTGAAGTTGGTGTGCATGCACGTGGATGAGACAACAAGAATGTGGAACTTGTTTATTTTGTTTTCCTCCCAAATATGGTGTGCTTGCTTATTAAGAGGGGTGTGAGGGAATTAGGGACTTACATGTTACCAAGAAATTCTTTTGTTTGGGTTATTATTTTGCTAGTAATATCCATTGCATGTCACGATCCTAATGTTGCTAGTCATCTCCCTGTTCATCGTAAAGTGTGCTATTTTGGTTTGGAGCAAGGTTTGCCGAATCACTATCAAAGATTATGCCAGCCGGCTACTGGTTTAGTATGGTACCGGCATGTACCATATTATGCTGAGGTGTACCAGAGATGGAAGGATCGAGAGAAGAGGGAGAGAGGGAGAAAACCGTAACCTAACCTAACCTTAGAAGGAGGAGAAGCAGGGATGGAAGAGAAGACGAAGGAGATAGGGAGAGGGAGAGGGGGGAGAGGGTTAAGGAGGGAGGAGGGGGTGGGTGGGAAGGGGAGTGGGGTTTGGGTGGGAGCGAGAGAGGCATACAAGGTGTTGGTGTCGGTGTTGATTGATGGCAATGGTGTTAGCATGGGCTACAAATGGAGCCTTTGGCAACAGCTTGGAGGGGCTTCGAAGCTCTGGTTCATAGTGGAAGGGGAGAGAGAGAGAGAAGGAAGCCATGAAGGGGTCAGGGCACCTCAAGGGGTTTGAGCACCGAAATGTCCCAACTACCAAACTATCTTGGTTCTTGGCCAGTGCAGTACTGCCCAAACCTCCTGGTTCGGGATGGTTTGGGAACCCTGATTTGGAGCCACTTAAATTTGTTGAATCTGTTGGGGTTTATCCAAACAATCGAGGGTCCCTTAGTAATGAACCAGGTGTTCTTGTAAGATTCTCTAGATAGCCTATAATTTGGAAGTAACTGTGATAAATTGAAGACAAACAAAAAGTAGGCATTGTATGATGTAATTGCCATTTTGCCAGGATATGTTGTATTACCATCTGTGCGCTTAAGTCTCTCAGGTGACTTAATTTGGATGTGGATATTCCTACTTCTGTATTTATGCAACACCTAGATTACTGTAAGCTGGATGTTACCATCAAATATAATATTTATTGCAGGTTTTGCGAACTGCCTTAAGCAACAGATTGGCAAAAGTGCAGGGTTTCTTATTTCGAGCTGCTTTTCTTCAGCGCCTACCATCTTTTTTGCACCTGATATTTGAAAATCTACTCTTATGTTTTCTCCAGTCCAGTTTGTTTTCTACTTCAAAGTACCTAACAGGTGTTTTAGGCCTGCAGTTCAGAGAAATCCTAACAGACCTTATACATGCTGATTATTTTGAGGTAAATGCCACTGAAGTACACTGCTTGCTTATTCTTATTTGATCAGTGAGGTTGATGTAATTCTTTTAATTCTTTTAACTTAAGTCCTTGTTGTTTTCTAGCTTGATTTAGAATTATCAAACCCAATATATCTTGAGTTCCTTAAATTCATGGATAAGATTTCATTTAGAAGTTTCTGTTGAATAAATTCTTTTATAACTACATCTAGTTGCATGTATTTGGCAGTCAGATGGACTACAAATATTCCTGATATGTCTTAGAAAGTTGGAATTCACAATTTGCACAAGGCAACAGATTATGAAAATAGCAAATTAAAGCAGCACATGAGTTGAGGGCAAAGACCTGAGAAGCAATTCTAAATGTTGGTATGTGATGAGTTCCACCAATTGGATGGAGATGATGGTGAAGAGGGATTGATATTAGTTGCACAGAGCCGGATTGGGATTCCAACAGGACTTAGTGGAGGGAACAATAATTTTTTTAGGGTACCCTTGGATCTAAGTGGCAGGAGTGAAACTGCACAATGGACTATTTTCAACATCATAATCAAGAGATCTTGCTCCTTGAGACTGGATGCTACAAGATTTGTCTAAAATGGCAAGCTTATGATCATGCTGCTTCTTGATGTCTCAATGAACATAACTGGATACATGTGGTGCTTAAAAATAATATATCATAGTTTGCACTGAGATGTGTTGTATTACAGATTGTCAAATGTTTAACCAAAAAGATTACATAATCAACTAACTGTTGATGATTTTGAGTTTATGGTTAATTCTTAAAATATTTGGGCCAAGGAGATCCTTGGTACAGTTAGTTATAGAAACTTACTTGGACATTGACAAAAAGTAGGCTCTTGGGTGCAACAAAACAGGTGGAAATAAAATATAAGGGAAAATGGGAAAATTGAAAGGAGAGTATGGTGTATCATACGGTTCAAAGGAATTTGTTGGTTGCAAAGTTCAAGAATAGAGAAAATTTAAGAAATGGCATGGAGTTCCTATTCTCATACGCTAAGGAATAATGCCAAGAAAGGAATCATATTTCATGAAAATGCTGAAAGTGACATGTGGTCTTACATATTGAGAAGAGATAAAAGCAGAAGTGAATACAAAATAATTTATAAATAAAATTAGCTGTGCAAAGGAGGTAAAGGCAGAAACTATTACAAAAAAGTATATATGAAACATAAATTCTTATCGGTTCTAAATCGTTACATGCATTCCAGAATTTGATCCGATAAGTTCAAGGGAAAATTTAGAATGACTCTTGTCATATATATGTATGTATGTGTGTGTGTGTGTACATTTGTCCGAAAGGTTATGCATCACTGCTGCTGGATTTGTTTTCTCTATGCAGTCAAATGATGAACTCAGTTTTACTATTCATTACTATATGTAAAATCTTTCTTCATGAGTATTCATAGTCGCCCAAAAATTATTTTGCTGTTGAATATGCTAACTAATTCCTCTTTTAGGATCTTATAGGTTTATTACTATCAAATTGATGCAAATATTTTCAGTAATAGATAGGTCTCTAATGTCAGTAAACAAAGAGTACCTGTACTTTCTGAATAAGTTATTATATGGTCTAATGTTGTGTTGATAATGAAAATTTTTTTTTGAAGGCTAGTCAAATTGAATAGAGTCAAACTTGTTTCACACATGTACCAGAAGATTTTCCATGAGCCATGGCTTCAGATGAAATCCATTCGCATTTTGTCCAAAAGCTCAACAAATAGTTGTAGCCATTGAACATATACTACCGGAAAAAAATTCTTCAGCTTTGCTTATTTATGATTTCCATATGCAGCCTATTTTATGATATCCTACTTATAGCTTCTTTCTATTAAGATATATTCGATTTTTTGCCACCAGTTGGTGTTTGCTTCCTCAATTGGGTTGAAACATGTTGTAATCATGAAGTTTAGATCTTATTCATCTTGACCATGTCGGTTCTTCCAGCTGCTGTACAGAATCAAATCTACAATGTGCTGTCACACCCATGAATTGGCACATGGTCACCCCCATCTTTTTGATGGTTGAGAATAACATTTCTATGTTTTAAATACTATTTCAAGTGATGCACCAATGAATTTGTGCAGTCTTGTATACAGCTTACAAAATCCAAGCACAAGGAAATTGACTTTCCTATAATCGCTAGAATTTATAGTTATGCCTGTTAGCTAACTACTGGATCCCAAAAGCTGAAGCTGTTGAGGAAGTGGTCAACATTGTGTATGAAGCCTTAACCCACTGCCTGCGCGCCTCCTTCGCCTTCATGCACTCGTATGTTTCCTGGACCTAAGCATAAACGAATTAGGAATGATTTAGAACCAATGGAATTGATCATTGAACCCCAAAAGCTTAAGCTATCAGGGAGGAGGTCAACAATGTATATCAGATATTAAGATCTAACAATGGCTATCCTACAATGTGCATCATGGACCTTAAATATCTTATATTTCTTTTGACAAAAAACAAGAATGATACAGATAATGAGACCTAATATTGTAAACCTGTGGATATTGAATTCTTAGTGAATAGTGAAGGTCATTCTAAGTTTCATGCCTTATTATTCCCATGGATTCAGGAGAACTCTCTGCCAATCCATGCTGTACTAACATGAAACTAGAATCCTGCACTCACCAGCAATGGTACCTTTTTATTTGTTAAAATTGGCGTGGCACAACATTCATGTGTCAGCATGTAACATGTCACACCACATGCTATGCTGGCTCATGGTTACATAGACCATTTCTGAATTCTTATTCATTATTGGATAGTTCTTCTTCTTTAGTTTCCATAGCTTTGTGAACTCTAAAATAATGAAATGAAATGTCCTGGCCTTCTGGATTTTAGCTTTTCATCACGTTTTTCAGTATTTATGATGTCAATATTTCTAGATTTTTATGTTTGTCAATAAGAAGAAACTGTCCGCTGGTTTGTTGCATTAGAATTATTGTTTAAGGAGTTTTGGTTCTTTGAAATGCTATATATCGGTTCTGATTTAGGCATTGTCGAAGGTTTCACCATTGCATTTTTTTGTTGAAGGTAGGTTTTATTTGTTTGGTTCTACATGAATTTGGGGGGCTTTGTGTGACTTTCTTTGATGGGGCTTTCTTATTGAAATCAATGGGCTTCAGTCATGCCATCCAAAATTGCTTGAGTTTGGAGCATTCCTATGACTGATGTTCTCTATGCGCCAAGCACACAAGCAATTCAAGAGGGGTCAAATTTTGGTCCTTGTTTTAAATGTGAAAAAAGAGATATCTAAGCATGTAAACTGAATGCTTAAGAGGATTTTATTTTATATCAAGAACTTTGATCCTTTTTTAAATTTACTCTTTCTTGACCCCTTTTACCTGTGACTTGTTGCAGATGTTGTTGTGTGGATGGGGGATTTTTTTCTTGTTTTAATGCTTAAGAGGATTTTAATTTATATCCTGAACTTTAATCCTTTTTTCTTTAGTTTACTCTTTCTTGGCCCCCTTTACCTGACTTATTGCAGATTTTATTGCATGGCTGGGGATTCTTTGTGATCGTAGTTTCTTGCATATCACATTAGTGGGCATCTCAGTTGCAGGTGGTCATGTCAATGGTTTTCTTGACTCTTAGGAGTTAGGACAATGTATGCATTGGTAATAAGATGTTTGTTATTGTGCTCTTAGTGCTGGCTATTCGCCACCTAAAATTCAGGGTACCAGACAGGCCCATTTCTTTGTTTTATTCTTGAGCATATTTATAAATCAGTAAAGAACCTGGTTCTACTTAAAAAAAAAAGTATTTAAAATCATGTTTCAAGTGCCAGCCATTCTGGTTCATGTCAATTTGCACATACCATGTTGGGCCATGATTGGCACTTTGTATGGGTGAGTATAGCATCTATTCAGCTCTTTTTTTATGTTTTAATTAAATTATCATTAGACAAGTAACATGCAGAAGTGCCAATCCGAATATGAAATTCAGTCATTTCTGTCTTCAATGGTTAAATGCTGGAATGTGATATGCAACTGGAGCCTTTTCTTTTAAAACGTCAGTTCTACCTTTTTCAGCTTTTCTATTTTATGCCATTTAAAATATTGGAATCATATTCTATCAATAAATTAACATGCATGTCCTTTGGTCAACCTTTTTATGTACTCTATTAAGTGTTACTTTCACCATCTTGCCCCGGAAATGACTTCTTGTTTTTGGAAGAATTAGGTTATGCGGCATCTATATTTTACATTTGTGCAGTTAACATAGAATAAACACCAATTCTTCATCACTTCTGTAATGGCTTGCATATGATGCTGTGTGAGCAGAGATTTTTGAGTGGAGGAATTTTTGGTTCACTGATTGATCACTAGATATCCACTATAGCTTCACATTCTTCTGCTGTTATATATAACATCACTGATTGTCTTTTAATAATGTTTCTTATATTGTTCATTGAGCTGCAACTTATGTTGGATGGTGATATTATATGCTATCTAACTATTTAGCTCAAAACAATGACTTATTCATCCATCTTTTGGGATACAGAATATGGTGTACTACAAAATATCACATGTTGATGGTCGAATAACCAATCCAGAACAGCGGATTGTTAGTGATATACCAAGGTTCTGTTCAGAACTGAGTGACCTTATACAGGATGATCTCGCTGCAGTTACTGATGGCGTGCTGTATACTTATCGCCTTTGTTCTTATGCAAGTCCAAATATGTGTTTTGGATGCTGGTAACCAATTTATTTTTTGTCTTCTCATAGTAGATGATAAGTTTTTGGCTATAAGCCTATACACTGTTGTAAGCTATATTTCCCGCATCATAATATATTACTGTAATACTTGCATAACAACCTTTTGCTATACAGGCATATGTGGTTGGAGCAGGGGCTATGATTAGAAATTTCTCTCCTTCATTTGGGAAGTTAATGTCCAAAGAGCAACAACTGGAAGGGGATTATCGACAGCTTCACTCACGGTTAAGAACCCATGCTGAAAGTGTAGCATTTTATGGGGGAGAGAAAAGGGAAGCATCCCACATTCAGCTGCAGTTTGAGAGTCTTATTAGGCACTTGAACCTTGTTCTTCATGACACTTGGTGGTTTGGAATGATTCAGGACCTCCTCTTGAAATACCTTGGTGCTACGGTAGCAGTTGTCCTAATTATTGAGCCTTTTTTTGCTGGTAATCTTCGACCTGATGCTTCAGTGTTAGGAAGAGCAGAAATGTTGAGTAATCTCCGTTATCATACAAGTGTTATAATATCTCTGTTCCAGTCTCTTGCAAGTCTTTCTACCAGTTTTCGACGGCTGAATCGTCTCAGGTTATTGCTCAATCCCTTATGGTAGACCTAGGAAAGAATAATCGTTCCTTGTACAGTGGTGCACCAATTTTTTTTCCTTTTGTTCCCTTTTTTAAAACTTTTTGCTAATTGATTACTTGAGTGAATGATGATATGTTTTCATAATAATGGTGGTTGTATTATGCTGGTATTAGTGTCCATATGTTTTTGTCATCGAGGAGGCTGGATAGTTGCGAGGTCTGGCCAGATCTGCCCTCCTTCCCCTCCTTTGTCCCCCCCCCCCCTTCCTCTCTCCCTCTCTCTCCCTTAATCTTTCTATCTGCTTGTGCAGTCCCCTCATGACTAGGCCAAAGGGAGGAGTTTGGGCCCACACTGCTCTCTTTCTCTTCTTTTTTCAAAATCAAATGTTCCCAGCCAGTCCCAACCAGTTTTGGCTAGGATAATAAGCAGGACAACTGGGCATATTAATGGAAAGGTGTCTCACAGGTATCTCTGGTCCCAGTTTCCTGTTGGAATGACAACATACCGATGGTACTCTCATGTTTTAGCAGGACCTACATCCTTTGGCCAAATTAAGCTTAACTCTCTATAAAATAAGAGAGTCGTGTGGCCACCAAATGAGTCAAGAACTCAACAGAAGGGAGAGGTGGACTCTGATCTGGTCTATTCTTTGGAAGGGACTGCCTTTTGGCTGTCAGATGAGCCAAACAGCTCATTGAGAAAGGAGAACGGGTACTAATCTGGCCAATTCTTTTGGAGGACTACAATACCATTGGATGAGCCAGATGCTCATCCTGAATAAGGAAAGCATGCTGAATCCAATACATTCTTTAGGAATAAGCAACTTAATGCTATTAGGCGGTTTGCATCATGGCCAGAGGATTGGCACCCCAATAGTTTTTGGAGTAAATTATGTTACCCTAACAGAGTTAAGCAAAATTTTCATGAACATTAGCACTTGGGCTGACTTTTGTATTTCATATGACAAGAGGTAGAAGAGTGGGCCATTTTATGTAAACTTAAACACTGTACTACAAATGTGTTCAGGTGGTTCAACTAGTAATAGGTTTGAGGTTCAATTCACTAAAACAGAGTTTTATGATGCATATATTTCAGTATTTGTGCTACCCAAGAAGTTTTAGAAGTCACGTAGAAGCAGTACAGTTGCCTACTTTTGCTGGAATTGCAAAGGAGGAAACCTATTGCAACTTAAAATTGTACAATGTCTTGCGCGTATGATCTTCAGCGCATTGTGAATTCTGCAGCTCCAGAAGTTATTATCTTGTACTCAAGATTCAGTTGCACCTGTGAAAATGGAACATATCTTTGCTGCATAGGTCACAAATTTGTGTGCTGGTCTTACTGTATTGTAATTATTTGAGTGTAGCATGGCCTTGATTCTCTATTAGAGTAACATATATAGGTGTAGTTAGAGCTAATTTTGGCTAAGAAGAACAACTTAAACTGCACTTTTTATTGCTTTGTTTGTAAAGACCTAACTTTGACGGCTTCTATGTGGTCTTTGATATTTACTTCAATAATATATCTGAGAAAGGTCTCCTCTTCAGATTATCTTGTTCCTCTTCTTAAACAGCATAGTTCTTCAATTTTGGTAAACAAATTATTTATTAGGTGTTTAATTTGTTTAGAGGGTTATTGAATTTTTGTTACTCTTTTCAAGAAAAGTAATTGCATTGTGTCCTTACCAGCATACTGTGGAAACCTGATACCAGATATTAGACATTGACAGACTCCTAACATATTGTCGCTTATGATATGTTATGCAGGCCATGCATTGCCATTTTTCTCAACCAAGAGTACTCCAGCCAGCATTTCTTAACTAAAAAAAATTACCTCCAAATCCAAGTGAATGATGTCATGGATGTTCTTGCCAGCATGCTGGAAACCTGATACCATTTATTATACATCAGACAGATTCCTCGCTTATCTTCCTTTCTGATATGTTATGTTGGTCATGTACATCCATCTTTCTCAACCAAGAGATCTCCGGCCAGCATTTCCTTTAGTGAAAAATCAGCCTCCAAATCCGTTTGCTTGCTCCTGGGCCTTCTGATAAGATGTTTTGTACAATTCATATCTGGATCAATCATTTTAGGGTTCCTCTATGTTAGTGGAATGACAGCATCTCAAGTTTATGCTTTGTATGACACTTGTTTACCATTGTTTGTCTCTGAAATCCTCATAGTAGGGAGGACATATTACACTTACACCATTCTTTGCTTTGCCTTTCATCTTATTATAAGAATTTTCGTCCCATATTATACTCCCTTGCTCGTTTGAACGTCTCTCTCCCATTCTTTCCTGAAATCAACCATTTTATTCCAATGTTCCATGTAATAATTTTTTTTCTTTCTTTTTCTGTGTATATGTGTGTGCTTGCCCTTCATGTTTGTGTACACACCTGCATCTATTCAGACGTGTGTTGGTGAGGGTGTGCACATATGGGAAAGATTACTTGCAATCCTCTGATCTCCGCACCAGGTACAATGGACTTAATGAACTGTAAGGTCATTATATTTCTGATACAGACCTTAATTCTGCTATATCTTTATTTTCATTTTATAGTTTTCTGGATTTAATGTCAGATTTAAGGCATTGTATCAATTTAATTTGGTCATTGTTTAATGATGGTTTTAGTCGGGTATTTCTTTCACATTTTGTATAATCATAGATTACTCTTTTCTATACATTGAGCCACTTGCTTTCCTTGTGCATGACATGTTCTGCGCATTTAATTGCTGTTTAATAGCATGTGGTAGGCTCATTAGGTTATGCTGAACTACCTTTCAAAAGTTCCCCAATGTCTAGTGTTATTTATAGTTATCCATATTCTTATCAAACACTATTTGTTTCTTTTCTATTACAGTGGTTATGCTGACCGGATTCATGAACTAATGTTCATATCGAGAGAGCTGTCTACTGATGCCACATCTTCAGTTCAAAAAATGCTAGTAGTAATTATATTACTGAAGCAAGTTACATTGAATTTGCAGGGGTCAAGGTACTTTAATTTCACTAGGAATTTGACATATTTACTTGAAATTATGCTCTGTAATCTACTTTGATACTAAAATCAAGTGTTTCCAGGTAGTTACACCTAGAGGAAATGTATTGGTGGACAATTTGTGTCTTAAGGTAGAATCAGGTTCAAATCTTCTTATCACAGGTATTCTGCCAATTACAGAATTACTGAAGTTTGCCACAATGAGTTTACACTTGACAACTGATCTGATCTATATAAATTTTTTCTTGCATATGTTTTATATGGCTGAGCAATATATGATGAAATAAAGAATTTGGGTTTGTTATCTTCTGTTGCATCATCAAGTATTTGTATTTGCTGTTTAGTAATTTAAGGTTCATGTTTTGAGTATTATTGATGATTCAGAGGATTTACACAGAAATGACATGATTAAGATCAAGTGTAGAGCAGACCAATGCTGAGCTGAGTTCTTTAGAAGATTATAACTCATACGAAGTAAAATGCTTGTGGAGTCTCTTAAGTTGGAAAAAGTTTCTGAGATAGCTATATAATAAAACCAAAAGTTACCCATCTTTGCTGCATGACATATACATTGTACAGATCACAGATGCATAGGGTTACTATCATGCAAGTTGAGTTTCTCAAAATTTCTTGGCCTATATCTTAGTTGGCACCCGGCAGTTTTCTCTTTATTGTTTTGTCCTTGTTAGGTTAGAGTGTCAGACCCAATTCTAATCATTTGCCACTGTATCTCGAGTTTCAAATATCAAAGTGTAATTCGCCTCTTATCTCCTTCTCCGTTGTTGGATCCATGTCTCTTGAAATCCGATAACACCTTTCACACACATATATTTTTTTAGCTAATTAATTTATTTATTATTAAGTGCATTTCACTAGTTGAGCCTATGCTAACAAAAAAATTCTAATGAGGACCTGTCTTTCAAAATTCAGATCATATAATTGATAGAGTTGATTGTACTAATGGAACATTTTAACAGTATATATTTATATGATTTTGTAACTTTTCTTCTCTTTCTCATTGTTTAATAGATTCTCTTCTTTGCTCCAAAATAAAGGATGAATTATTTGTCAGTGTATACTGATAAGTTTCACATTGTTTACTGGTATATCCCATTATATGTGCGAATATTCCTGTTTATGCTTCTAAGTTTAGACAAGTTGCTTTCTTGGTTGGCTTCATACTCAAAACTATCTAATCATGGATAGCAACTCGAATGTTTAGAAGATATGCATACGGTTTTCGCACAAAGTAGAGTTTAGAGAATGTTAATGAAGTAGATTATGACCAAGCAATAAGCAGAATGCCTTCACTCTGACTCCTTCGCTTTTTCCAGAACAAGTTAAATGACCAGAATGCCTTCGATTGCTTAATAAAAAGAAAAGGAACTGTTTAGCATGATAACCAACAGGAATTGGTCTAGCCGGTTGGTACCCTCTACTTTTGGGTTGAGGCCCCAGGTTGAAAGTTCAAACCCAGGTGGTGGCATGTTACCAAGCATTCTCAAAGAAAACAACCTGGCATTCATTATTTCGATAATTTTCTGTATCTCCTCTTTTTGGACCTGTTCATTGTCTTAACATCCTTCCTCAAAAGCTAAAACTATTCTCTTTTGTTACCAAAAAATGGGATTAGATTTTTTTTTTCTAATTTAAGAGACTTACCAAATTCTGGTGGTAGTTGTGCACTCCCACTCTTTCAATCTCATCTGCAATCCTAATTAATTTCCTTCTCCCTCTACAATATCAGGCGTATATGACATTAGCTATTGGATGTAAGTAAATGCATATCTTATATTTTTATTAGTGCTTATTGTTTCCTTCTATTCCTTTTCAGGTCCAAATGGAAGTGGGAAAGTTCCTTATTTCGGGTTCTTGGAGGGCTTTGGCCACTGGTTTCTGGCTACATTGTAAAACCTGGGATTGGATCTGATCTGAATAAGGAGATCTTTTATGTGCCACAACGACCATATACAGCTGTTGGAACACTTCATGACCAGTTGATTTATCCTCTTACAGCAAATCAGCAGACTGAACCACTTACCTTCCATGGAATGGTTGAGCTGTTGAAAAATGTAATACCATTTGTCTTGCGAACTGATCCATACAATAGAGTAGATTGTTTATTGATTCAGAGAAACTAGGTGAACCACTGTTCAATTGGCAGGTTGACCTTGAATATTTGCTGGGACGTTATCCCTTAGAAAGGAATAAACTGGGGTGATGAACTTTCCCTTGGTGAGCAACAGAGGCTAGGAATGGCCAGACTGTTCTATCATAAGCCAAAATTTGCTATTCTTGATGAATGTACTAGTGCTGTCACAACCGACATGGAGGAAAGATTCTGTGCTAAGGTTCGAGAAATGGGGACATCATGTATTACTATTTCACATCGACCTGCATTGGTTGCATTTCATGATATAATTCTGTCTTTGGATGGGGAAGGAGGTGGAATGTTCATTTTAAAAGGTTACTATTCATAATTTGATGTTTTCTTCTGTTTCTGTATAGAATTTCCAACACGTCGCAAACTGTTCTTTCTGGTAATGCAGGGATAATTCTTCTGTTCCTACTGAAATAGGTTCCAATTTGTCAAAATCATATGAGACTGATCGTCGTAGTGATGCCCTAGCTGTTCAGAGAGCTTTTGCTACTATTGGAGAGGTCAATAATCATTTTATTATTTCTTTGCACCTTACATATATAATGTGCTGAAACTTTGCTGTTCTCATTGTTATTTTTTATGGCATATCATTGGAAGAAGAATACATTATTGAAAGGCAGAGTGCATCCTTATTCAACAGAGTTGATAGCATCATCTCCTGAGTTAGATGACAACATTCCATTGCCCCCTGTTCCACAATTAAAAAATGCTTCAAGAACATTGCCTTTAAGAGTTGCAATGATGTTTAAAATATTGGTAATCATCTTCTACCTGAAGAGTTTTATCTTCCTGAACATTTTGTATTTTGTAGCATTGCTTACAGCAAGTGGCTTTAGTGTAACATCAGGAATTAGAAACTGGATGCTATAGCAAAAAAGTTCTTTGAAACATATAATTCACTGTTAGTTGGAGATGAGTTTATAATTTTGTCATTATCTGTTTATGATTTCTTTTTGGCTGCCTTTTCCTAGGTCCCAACACTTCTTGATAGACAAGGTGCACAATTTTTGCGGTTGCTCTTCTTGTTTCTCTAGGACATGGATCACAGACCGTATAGCTACTCTAAATGGTAGGATTAATTTCTCATCATGAATTTGGCATGTGAAAGACTAAGCAACTTCTTAAGATGCATCTACTGAATGTTACAGGAACTAGTGTTAAGTATGTATTGGAGCAAGATAAGGCTGCCTTTATTCGATTAACTGGCATAAGCGTTCTTCAGAGTGCTGCATCCTCTATTGTTGCACCTACATTAAGGTATATACTATATTTATTCTGGTTTATTGGTTAACCAACCAGTGAAGAGATTTAGTTGGAATATTTATGAAAGAGCACTTTCTTTTATGAATATCTAGTTGGAATATACTTTTTTTTATTGATGTACACTGAGGTATATACTTTTTTCTATTCAACCTATTTGCAGCTCTAATGCTTGTGCAGTCAATCTAAAGCATAAACAGTTTTCATGTGGCTCTTCCACGTGATAGCTCATTCTCATTGCTTTTATATTATTAAGCCTGATATATGTTGCTGGAACTTTTCCTATCAGTCTAATGTTTGGGTTCAATTGGTTAGTTAACATGGTATCAGAGCTTAGGTTTGCTCAAGATCACTGGTTAGAATGACCTCTAATCTAGTTTTCACATGCATGATCTGATCTACACATGAGGAGGGTGTCAAGCTTGATATACATTGTTGACTCTTTCCCTATCAGCCTAACCATTTGGGGTTAATTGGTTAACATGTGTGAATTTCTAACTTCTAAGGGCATAGGACTGGCCAGTGCTTGGTGCAATATGTACATATTGGTATTGTGAGCTTGTTGGTAAGGGCGTCGGCAAGTTGAGCTTTTCCTAATTGAAGTCAAGCTTATGCCCTAACAGTTGGTCTTTCATTAAACTTTTTCCTTGAGATTATCCTGGGTTGGATAGGCTCTAGCCAACTGATACTTCTTAGATACATATCCACATTTCAGACACTCGGGCAAAAAAAAAAAAAAAGAAGGAAAATCCATACATAACACTTGGCCATATATATTGTGCTTGTATATGGTTTTCGTGATCTAGTTATAACAACGTATTACTAATATAATTTCTTAATCTTTGGTAGGGCTTCTTATACTGATTGAGTCACTTATAAGGCTCATATTCAGCAAGCAAATCCAAATCTTTGCTACATCTTGCCTAACAATAAGTCAAAGAAGCTTGCTTATTGAAACCCTTATTTGTAAACATGCATGTCTAACAGGTGACTGGAAGTGGGCTTTCAATATCTGTTTTGCAAGGTGTCCTCGGGTTTCAAAATTAGCCTGATAAAATGATACATCAATTGGATATGAGGGCATTTGTGGTTTAGAAAAACCTTTGGATAAATTCATTTAGGGAAGATGTTTTATTACACCTTCTGTTCAGAAGCAATATTGCAGTTGAAGCCTTCATTGATTCATTGGTCATGCTTATTAATGCAACATGGCCTTCTGGTATAAATTTTAAGAATGCTATTTCTATAAGATGCCTATTGACTCCCTTTTCCACTTTATTTATTGCAACTTGATATTTCAGTTGCCTTTATGCCCACTTATTTACTTGTACAATCATGTCACTTTATTTCATGCATATTGGTTTTTGTTAAACTGATACTTACATGGAACCTGACATTTTCTAGTTCAAGTGTATGGACACATCAGGTTGTGAGCTTTATCCGAAGTTGCCATGTTGGAGTCCTTATGTTATGTAGACAGTTAGACATATACTCTTATCAGGGACATCTTTGGCCTGAACGAGAAGAATCAACTCCAAAAATATTAGTGCAGAGGAAGATCACATGGTTCTATCTGAATCTTCTGGTTTTATAAGAAAATAATATTCTTCTATCAAGGGTTTAAATACTGGTACTGACCCTCCTGCCGGTTTTGTCCTGGAAGGATACAGTGTCAGGATGCCCCATACAGACACTTGGGATTGTCTGGCCTTCTAATACCTACTCGGATGCAATTTTTTTCTCTCTTTTTTTACATTTTCAATTGTTTTAACTTTTTATTTTAAATGAGGTTTTAATGTATTTTGGTATGTTTTAATGTCCTTGAACATGTTTGTGAGTCAGTAGGGGTTATCTGGTGTCAATACTGATATGATATCAACACCTGTTTTTTGAATAAAATTTAAAATATTGATTTGCATTGAAAAAATAGTTTTTAGGGTGATGACTGCCCTTTAACGTATTCATATTTCATATCAAATAGAAAAAATTATCATGACTTGCTTTGTATTTTTTATTTTTGGATAAATTAGTGGCAGAAAAGGAGTTCAACTTAATGCATGAGGTTTCTGATGTTGAGGAAGCCAGATCATAGTGAAGGGAGGTTGGATTTACCCTCCTTCCCCTGCTTCTCCTCTCTCCCTCCCTCCCTCCCTCCCTCCCTCTCTTTCCACATCCCCCTCTTTCTTTGTTTCTGCCCGCACATGTCCACCTTCACAGCCATCCTACCTGGCTATAGCTTACTATTAAGAGTAGTATGGTATTGGCAGTTCCTGAAGTGCTCGTGACAATTTGAACCTTCCTGGTAAGGTTTTGTTGATTTATATATGATGTAACTGTCAAGTTGGAGGACTTTATCAAGGTTTGGGACTCATTTGCAATAAAATGTTCTGATTCATTTTCCAGTTTTAATTAATGTTACATCTGGTTCAAGCTGGGTCTACTTGACTCACTTCCACATTACAGATAGGAGTCCCCTACACAATTCTTCTCGAGTTCATCTGACTATTTCTCTTTTGAAACAACATTATTTTGGAGGGCCCTTATGGGTGGCATAGTTTTTACTCAGAACATATATGACTGAAATACGGGAACATGAGGTCGTATAAACCATAAACAATGAAGTCACAATCAACATTTTGTTAAAGCTATTTAAACTTTTAAAATAAGAACTTAATAGAGCCAACCATCATGCCATGAGAGAGAACTACATGCCATTCTCAATGATGTGTCTGTTCCTTCACAAAACCAGTGGAAAAATCATGCCTTTAATTTGCTTCCATAATAAAAATTACCATCTTGGGAGTACTCCATAATTTGATGTGGCTGAACAATGAATTTCGAGAATCGAACAGTGAGAAAAACGGCATAAAAATTTTCCTAATTTGGTTCAAGTCTTATCTTGCATTGCTCTATCATGTCTCGGTATCTTCCTAGAGTATCTTTCACAGATAAAATGCAAACTTAAAAGTGTGGTTCTTCATTGCTGAGCTTCTGCATTCTCTGTCTATTATCTAATTTTTATTTCTGTGGTATAAGCATGTCCTGTTGTCAATTATAAGTTAATATGTCCAATTATTTAGTTGGTTGTCTTAAATATGTATTTATTTAGTGTAACAGATTCTAGACATAACTCATTATGTTTCTTCAGAAAAATTATTTGAATTTTGATTATAACCTGCTTGGTATACTTTATTTCAACATGCTGCATATCTTCATAGCATGTGATATTCCATGTGGTTCTTCTATACAATACTAAGATAACCACCATTCTGCTAACATTTTTCACCTTCCAAGACTATTTTTATTAGAGTGCGTTGATATATTTTGTGGCTAATAATGTCTTTTTAAATTTATTTCTTAAATTTTTGTCATCAACTATTATTGTTTTCCAAGTAAATGTTTTCACACTATGTTCAGAAGCTATCCTGCTTCCCAGCCAATTTCAATGCCTTGTAGATGTTTTTGAAGAATATCAGTTGCACTGTAATAACAAGCTCTTTTTATTTCAGAGCTGAAATTATATGCATTTTCAGGTACCTAACAGGAAAGCTTGCTCTTGGATGGCGAATCCGCTTGACTCAACATCTTTTGAAGAGCTATTTGAATAGGAATGCTTTTTACAAGGTAACCACTTTTCAAATTGAAGACTTCCTGAGTTCAAATTAATTGTTAAGCTCAGCTTCATGCTAGGTACTTACTGCCAGATCATGGATGTACAATTGGTTCTCCAGTATATACCTTTATTTAACAGTGTTTTTTCCCTTCCATTCATCACATGAGTAACATGTTTCTAATGCTAAACAAGGATTTAGATCCCTGTCGGTACTGTACATTTTAGAGTGGAGTAGTGACTGAGTCCTGGAACATATCTGGGACCTCAAAACCATAGAAGCAGGTTGCTCAGGACTAGCCAGTTTGCTCAGGACCAGAAAAGATGCGGCCAAAAGAACCCCAGCCAGCTTTTTTATTTGTCACATGTCCAAAGGTGGAGAGGAGGAAGAGGAAGCGAGAAAGTGAGGAAGAAGAGGAAGAAAACTCAGATTTGACACAACACAATAGACCTGTCATGTGCTCGAAAACCTCAGCTGCCCAAAAACAAAGATAAAAAGAACCATAAAAGATATTAAAAAGCTTTAAGTGGATGAAAAGGAAAAAAATAAAACATTTTTCTGGCCTTAGTAGGGTAGTAGGATGCCATGGCATACCGAGTGTTGGTAAATGGGTATTCTGGATACCAATATAACATACTGACCTAGGCCCCAACTGGTATAGGGATGGGGACCGGGTGTTAAAACCATGGTTCTGGGTTTACTCCAAGAAGAAATGTGTGAAATAAGCTAATGTTAAATAGTTGGGAAAAGGCTCGATATCTACGCTCATGGTACAAAATTTTGAATGTAAATAGGCCTCTTGTTAGTTCAATGCCAAAGCTGGTCTTCTTTCAGGAAAAGCCAAAAGGTTTCTTTAAAATTTATTTGTTGTAGACAATTAAATCTTGAATATTTGAAGTGAAAGTGATCAAAGCAAAATGAAACCATCCAAAACTGCCTACTTGCCTCACATACTGGTTTTGGCCAGTTCAGGATGTGCGACAAAATGCTCTGGATGCCAAGCTAATCTTTTTGGACTTTAGAACTGAATTAAAATGAACAAATTGCTTGTGTTTTCATTACTATTAATAGTCAATATTAATTTTATTAATCTGCAAGTAAAAAATTTTGTTTCATGAATTAACCATGTTACTTTAACTGGTGCAGTTTCTGCAGATTCTCTTTACTCACAAATACAATTGTTCTTTTTTTCTGATGTTAACTCCATTATCTTCCAGGTATTCCACGTGTCATATAAACCTATTGATGCAGACCAGAGGATAACACATGACGTGGAAAAGTTGACTACTGATCTCTCAGGACTTGTCACTGGAATGGTGAAACCTTCTGTTGACATTCTTTGGTAAGTGTTTGCTAGTTTAATCAATGCTTATCAACTTTCTTTTCATGGTTCTTGATCTGATTGGGAACCTCAATCTAGAAGTTGACTCATGCATATTATTTACCGTACCATCTTTACTTTCTTATTGAGATTCGTGGAAATGTTGTTGTGAGTCTTGTGATGCTTCAGGTTCACTTGGAGAATGAAGTTGTTGACTGGCCGCAGGGGAGTTGCTATATTGTATGCCTATATGTTGCTGGGATTGGGTTTTCTGAGAATTGTTGCCCTGAATTTGGTGATCTAGCAAGTCAGGAACAACAGCTTGAGGGAACCTTTAGGTAAGATGGTGCATAAGATTGCTATATGCATCTTGTAAAACTACTAGGACTCTGTCCTTCATTTCCTGGCTTTTGTTTACACTTTTTGAGAAACTAGCATGGCCATGCATCTATCTAGGTTCATGCACTCAAGACTCCGTACACATGCTGAATCTGTTGCCTTCTTTGGTGGTGGTTCACGGGAAAAGCTGTAAGATTTTTGCGTGCCCTTGGTCATCTATTTACTTATTTGATACCAGTATGTCATATTATGGAATATTTGCTAATATATATATATTTTTTATCATGTACATGTGTGCCATACTGCCAAATCCTCGATTATTTTAATTGTCTACTAGGCGGCATTGTATTAACAAGATCCGGTATAGATCACCTAGAACTGAAGTATTGCATTGCAGTTTAGCTGAGACTCCCCTTTATGATCGGACGACTGCTAAGATGTCCTAATTGTGCTTTATAGCTGATTTATTCCAAGGGGTTCATGCAAGGTCTGCTGTACCTGTACCCATACCGATATCGGGTATCGATATCGTACAGACACATTGTACGCTCCGGCATATCGGTTCGGTACTGGTACAATTTTTTTGGTTTTATTTCTTTTTTTTTAGGACTTCAAGTTATTAATTCATAATTATAACATCAAAATTACATTATATTGCATATTATTGACATATTTGGGTTCAATTTTTGAGTTTAGTAGCGGTACAGAAAATCTTGATCCAAAATTTCAATATATATTATTTACATTATATTACAACTCTATCATCCTAAATAAAAAAAAATGTATAAATGTGTATTAAAATGCATCTAAATTTTTAAAGTACAAAGCACAAAGAATGATATACTAATCTCGAGATCTGCTCTGCATTTAATATCTCGTCGAGTGTCTGTGACGCTCGTAGATATCTGGATCACTGGCATAGTCTGGAGGAACATAAGTCCATCCCTGTAATCAAGGAGCATTGTACTCCTGAATATTAATTTCATAAGACATTCTCTCTGGATTGTAAGACATCTCAGATCTCTCACTCAAATTTTGGCTCTGAGAAGTATCCTCAGGATGATGGTATGGCTGTGGAGGAGTCCATCCAAATATGTTGGTAGCAAAATCTGATCCGTAAGATGCTCCAGGCTGCATAGGATAGTAACCACTAGAAGACGATGCTTCGGATGCACCATATCCATATGGATTATAAGGTGGCTGTGGGTAATAGGATACATAATGCGAGAATGATTCAGATACATCCATGGATCCTACTCCACGTGCAAGATCGTTTGCAGCTGCATCATGTGCTGGACGACTTCTAGGAGCCCATCGTTTATATGAAATCGGCTCCCACGGTTTGTACTGACTCGTCCACCATAATCTCTATCTTATGTAGCATGTGTAAATTGAGATTCACCGGTGAATCGAATATCACCCTGCGGCTGTGTCTCATAAGCAGTGGTTTTCTGTCCTTCAGTTCCTCCCTGATCATCAAATCCATGACTACTACTATTAGTACCATCATCACTCTTTCTGATCTTCGAATCTGAGCCAGATAGCTCTCGTACTCTCGAGAGTGGTGCACGTCCAACTGTTTTTCTTCCCCCTTATGCCCCTCTGTGATTGAGTTTTCTGTGATTGGAAGGATGGATGTCTTGTTGCTGACCGTCGATCTCGTCTAAACATTTTTCGCTCAAATCTCTGTAAGGATGTATCGGACATCGAGTCATGTGATGAATGAGTCTTTGTGTCCCCTCAGGCTGTGGCTGATCAGCTGGAACCTTATGTGGAATTTTCTTGCTGCCCATTGCCCTGGATCCACCTTGATCTCCTTAGCTACCACACTAGTTGGTCGTGGAGGGGACCCTGGCTCATCAAGCTTTGGCTCTTGCTGCTGACCTGCAAGCCATCCGATGATTGGATCATCATCCTCGTCAGCATAATCATCTAGTGTCGGATTAGTGTACTTCAGTTATACTTCCTTCTGAACGTATTTTAGCCTCAACACTAGATTATAGTGACATATACAAAGATTATTGAGACATTTTTGTGTCAGACGATTTTTCTGTTTGCTGTGGATAAGGACGAAAGTCGACCAATTGCGCTCACAGCCACTAGCAGAGACCGTCTGGAAAAGAATGTGAACAGCCACACCTCTCAAAAGTTCTGCGGACATTCCAAAATGAATTCACCATTCAGCTGCAAAAGCAAAATTACATATCAAATTTCATGATATTATTAGGCATATGATGTCAATCTATGCCGCTCATTATTGATATGTAATTATTTGGATTCATCTGCTTTTTGTTTACGACAGCTGATGGAACTCCAAAGCTGTTTGATTTCTCTCTAAACTGTTTCATCTATAAAAAATATATTTATTAAATTTATAAATATATTATTGAATACAGATCGAATTCAGTTAAATAATCACATCTGTTTTAAACTAGTATACCTCTTACAGACACAAGGATGTGATTTCTGGATCGGGCACCATCTTATATATCATATTACGAAGAGCAGCAAAAAGCTCATTATCCATATGTATCTCAAGAATAGTATACTGGAATCTTAGATTCAAATAGTAAGCTGTAGATAAATTTCATAATTGATTAAATACACTTTTACAAGTATAAGAAAAGAAATATTTTAAAGTATTCTTGAATCCGTGCTTACCGGTTAGATGCAAATATCTATCCATCTGATAGTCTCAATCAAGGTTTCCTGTACCGGTATCGGTGGCCGGATCGGCCAGCCGGCGGTACGATACGGCACG
>KE504652.1:1782039-1798679 GCA_000441515.1 Elaeis oleifera | reverse complement strand
CAAGTAGCTCGAATCATTCTAAACATGATTCTGAATATCTGATTTTATATTTTTTGAATTTATTTTTTAATAATTTTTATGAATAAATATATATATTAAAAATATATAATTAATAAAATTAATAATTTTAGTGTCGTCATGTAGATCTTCCAAAGATCTATCACATATGATCAAATTATATTAAAA
Organism: Elaeis oleifera; assembly: GCA_000441515.1. Taxonomy (NCBI): domain Eukaryota; kingdom Viridiplantae; phylum Streptophyta; class Magnoliopsida; order Arecales; family Arecaceae; genus Elaeis; species Elaeis oleifera. The sequence goes on along the minus strand of KE504652.1, from coordinate 1,798,493 downwards.
TCACAAAATTTTGGCATGATTTTCTCTTATTTTCTTATTTCTTCGTTCTTATCTTTTTTTAGCCACAAAAATATAAAATAAATATTATTAAAGAATAATATATTCCTTATTTTCGGTCGAAAATCAGCGCTTCCTCGAAGAAGTGCTGCAATTTGATAGAATTTTTTTAAAATTTTTTTGGCTCGTATCGTCGAATGCCTGGGAGGTGAGAGTGCTTGGGAGTTCTCTGAGAGAGCTCTCGGGTTTCTCTCAGAGAAAGAATTTGGACTGCCACTAAATGATAGTCCAGGTCCCACCACACCCCTCACCCCCATATATTATTGTCAGTACGATTCGGTTCAATGCCGAACTGTACCGAACCGAGCCATACTGCCCGATTTTGGGCGGTATGGCTTCAAACCATGCCGAATTGCCCGGTTCGGTGCGGTTCGGGTATTTTTCGAAAAAAATGGCTGAACCGGATCGGCTGGCCGCCGGTCCGGTTCGGTATGCCCTGTATCGGGCGGTTCGGCCTGGTACGACATTCTTTGGGTTCATATTCTTCTTGTAACCTATCTTTAATCCTATTTTTCGATCAGCAAAAACCAACATTTTGCATCATCATCCTCCTTGGCCTCCTTGGTAACTAAAAGTATGTGCACATCATCAACATTTTTCTTTGTTTCTTTTTTAGCCGACACGTTGAATAAGTAAGTATTGTTATGGCCTAATAGATGCTGGATCTGCTCCCTTACAACTTTAGCTTTTGGGGTGAACTGGTCAGTTAACACAGGATCAGGGCTAAGGTGGCTAGATATTGTCCATTCAAGTCCTCTCCAAGTCATTTATTTTTAGCCCATCTGTTGGCCATCTTGATTCCTTTCTTGTCTTGACTCATTTTGAATTGTCACATTGACTTGTCTCTTAGTTTGACTCATTTCTCCCTCTATGTACATCGTTCAGGCTGAATTTGAGAGGGGTTCTTAAGTCCTAATATACACTGTGGACCCATTCCTTAAAACTTAAGCTTTTGGGACAAGTAATTAGTTAACATTTAGGACTTAGACAAGCTTGCACAAAAAAAAATACTGTCACCTTTTTTAAGAGTATATTTAGTTGATGTACATAGGGTATATTGACGGAGCCATTTTTAGTAATAAATCTGTTACATACATGGTTCGACGAATCGTCCGATTTGGAGCATGCTGAACCATACTAGTAACCTATCGGAATGGTTCCGAGCTTCTGGCATTCAAACGAGAAACTGATGAGGGGGAGAGGGAGAAGGAAAGAGAGGGAGAGAGGAGGGGGAAGGAGAGGCAGAGGGAGAGAGGGCCTTTGGAGGCCGTCGGAGGGTGGTCGAGCTTGCTATGCTGCTGTCGAGCTCTGTGAGGGTGGAGGAATGGAGGGAGATGAAGAGGAGGCCCCCTAAGGCCTCCAAAATGCCAGTGAGGTTGTCGTGCCGCTGTCAAGGATAGTGAAGGTACGAGGGGCTCCACCCTCCTCTCGATCAAAATAGAGGTTTCAGTCTATATTTTGTTATTTTTTTGGATTTATCGGGTGAAGTCGTCAAGTGCATTGTTGGCTTTATTGTTTTTCTTTTTTTGGTGAGGTGGGGATTTTCGGTTGAAGTCAGCAACTCGGACCTAGTGCACCCATAGTGCTCTAATCTTGGTGCAAGATTGTAGGGTCCATCATGGAGTTGAAGAGGTGACAGTCTCATTCCAATATGCTAGAGTGAGAATATGCATTGAGGATAGCTACAAAGGTCATCTCATTGGAACTCCACTCTAACTATCTGATCAAAGTGCCAGAGGGCTTTTTCACCATGACCATGCATTGCCTGGCCACGAAGCATTGCATTCCATGTGGAGGCATTCCTCTTGTGGAAGGTGAGCACTGCCATGTCTAGGCACCTCCACTTGGCATATGTGTCAACCTTGGCAGTCCCTATATGAACATCCCACTTAATTCCTCTGCACTCAATGTACTCATGGACCCATTTCCCCAAACCTAGTGTTCCCAAGCTCGCACAAGCTGAAAGAACACTGGACGAACTTATCTTGCCTGGCTCCGACCTTGAGGTACGCATCTCATGAAACATTTCTATAGCATTGTTGGGTTGTTTTATTGCACCAGCTCACTTTTGATGCTCATCCAAGAAGTTCCATCTCTCTCTCTAGGAGCTCCTCAAAGATCCACTTTGCTTCATCCAAAACACTCCCACTTCACATGCAGATCTAAAAGAGCATTTGCTAGAAATCATGCAAAACTCACCTTCATGCTTGAAGATCAACCCATGAATTGCTTTACCCGTGTTTACTTCAACCGAAACCCCAAAAATTGAAAAAAAAAGTGAAGTTGGTAATTCTGACTTCATCCAATAAATCAAAAAAAATTATGAAATAGGGGTCAAAGCTTCTATTTCGATCATGAGGGCGGAGCCCCTCTGGCCTTCACTAGCTTCGGTGGTGGTACAACAGCCTCGTCGGCCTTTCGGAGGTCTCCGATGGCCTCTTGTTCCTCTCTCTCTCCTTCCCTGCCTCCGTCCTTAATAAGCTTGGTAGTAGTGCAGTGAGCTCGATTGTCCTCTGGTGGTCTCCGGAGGCCCTCTCTCCCTCTCTCCTCTTCCTTCCCCTTCTCTCTCTTCCTCTCCAGTTCTCCCTTCGCCTTCTGTCTGTGTTGGTTCGGGCCCCATATGGAATAGCATGGGGTGTATTGAACCGTATCGCCGGCTGACTAGTCCGGACTTTGGTACTAGCATAGCGAACCTTGTTTACACACACACACACACATTCTGAATACAACATTTCACTTAGCTTGAATTTCTATTTTGTAGTTTTCTATAGTTACATATATTATTTTATGATCCAGTCAGTGCTTTAATGATGTTTTATATTATTAACAGATGGTTTATTCAAGATTCCAGGAGTTGATTAATCATTGTAAGATCTTGTTGTGGAAAAAGTGGCTATATGGTGCACTAGATGACTTCATTACGAAACAACTTCCACATAATGTGACTTGGGGACTAAGTTTATTATATGCAATGGAGCACAAAGGAGATCGTGCTTCAACATCTACACAAGGTTGGACTAGATAAGCTACTTCAGTGTATAATATGTATTGGTTGTTCCCAAATCATTTTCTGATTTTAACAGCTTCTAGAATTATTTCAGCGGAGTTGGCACATGCATTGCGCTTCTTAGCTTCTGTAGTATCACAAAGCTTTCTGGCATTTGGTGACATTCTTGAGTTGCACAAGAAATTTCTTGAACTTTCTGGTGGCATAAATCGGATTTTTGAACTAGATGAGCTACTTGACGCCACTCAAAGTAGTAAGTTCATTGATCTTTCAATAATTGATCATTCCCCGTATGGGTGTTTGGGATCATACCTTTGATGTGATATTTGCTGTTGTTTTTATATCATCTATAAGTAATTTACAGCTGACATTAGAGCATTTTGGCTGACATACATTATGGTCAACCATTTAGGTCGGGCAAATCCCTTAGGTTATCTGTCTCCTTAAATGTTTTCATGCTCTTTGACCATAAAATCAACAATCACAATTATGGAAACTAGCATGTTCCAGATTAGGTAGCATGTCGTCCCGTACTCACCAGACCTTCAACGAGATGGCCATGAGACATGTCATCTTCCTTGATGCCTCGGTACCCATGCTATCTCGGTGTCATGGCAGCTGCTCACAAGCCATTTGATGAAATGCCTAAGAGGAACATGATCTCGTGGAATGCTTGAATTCTTATTTGGCGCTTTCCAAACAAAACAACTTGAGATGCAGTAATTACAGTTTCATGTAGGCAAACAATTAAAATTCAGCTGCATGCTAGTACAATTGCTGCAATTCCACTCGCATGCATCTTCCATTGCATCGTATTTCTGATTGCAAGGAACCAAACGGCCCTAAATTTTTAAGGTCCTTGAACATGTTTTTTGAGTTGATGGTGGGATGTATGGTGCCAATATTGGAACTGAAACCTATGATTTGAACAAATTAAGAGTTACTGATAGATATAAGTGAAACATCACCTATCACTTATCAATCATAAAATGAATAATAGAAGCATGATTTTCCCCATGTTTCTTAATTTTTAGCCAATTTAGTGGAAAAAAAAAGGGAGCAAAGGACCTTATTAGGTACGTGAGATCTCTACCATGGAGGAGGTAAGATCTTAGTGAGGACAGGACAGATCTGAGCCTCCATCTCTCTCCCTTCTCTCCTCTTTTTCCTCTCTCTCACACCTTTTCTCTCTCTTTCTGCATTGGAGCACCTCCCATGACTAAAATGAAGAGAAAAGAGAGGAATAGGAGGATAGGTGCTCTCTTTTTCTCCACAAGGCACTGGGATCCAGCCAGGTCCTGATTGGTGCCAGCCAAACTGCCTAATGAGTGGCTTGTCTGGCACATATAATTGGTCTATGCTGTACCTTCGTGTAATCTTAATAAAAATTTCAAAATCCTCATGTTACAAATTTACTTATATTGCTAAATTTTATGAAAAACCTTAAATAATTGAAAAATAACTTCAGAAAAGCTGGATATAAATAAGATATCTATGTAAAAATGTTATATTCTGTTTTAATCAAGCTTTATAATGGTTAAGTTTGTTTCAACAATGATGAAGTTTTAATTCAATTTTACAATGACATTTTAAACTATCTTATTAACAGTGGTCTGTATTCCTTTGATTTCTATTGCTTGTACCTTTTTTCTTATTCAATTAAATTTGTCTAAACCCTTTCCAATGATAACAAGAATAGAATTATTTTCTATTCTTTTTCTTTCTATTGTTAGTACAGTATTTCCATTCAGTCAAATTTTCCTAAACCTTTTACTATGATTATAAAAGCAAAATATGTAGCCTTTCTGTTTACTTGCACCAAGTTCCTTTTACTCCTTAACTCATTCTCTATCATGCATGCATATGTAGATAACATGCAACTAGAAACAAGTTCATGACAAGTCATGGTAGCTTGCTGTCTTTGTTGCTTGCAAGATACAAGTGAAAACTATCATCCATAAGCTAAGAAGCATAAACATGGATATGGACATCAGACAATGCGGATATATCATTATAACAAATCTTGAAAATACAAGATACAATTTAGTTGGGAATTGGCATATGATAATGTTACTGTCACACGAATGTATGGTGTAGTTATGGTACATTAGAGTTCAAAATGAAAATATAAACATTGTATGTGATATATAAGGTCTACAATGCCTCCAACAAAGAAGTATATGTTTAAAGACTTCATGCCCATGGATCAAGTTGTCGAACGCATTGCACTTTCTATAACTAAATTTCGTATGATTTTATGCATCGGGAGATATCCAAAACATATAAATTTGTTTGTGGGCATTTTAGACCTTGTAGATCATATCCAACAGCGAGGTTTAAAATATCAGTATCTGGATCTGGACCTCATACCAGCTTTTTGCTGGAATTATACAGTATTGGGTACCAACATATGACATGGGACTTTATCCTATCAATACACTATATACCGATGGTGGAAACTTGCCGGAATGGTCCTATACTGTTTGTACCATCCCATTCTGGCGGTACTTGAAATCTTGTCTGACAATCTAGATTACCATTTGGCAACTTGGCTTGGATAATTAAATTTTGGTAGTGGTTACAAAGTCCTTTTCTATAAACTCTATAGCACACCCACATGCACACATATACAGTACATATGCATGTATGTATATTTTGATAAGAATTCAAAAAGCATGTCTTTTTATCACAATAACAGTATGTGCAACAAGCATTCTATTGTCCCAAAAAATACAGCGACATCATGGAAATGGGCACAGCATAATAAATTAAACATAGCAACATAATAAAATAAATACATCAAACATTGAGATTAGGGTGATTGGTTGGCTCCTTCAATGCTTGAAATTCACAACGAAGCCCGCTTATCATGGGAAGATTGAAGAAGGGAAGAAATCCCGGCATCAAAAAAAAAAGTTGTCTTCAATCATGTCTGACGAGGATGAAGAAGAAAAAGGCTTTGGAAGAAGATGGAAGAAGGGAAAGGAAAGTAAACATTATCCTATCTATGCTGATGTCTTGCTGTTGGTATTGCACTGTAGCTGGAGCTTTCCTCTTTTACCTCTTATATTAATTAGGGCACAAGAGATAAGGGTTAAAGAGTGGGGGTCTACTTGAGTCTTAAGTTAGTGGGTGCACATCTGAGTTTAAACTACATGACCCCGGTTTGATAGGCTCCTAGGCCTAGCAGCTTTAAAATATCATAGAAGTATCTAGATCTCATTTTTAATCATAAAAAATTCAGGATACCTAAATTTCCATACTAGATATTTCAGGAAACTATCTGATGCATATCGCTATTTGATGCATATTAGATACATCCATGACTACTGTTTTGGAAAATCCATGCTTCCTAGTTAATAAAGGAATGTGATATAAATTTATACCTATCATAATGAATAACTTAGCAAGGTCCATAAGGCCAGTACCGGGAATTGTACCCATATGTTACTGATTTGTACGGTATGGTATGGTACACACCTCATACTGACACAGGCTCCCAACACTTTCTTCTCACTCCTAGCCATGGTATGGCTTGAAACCATGGGGTACGTGTCGGTAGTGGGTGGCACTAGGTGGTTCTGCTTAATTTAGATTGATGTGGACCGATTCAGTTCATATACCGAATGAACCTCGGTACCTTACTGACTTTATCATACAGTACAGTCAGTAGGGGCAGCAGAGCAGACCTTGACCTAAAGAATAAGTAGTTGATGGGCTTGGTTTCATAGTATTTTTATAGCTTCAGGATCTAATGATGACTTGGCCCTCTGTCTACCCTATACTGTGAGGTTCATCTTGTGCTCCTAACTGGAACATGCTATAAACATGCGCTATGATATCATTACAAATAAAGAGCTAGGAGAGGATAGATATCACAAAACTTGTTGTTCAAACAACTCATCTGAAATTGCGAGAGAAGGAACATTTTGAGGCTGATAAATGGTTGCTTTAGTAGGATGTGATCTTCCTTTCAATTCTTTAACTTGGGTTACTTGTAAGATTTCCTGAACGTAATGCAATAAATGCTTCAAAACCTAAATAAAAGGGACTGAAGAAATGGATGCTCCAAGTTGGTGGTCGGTTTAGATATCATTTGCATATGGTTTGACACTTCAAACTTTGCTTTCTGTTGCTTTCTTCAAAATTTCATTTTAATTACTATTTTATCAGCAGCTTATGGGATAATCTGCTTTGATCTTTTCACAGTCAAGGATACCTGGTCTCTGCTCATATATATGCTTTGCTTAGTGTGCTTATGTTGGAGTTTCATTGTGGAAATTGGTCATCTATTGTCGTTTTTCTTGATACTAGTTGACTATTTGATTTCTGGAAACAAATGTTAGGCCCTTTTGTTAACTCATGGAACTGTCAGTTGTTGAAGATGCAGAGGTTCTCACATCAGATGCTCCTGCATCTACTAAAATAGATGATAGTCCTACTCGAGATTCCATATCTTTCTCTAAGGTTGATATTATCACCCCTGGACAGAAACTGCTGGCTAGAAAGCTGACATATGAAGTTGCACAAGGGAAAAGCCTCCTTGTAACTGGTAAGTAAAATTTTCTAGTTTAATTCTATCATGTTCCTGATAGGCTTTCTCATAAAATTTACTCTTTTGAAGGACCTAATGGTAGTGGGAAGAGTTCCATATTCAGAGTGTTGCGAGGTTTATGGCCCATTGTGTCTGGAAGACTTATCAAACCCTGCCAATATATTAATGAGGAATTGGTATCAGAATGTGGTTTATTTTATGTCCCCCAGCGCCCATATGCCTGCCTGGGGACCTTGAGGGATCAGATGATCTACCCTCTTTCTCGTGAGGAAGCAGAGCAGAGGATGATCTCACAGTTTGAAGGTGTGTTAACTAAATAATTATCTTAATTATATTTCTCACTTCTCTTTTAAAATAATGGAATTTATTGTTTTCTACCAAATTTTGAAGCCTCTAACTTACTATTGACATTGCAAATCCATAAAATTCATCCTATCGACTAGGAAAGAACCGTAACCATAACAATCAAGCTTTTCTCAACTATCTAGTGTTGACTGTATGGACCCTCATCTGCCAAGTGTTCTTATTTAGCACTACCTGTGACCATAACATTCATGAGCATCAAATTTGGATCTTTTTCATATCTTAACATGATTTTCACTACAGGTTATCAACATAATATCAACACTGTGCCTTTTCAATATGAGCTTTGGACTAGTGTTATACATACATATATACATACATATATACGTACATACGTACATATGTACATATATGTATGTAATCTCTAGTAACGATGACTATGTCCAACAAAGCTATCCAAACTGGATGGAGACTATTAATGACTTCCACTCTATGAACACATCTTTTGTTGTCTCACGTTTTACATCTGGGGATTGTTAAGCTATCTTTAACTTCCTTGCCCCTTCAACAAAATTTGAGCCCCTATCTAATGAAAACCTCACTTATTTACTACTTACACCAACATATCATATTATTGTTTCTCCACTTGTGTTTGATTGTCAAACTCCTAAACTTCCTCTAATCTACTAATCCTCAATCCTAATTTCCTTTGAGCATACATCCACATGAATTTAATCTAGTACAAGCTGTACTGAATGCTACATGATGAAGAATCAACATGTTATGGGCATTATATATCTGACTAAATTTTACTTTAGGAATCCTCTTAGATATATCCTTGGTTGTTGATCAAAGATATTTACCAATATAAATAAATTTACACAATGTAGTAAGATTTATGCGAAACATTATCTAAAACATTGTTTAAGGAAGCAGTAGGGACGAGGAAGAAAGGATGGATCTGGTTGGTAATGTTTGCCTTGATTTATTATACTATATAAGTACAAATTATAATGTTTGGTCCTATGAATTGGTTGTGATGGATGCAATTGTGGCAATATGACCATGGTATAAGAGTTACCTTGTTTAAGGAAGCAGTAGCGAATAGGAAGAAAGATGGATCTGGTTGGTAATGTTTGCCTTGATTTATCATACTATATAAGTACAAATTATAATGTTTGGTCCTATGTATTGGTTGACGTGGATGCAATCGTGGCAATATGACAATGGTATAAGAGTCAGTTTAAGGTAGGACTCAGATAAATTTAAGTTTGGCATTATGACAAGCAGGTATGGAGACAAAAATGGAACTCTTAATACTGTGAAGAGATATATCTGTAAATGTAAATGCATCTTTACGGTGGTAAATAAATCTGTATGCATTTAGGTGCATGTCTATACATGGTTTGTTGCCAGATTGATTAGTCATTCTAATTTAAAACTACCAAAACCTACAATGTTGTGTGGCTCAAAGTGTTAGGCACTAAAAAAGTAGATGAAAACAATTAAGTAGGGAGAAATGAAAATGTTGAGATAGATGTGTGGTATAACTAGGAAGGATGATTAAGAAATGAATATATTAGAGGAGCTGTAGGAGTTGCACAAATTAAGGACAAAGTGATGGAAAACTAATTGAGATGGTCGGACATGGATGCAGAAAACTAGGTTGTGCGAAAAGAAGAGGAAGATCTTAATTAACATGGATGGAGGTTGCGAGGAAGAATGTGGGGAAACTTGGAATACATTAGAGGTGGCCTTGGATAGGAATACTTGATGAATGAGGATCCATAAAACCAGCCCAAATAGTTGGGAAAGGCTAGATTTTGTTGTGCAACTACCTTAGCACAATCAACCTTATCATTGTTGTCCCTGAAAATTCATCTTTGTTTGGACCCTTCAGTGGAAATAGTAAATCTAATATCTCTATCCATAGCATGTTCAGAATCTTTTATCATTCTCAGTCTCAGGTAGTGATGATAAAAGTTGTCTGAAAACTGTCCTCTTCAGCCACTCCACCTGACTCTTATAAGTGTTTATGACTTCATCTTTTCGAACGAAAGGACACAAATAGTCTAAGATTCTGGAAGTTTGCTTTTAGATGTAATCAAGGCATCATTTTCTTCTGCATTCCTACTCAAATTATGTTGTTTTTAGTTTTTTTTGAATTTAAGGCTCTTGTAGACCCAATATTTCCTTCATCTTTCAAGTTTAGAATTCAAAACCTAGTGAATTTAAATCTTCCCATGTTTTAACATATGTAGATTATAATGCGTCAAGTGGATTTTTGATTTATGTACCCTATGATGTTTTTTGCCACAGTAGTGCAACTGATATCGTTTATTTTGTACCAAATTGATAATTAGGTTAGAGTCCAGGAAACACATGAATTTCTAGTCTCTAGGCTTTTTCTTGATCATGTTCAATGGTTTTGATCTTGAATTTGGATGTCCTATCTTTCATTTTGAAGGACCATCTAAACTATATCCTCTCTAGAGTATGTTAGCATTACTCATATATCTGTATGTATGTGTGTTACTTGTTTGTGCATGTGTAGCATCTGCATATTGAACAAAGCAAGAGAATGTCCTTTGATCTAGTATTTTATTTCATATCCATTTGTACTGTTAATCTCAAATATTCTTGTTGACCTTCATTCTTCTAGTTCAGTGTTCAACCTCTTTTATTTTCCGCAGTTTTAGATTTAGCATCTGCTTGTGGCATGCAGCAAGGGGACTATCTTGGATCTAGTATTTTATTTCATATCTATTCTCACTGTCAATCACAAATTTTCTTATTATCCTTCATTCTTCCAGTTCAGTATTCGACCAATCATCATATTTCTATGTAGTTTCAGATTCATTTTGCCATTGATTTATTTTGCCTTGTTATGGAAAGAATTTCAAGGAACTCATGATACATAGGTGACAACTGTAATGCTGCTTCTCTTCTGGATGCTCGCTTGAGGTCTATTCTAGAAATACTCGTCTAGTTTATCTTCTTGAAAGAGAGGAGCAAGGTTGGGATGCTAGTCCAAACTGGGAGGACATTCTTTCTCTTGGAGAACAACAACGGCTTGGCATGGTGAGATAAGGAAACCTTATTCTAATCATCTTAGTCCATCCTTTTATGTTGTAATCCTGTTCCTAATACGTCAGTGATCCGATGGCTTCCAGGCACGCCTGTTCTTCACCACCCTAAGTTTGGCATCCTAGATGAGTGCACAAAGTATGTGTTCCAATGAACTCTGTGTTACTCTGTTGTTGATAGATCTGGATTAAGATTGCCTAAGGGTCATGTGCATTTTTCTTATCACAGTGCAACAAGTGTCGATGTTGAAGAACACTTGTACAGGCTTGCACACGAAATGGGTATTGCAGTCATTACATCCTCCCAAGTAAGCACAGAATACATCTATATCTACCCCCTTTTACAGAGCTCTGTCACATTTCCTAGACTGTTTGTTTTGATTGAACACATCCCACATTTTCAGCGGCCTGCCTTGATACCATTTCATGCAATGGAGTTGCGACTCATCGATGGTGAAGGCAAATGGAGGTTGTGCTCAATAAATCAATTACCAAGCTGAAATCATCCTCCACCATTTACATCATAGTTGTGATTGTTTCTTTCATTGGTCATAATTACATTGAGTATTGCAACAAACAATATGCTGAAGACATTGGTGCATTATGCCACTGGTATCTTATCCAATAATTTTAAACCTTGCCAAGAGATCGGAGAACTGCAAATCCAGGGAATTTTTAATTTTCTGGAGTGACAGATGGCGACGATTGTTTTGAGCTGGAAGTAATGAAAATATTGTTAGGTTTAGGTTGTAACACATAAAGGGAATGGCAGAAAACTGAGAAGCACGCTCTGTAATTTCCAAAGAAATTAAAGGATGCTTTCTTAAAGTGTATGCAAAGAAAATTTGTTGTACATGCATGCTGCATATATGAAACACCAGCATCTCATGCAATGAATTTGTATTGTTTGTTTAAATTTGTGTGAAATAACAAGGGTTGCAACTCCATTTCTATTGTAGGTTATGATAGGCATTCCCAGGCTGGTTCATTTTCGGATATGAAATTTTCCTAATTGAAATCGATACCAGGAAGTTTTTTATTCTGATTAGTTGGATTTCTTCAGAACCTTTGATTGCACCATCTGGCATTGTGAACATTTGATCATGTATCCTTGTGATAATAGGTTTCCTTGTTTTCTACCATGAAACCGTTAGAGCTGCCTTAGTTGGCATTCGTGCCAGAGCATGTTACAGTTGGACCTATTACAACGGTACCTGCTGCTAATACTTTGTCAGTTTTCTTATATTGAAGCTGAAAAATTGGCATCATCTGTTTTTGATATATTTATTATGCTCTTGATCCGAGATCGCGAGTCAGAGGACATGACAACCATCATATATTCATGAAGAATTCTTCCCATAAGCATATAAGGTATTTCATCACGATATCATGAAGCAACAGCGGAATAAAATTTAAATAATTAATATTTAATTTAATTAAAATAATTAAATCAAATATTTATAAATAATATTTCATAGTTTTGCATCAAATCTCAATAAAACTTAATCTAAAACAAAATATCAAGTATGCCTTTAGTTTTTGTTTCATAATAATATCTAAGTCAAATTAGTTTTCTGAATATGTAAAATAATAAATATAGAATAATAAGCTAGACAATTCAGTAAGTAATGTATTCTTTGATTAGATAAATCAAGTAATAATAATATATTAAAAATAAACTTGCAAGATGTATTAATTCAAACATACAACATTAATCAAAATAAGATCCATGCAAATTCAGTCTGTTTAAAACATTTGGTTTATATTGAAGTCACGAACTAATCAAAGTACCAACATATAACTTTCATTGATAGGATATTAAGTATCAGTATTTAACTCTCCACTGGTAGCTAGCATTTAATCATTCTACTGATGGGGTATTAAAGCACCAGCGCACAACTCCTACTGACAGAGTATCAAACTACGAGCATTTAATTGTCTCACTGGCAGGATATCAAAGTATCAGCATTCAACCATTCTATTGGTGGGTATCAAAGTACTAGCACATAATCTCAACTAGTAGGATATTAAATATTTGTGTTTAACTGTCCTACTAGTAAGATATCAAAGTTTTAATATTTAACCCTCACTGATGGGATTCAATACATAGTTAAGCTGCAAGTCAAAATTCATTTCAAATTATTATACTTTCTTCAAAATATATTTTATATTTCAAATCGAATAATTCATGAAGCCATGGGACATCGAAATCAATCAGTATGATTCATATCAGATTCGATACATTCAGTTATAAATCATTTAATATTTCAAAAAAAATATTCAGTAATTCAAAATACGTGCATCTCGATAAATTTAAAAAAATGTAGCATTATTTAGCTCATATGTATTTCAATAAATTCACATAATTTTAATTTTTTTTTTAAAATCTTCAATTCATATATTACATCGCAGGATCCCATTGTTAGATATTTTTTTATCGAGACAACTACAACTCTATACATAATTAAATCTAATAATCAAAAAGGATATGAATAATCAATGAAGACATGATGAATGGTAGTCACATCCAATGGGTTAGGTCGATCCAATCATATTAATTTTATCTGATCAAGATCAGATTAGGATATAGGTAGTTCAACAGAGATCAAGAATGATCAAATCAGTAGTATCTAACAAAAGTTAAGATGGAGGTCAATACGGTTCTTGACGATCAAAGATCAGTTTGATCAAATAATTTTATTTAATCAAGATCGGATTAAGATACAATTAGATTTATAAAGATCAAATAGATTAAATTTGATAGTATCCAGATCCGATCAGGATAGAGGTGGATGCCGGTACATTGTCTGATAATTGCGGATCGGGATCTTTCACTAAGCTCAATCAAAATTATCGAAAAAAAGTTCTTTACTCGATCAATTTTAAAGAGATAAATTTCATAGAGAGAGAATAATTTTAGGGATAGAAAATTTGTAGAGAGAGAAAATGAGATTTTTCTAAAAAAAAAAGTAGAGAGAAGATAAAGAGAGAAAGTGGGAAGAGAAACAAGAAAAATGGTACAAAACCAAACTGAAGCAGGGGAGGGCTTTTTTAAGAGAAACCTAGTGATTGCCGGTCGAAAAATAGGGTTTGGTGCTCGAGGAAGAAGGAGAAGACAGTAAGAAGAATTTTACCTTATCTCTATCAACGTTTGGACACGATTCCAATAGATTTGAAGGAAAATTTTAGAAGAAGAAGAAGAGAGAAAAAAGATCTCTCAGTGACGAATAATGGCCTGTGGTGGGGGATTTTACAAAAGACTTGGTCTCTTTAAATAGACGTCTATGGGGGAGGAGTTAGAGTCCCTCTCGGTCTCCGATTAGGAGTCTGGATGGAAGAGAAGACTCTCGTTGAGTCTTCTCTCTGTTCTGTTGTTTCTTTATTTTCCCACCACTTTAAAATTCTTGCGATTGTTTCTAATTGGCTTGGGGTATTACAGTATCATGGAGCAATGTACCTGTTCATCATCTCTGTATGGTCTTAATTGGTTATATTTCATACCAAAGATTTATGATGTGATGATGTGTTAGTGGGTTGGCTGATTTGAGTTGGATCAAAAATTTTTCAATCCAACCTGATGTTGTTTATTAAATAAGTCAAAAATCCTAAATAAAATCAATATTTTATTAAATAGCTAACCTTCACCAATCTGCATCTATGTATTAAATACATTCAAACAAGTTAGACATGTTAAACATGTCTTTAATGAGTTAAATGAGTTTTAATAGATTAAAGGGTTGGATCACGATCCAATCCAATTATTAAACTGCAGTATGTTAGAAGTCTAAATGCGAGCCCGACCTTTTTGATAAATGGATTTAGGCCGATCAACTCGTTTATGATCCAGTTCCATTTGTCCCATATCTGAATCTACTTAAAGTGGGTTGGTTGCATTTCTGGTTGGTGGTTGGTCATAAATTACAACTTTTATCTTTGAGCAATTTTTAGGACATGTGTCAAAGACGATTAAGATTTAAAACAAATAAGCAAAGAGAAATCAAACATGTTTCTGCATTAGCTCAAGGTTTTGGTCGATGCCTTGGTTGGTTCAAGCGTGGCGGTGTAAGTGATGTCAAGCTGGACTCAAATTTTTCTGCGGAAAATATATTTAAGCTGGTGATTGCTCCTCCTGCCCCACAGCCTCAAACCATCCCCAAACACTATAACAGAAGGACCATGAACTTTGAAACTAGCAGCTAGGACTATACCCATATTTCCTGAGCTCCATAAGCAAATAGCAAATTTCACATGCCAGATCATACTTCCAGTTAAACCATTAACCAATTCAACCACCACCTTTAACTAATTTAATCCATAATCCAGAGTTATGCTGTTAGAACCCTTGTACAGGTGTTTAGTTTCACATTGGTCAGGTGTTAGGAGGTCCAAGGAACTTAAGCAGGGCTAAGGACCCTGATAGATAATCTTTTGGATAGCCTTTTATCGGTGAGATACTGGGTTATTACAGATAGCATCCGGATCAACCTAGCTTACCTCCAATATGGTTCGTACAATATTGTGACATGGGATCTATCGGGTTGATCACAAGCCAGTGCGTGCGTGTTTTTTTTTTTATTCTCTTCTTTCTTTTTTAAACCTTGTAGGTGGTGAAGGAATAACAATGCCTGTCCAAGGTTCCATCTCTCTCTAAACATCCCATGGCTAACTATGTTAGCAGGATGGCTCTCCAATGCACAAGGCGATGACAAGCTTCCAATTCATGGCTTTGTTGGGTGGCAACACAAGCCTCAGATCCAGGGTTCACCGTACCGGCTCGAACCGCTCGGTACGGGGCGTACGGAGCCGGACCGGTGCTTAAACGGTCCGGTTCGGACTTTTTTTCGAGAAATACCCCGAACCGCACCGAACCGAGCGGTTCGGTCCGGTTCGTTTCCATACCGTCCAAAACCGGACGGTATGGTTCGTTTCAGTCCGGTTCGGCGTGAACCGAACTGTACCGACCGTCCCATGTGAATAAAGTGAGGGAGGAGGGGGGTGGGGTCGGAAACCACATGCATAAAGGGAGCATGTTTGGAGTTCTCTGAGACATCTCAGAGAACTCCCGAGGGTCTGAAAGTTGCGAAGGTCTCAACGAAATCGTTGAGACCTCCGAAAAATTAGAAAAAAAGAAAAACTTCGTCAAATTGTAGGAGTGGTTCGAGGAGAGGCTGATCTTTGACCGGAGGTAAGATAATGTGTTATTTTCTTAGTAAATATTTTTTTTTATTTTGTTGTAAAAATAGGATAAGAATGAGAAAGAATGAAAATAAGAGAAAATCATGCCAAAATCTTGTGATTTTGAGATGATTTAATTATATGTGATAGATCTTTGGAAGATCTACACGATGACACTAAAATTATTAATTTTCGTTAATTATATATTTTTAAATATTTTAAATATTTATTATTTAAAATAAAAAAATTAAATTTAAGAAAAAAATCAGAG
>KE504652.1:1752190-1764161 GCA_000441515.1 Elaeis oleifera | reverse complement strand
GGTCATTACCGACAGTCGGTGTCGGGTCGGCCGTTGCCAGTTGGGCGGAGTCGGTCGGTTGGTCCATCTCGGGGATGGGTCTGTGTCGGGATCTGCAGAGGAGTTGCCGCCGGTCGGTGTCGGCGAACCGGCATCGGTGAGTCGGCATCGGGATCCGTTGGAGAGTCGGCACAATGATCAGTCGGCATCAGGGTCAGTCCGTATATCCCAACAAGATCTTCAAGTCAGCATTGATTGGGAAGCAACCAAAGGTAATCCGGATAGCCCAGTCTACACCCTACAGAAAGTTGATGCAAATGCCGCAGTTTGGCTAGTTTTTGGCTGGTTATGGTTTCTACAATAATGCTGCTAAACTGAGTTTTGCCTTCCAGCCTTCCAGGCCTCCAAAACATTTGCACTTGATTTTAGCAAATGTGTCCATGTAATTGAGGAGGAAGAGTTTCAATCATCATGTATAGAAATGTTAGAGAAACAAGACAATCAATGACTGGCAAAGCTGTATAGGGATAAGGAAAATGGAAGAGAAATTGTGTTTTTTTTTTTCTGACAGAGAAATTGCTTGATATTTCAATATTAAAGAATTATCACCACATAACAACTGCAAGAGGTGGAGAAAAGATGCCAAGGCTAAGAGCACTAGAGAGAGTTGTGAAGTTGCTATTATGGGTGACTGCACATCATCTAAAGCATACTGTTATAGTTGTGTGGGTCACATTTTTCATAAATTGCAGCAAGGGCAGCAGAATCTGTGGAGGCATATGCATTAATTGAAGGCCAATTAGACCAATTTATGGGACACATACACTGAATTTTGCAAAATAGACCTTTTGAGAAACAACCTTTTAAGAAACAAAATTAAGAGAGCACAAGTTTTTGAAGAGTACTGATTTTAGTCCTTTCTGCTATGCGATTGCTTGTTAAATACAATCCAGATTCCATTTGATTTTTGATGTATGGTAACCAACAACTGATAGCAATACGCGGTTAGGTGAGGCTAGATTGGCTTTAAATTTAAGTACTTACACCAAGGTTCCCATTGACAATTTGAAACTGGCATTTTGAGTTTACTTGTGATTAGGGCTGGCAAAATATGGCCCAATCAATCAATCCGACCTATATTCCACCCATCATAAATAGGTTCGGATTTAGACTAAATAAATTTGGATCATAAATAGATCGATCCGTATAACCTATCTAATATTTAGATTTGATTTGGATTTCAGATATCTGATCTGTTTAATCCGTTTAATATTCAGTTTGAGTTGAGTTAAATAACCCGTTTAATCCATTTAAGACCTATTTAACTTGTTTAAAACTTGCTTAATCTGTTTCTGACCCATTTAATCTAACATGTTTAATCCATTTAACCTAATTTGACCTGTTTAATAAATATGTTAAGCAGATTGGGTCGGATTACCTATTTAATAAACAGATCAGATTCAGCTATGAATTTTTGACCTGTTTAATAAACAGATCCAATTTGGATTAATGATTTTCTGATTCGATCCGCATTGATCAAATCCATATCCGATCCGATCTAATACAATTACCACTCCTACTTATGATCTACAGGGCTACTTTTCTCAGAACTTGCAGTCCTAATCTTTTTTGTAGCATTTTTCAGCTGGATTACAAAAGCAACATTGGCCAAGCTTATTTAAGCATTTGATTTAGCAATGGCCTTGAGCTCTATGATGATGTCGGATCAAAATATGCAACCTTAGTGGTGATTTGAGACCACTCCAGTTCTATCCCTCAGAATGGGTTGATGAGTTCTATTCTCCTTTTCCAACTCTTTAAACATCATTGTTGGGGCAATTCAACCGACTCTTCGATTCCGACTTTCGATCGGCCTGATAAACATGACCTGCCAACTATCAATCGGTTGGCCGACTGACAGTTGGCTATCTGCAAATTTGACGAACTCCAACTATGACGACTCGATCGATTTCAGATCAATGACTATCGGCATATCAGAGTTATCGACCGACGCTCATTCGGACTTCCACAACTACCGATATACGATCGACATACTTTCATTATTAATATATAGTCAGCTTATCTGAAACTGCCAGCGCAGAAAGCGCATAATGGTCAAAACATGATTAGTGACGGGTATAACCACCCATCCCACGATCACATAATACCGAAATAAACGGGACTCATGTGTCTAACCGTTACAAACGGTTAATAACTACTCATCTATAAAAGGAGATTAATGAACAGCATTTGGTGAGATCTCTTGAGAGCTAAAATTCTGCCTCTTTGAATTCTTATCTGCTGTTCACCACTCCCTACTGACTTAAACATCGGATGGTCCCCACCGGATACAATTTCGATTAGTGTGAACTTCATTTTGCAGGTGCTCTTTTTCGGCAACAAACGCAACAGGAGATTGGCTTCAATAGATTGACGCACCAGGAAGGAGAAGAATATGAGCAATCATGGCTAAGACCAGAGCTCAAAATTCTACAAGATCAGCGAGATAATCTTTTCGTCGGGAAGATCTTCCTCCCCCTCCTCCAATGATAGAGCCCAGCTCCTCGCATTTGGTAATTACTACGAACGTACAACTTGCTGCTCTAATACAGCAAATGAAGGTGTGGATGGAGGCAGTCCACAGCCTCCAATAACAACAGATACAGCAACAGCAACAACCACCGTGGAGGAACTGATGGCTCATCTAGTGCCGTCGAGGCACAGTCGCCGTCCTCCACGGCATTCACTCTCTTTATCTCCAGAACGACGGTCGTCTCGGCACTTTCATCGAGTCGAGCAACCACATTCTCGATATTTCTGTCACACCGCCCATCCTTCACGGCAATCTTCTTCTCCTTCCCATGTATATAGTATCAAGAAGGGAAAAAGACCGCGTGAACCTTTTCCTTCTCCATCCTCAAATTCTTTAGGAGACTCTACCCTCGGATTATCTCAGCAATGACGGCTCGACGACTACGAGCACAAGCTCAAGAAGATCGACCGTCAACTTATTCGACTTTAGGTGGAAGGTCAGAAGTCTTCCAATGACTATAACTTCCATACTACCCAGCCTCTCTCTCAGTGCATCCTGGACGGACCGATTCTGTCTCGATTCAAAATACTATAGATGGAGCCATACGACGGCTCCACCGATCCAAT
Organism: Elaeis oleifera; assembly: GCA_000441515.1. NCBI lineage: Eukaryota > Viridiplantae > Streptophyta > Magnoliopsida > Arecales > Arecaceae > Elaeis > Elaeis oleifera. The sequence continues at coordinate 1,761,023 of KE504652.1, read as the reverse complement.
TGATCATCTGGAGAGCTATAAGGCTCTTATGATGATCTAAGGGGCAACCGACACCCTCCTATATATTGATTTTTTGATGACTATTCGGAAGGCTGCTCGAGCCTGGTATTCTGGGCTACAGTCGGAGAGCATAAACTCCTTTGAACAGTTCGAATATTTTTTTGTAGCCCATTTCAGCACTAGCCAAAAGGTGCCACGAATATTGGACAGTCTTTTCTCAATCAAGCAAGGCAAAACAGAGACATTGAGGGATTTCATGGTTCGCTTCAATGCAGCCGCACTTGAGGTCAAGGATCTCAATGAAGATATGGCCATATCGGCCATGAAGAGGGATCTGAGGAGATTTAGATTCACTTATTCTTTAGATAAGACTCTCCTCTGGACCTATGCTGAACTCTTGGAGCGTGCATATAAGTATATTCACATGGACGAAGGTGCTTCTGACCGATGCCAGATAGAAGGAAAAGGTCAGAAAAAGTAAAAAAAAACTAAAGCTCCGATCGAACCAAGTAGGTCAACGACTAATAAGCGAGCTTCACCCCGTCGATGGAATCTAAAGTCAAACTATTTTGGCAACAGGTATGACTCCTATGCTCCTCTTTCTGCTCCTCGTACGTAGATCTTAATGGAGATCGAAGAAGAGGAGTATCTACGACATTCCTCGCTGATGAAAGTGCCACCGAGGAGTCGTGATAGAAAAAATATTATCGATTTCATCGTGATCACGATCACGATACCGAATAGTGCATTCAACTCAAGGACGAAATAGAGACCCTAATCCGACATGGCTATCTCGAAAAATTTTGATGAGATCATCCGACTCGACCTCCCACCGACCAACAGCCTCAGCCACAAGCTGAAAAAATGATCAACAATTGACTAATGGCAGGAGTGATCAATATGATCTCTGGATGATTGAAGGACTAGAGGGCAACTTCTGAAAAAGAGTTGGCAAAGAAATGATGACTTGACAATGTAATTTTTTTGAAAGATGATGTTAGAAGAATACAAACTCCCCATGATGATGTTGTTGTTGTTTTGACAACGATAGCAAACTATGATGTAAAAAAAATTTAGTTGATAATGGAAGCTTAACTGATATTCTTTTTACTTGATTTTTTTCTGAATGCAACTACCGACTGATCGACTCAGAAGAATCTCGACGTCATTAGTCAGTTTTACTAGAGATGCAGTTACCGTAGAAGGAGAAATTACTCTCCCACTAATTGCAAGAGTAGATCTACAATAAAGTACTGTTCTTCTGACATTCACTGTTGTCCGAGTTTCATCGGCTTATAATACCATACTTGGATGACCAGGACTTAATACCCTAAGAGTAGTAGTTTCAACATATCATTTATTGGTCTGATTTCTAATAAAAATAGAGTCGAAGAAATGCATGGAGATCAACAATTTGCTTGACGTTGCTTCCTGATCTCTACAAAGAATAATCAATTTGAAGACTCTTTATCTGTTGATAAATTGGACCAAAGAGAAATTGAAGAAAGAGGTGAACCAGTCGAGCAACTACTTTCTATCCTATTAAAAGAAAAGATCCAGAGAAGACGGCACAAATTGGATCGCAGTTGTCTAATCCGGAGTGGCAACAATTGATAAATCTATTAAGAACAAATGCTGATATTTTGCTTGATCGACAATGGATGTGTCAGAAATTTTTCGAAAGTAATAACCCATCGGCTGAACATTGATCCTAAAGTTAGGTTGGTGAGACAAAAGAAGAGACCTTTTACTCCTGAAAGGCAGAAGGTCATCGATGAAGAGGTCGACAAGCTCCTCACGGTCGGCTTCATCAGAGAAACCAATTATCCCGATTGGCTCGTCAATATAGTGATGGTTAGAAAAGTTAATAAGAATAGAGAATCTGCATTGACTACACAAATCTAAATGAAGCTTGTCCGAAGGATAGTTTTTCATTATCAAAGATCGACCAACTAGTTGATGCGACTTCGGGACATCGACTTTTAAGCTTTATAGATGCCTTTGCAGGTTACAATCAGATTCAGATGGCATCCAAAGATGAAGAACATATTGCCTTTATAACCAATAAAGACATCTACTGTTACAAAGTAATGCCATTCGATTTAAAAATATCGGAGCTACTTATCAACGGCTAGTCAATAAATAATTCAAGGCACAAATCAGGTAAAATATAAAAGTCTACATTAATAATATGCTGGTGAAAAGTCTCCAAACTTCTGATCATATTTGAAATTTAGAAGTAGCTTTCGACACACTTCGACGATATCAGATAAAATTGAATCTGACTAAGTATGCATTCGGAGTAATTTCTGAAATTTTTTTGAATTTTTTGTATCACAATAAAAATTAAAGTCAATCTCAAAAAAATAAAGACTATCATCAATATGAAGCATCCAAGTTCCAAAAAAGAGATACAATAACTTAATGGAAGGATCGTCGCACCTAGCCGATTCATCTTAAGATGGGCAGAAAGATGTTTGCTCTTCTTCAAGATCTTGAGATAAGTAAAAAACTTCTCATGGTCAGACGAGTACTGACAATCTTTCGAAGATCTAAAAAGATATTTAGCATCTCCATCATTACTTACAAAACCAAAGATTGGAGAAACTTTGTATCTCTATCTGGCAACTTCGACAGAAGCAGTTAGTTCGGTACTCATCCAGGAGGATGAAAATTGAATTCAACGATCAATTTATTATACCAGTAAGGTACTTCACAATATTGAAATAAGATATTCAAGAGTGGAGAAGATGATCTACGCTCTAATCATATTATCACAGTGACTTCGTCCGTACTTTCAAGGACATCCTATAGTTGTCTTGACAGATCAGTCGTTGAAGGTAATTTTATACCGATCTGATACTTCAGATCGAATGACAAAGTGGACAATAAAACTCAAAGAGTTTGATATTCAATATTATCTATGATCGTCAATGAAGGTACAAGTTTTGATCGATTTCATCGTCGAATGTACTATATCTGATAATAACTCTGAGGATGAATTCAACGATAAATTAAAGCAAGTTGAAACTCCTAAGACCGACTTAACATCAGTGTAGGTGCTACATATTGACGGAGCATCCAACACATAAGACAGTGGAGCCGATCTCATCCTCACTAATTTCGAAGGGATTGTAACCGAATATGCCCTTCGGTTAATTTTAAAGCTTCAAATAACCAAGTTGAGTATGAAGCTCTCCTAGCTGGCTAAAGACTGCCAAAGAGCTTGACGTTGACAATCTGAAGATCTTCACTGACTCACAGTTGATTGTCGGACAAGTTAAAGATGAGTTTGAAGTCTGAGATCCTGTTATAATGAAGTATCTTCAGAAAGTGAAAGATCTTATATCGCCTCTAAAATATTTTGAGATCTCTCACATTCCAAGAACAGAGAATGCTCGAGCTGAAGTACTTTCTGACTTACAACCACTTCATTCAACTTGTTGGGTCGGACATTCATCAAATGTCTTGAACAACTGAGCATTAATAAAGTCAAAGAAGTGCTACAAATCAATGATGAGCCAAGCTGGATGGATCCGATCATCTAGTACTTGACTGATGGAATTCTATCTGCAAATCCTTCAGAAGCCAAACGACTACGATGGATGGCCTCGCAGTACATTTTGATGAATGGACAACTTTATAAAAGGCCACTCTCTCATCCTTTATTGAAGTACCTGAAACTGTTGGATGCCGACTACGCACTCTGAGAAGTTCATGAAGGGACTTGTGGAAATCACTTGGAAGGTAAATCATTAGCTTATAAAGTCTTATGACAAAGATATTATTGGCCCATCATGAAGAAAGATGTAGTTGAGCTTGTCTGAAGATGTGAATCATGTCAGAAGTATGCTAACATACAACATCAACCGACCAGTCAGTTGACATCAATTATTGCACCGTGGCCCTTCGCATAATAGGAAATCGACATACTTGGTCCTTTTCCTCCAACATTTGGTCAGAAAAAATTTATAGTAGTTGCCATCGATTACTTCACCAAATGGGTCGAAGCAAAACTCTTGACATAAATTACTAAAAGTAAGATGGAAGATTTCATTCAAAATCAATCATATACAGATTCGGTCTACCACAGACTATCATCATCGACAATGGTCGACAATTTGACAATCAAATTTTAAAAGTTTGTACAAAATTTCATATTACGCACAAGCTCTCATCAGTCGGCCATCCATAATCCAACGGTGAAGTAGAAGTAACAAACCGAATAATCCTACATGATCTCAAGACCAGACTGAATAAAGCTAAGGGTCTCTGGATGAAAAAATTATATTCGATCTTATGGACATATTGAATAACTTCTCATATACTGACAGGAGAATCGTCATTCAACCTAGCCTATGAGATGGAGGCAATGATTCCAGTGGAGATCGGATTACCATCAGCAAGAGTGAAGTAGTATAATGAGCCGAGCAATTTTGAATATCGGAGAGCCGACCTAGACTTACTTTCAAAAATCTGATAGCAAGCTCAAGTTCGAATGGCAGCATATCGACAAAGAATAATCTGGTACTACAATGCAAAAGTCAAGCTGAAGGCCTTTTATCCAGAAGATCTGGTCCTAAGAAAGGCCGAAATTTTAAAATCTCTAGATCAAAAAAATTATCTCCGAATTGAGAAGAACCTTATAGAATAATCGAAACACTTCGACCGAGAGCATATCTACAAGAAGCTCTTGATGGGACGGCTATTCTTCGGACTTGAAATGTCGATAATTTGAAAATGTACTATCAATAAAGTTGTTCACATGTATGACATTCGAAATGAAATGTTAGGATTTAGAATCATGAAAACTTCAGTAATCCACAAAGTTATCTACAAAATGGTATTAGACCGATAAATAATCGATCAATTTTTACCAACTGTATCTCGACTGTATCTCAATTTTTCACTGTAAAAATCGATTTAAGTTGAATGACAGCATCAAATCAATAAATAATCAGTCAACTTATACTGACTATATCTCGATTTTTATTATAAAATCAACTTACCAATTATATCTTGATTTTTCATTGTAAAAACTGACTTCAATCGAATGTTGACTTAGTTTTAACTAGGCGGAATACTATGCCAACTCGACTCTGATTGAGTAGAAAATACACTGACTTGATTACGGTCAGTTGAAAAATATTCGGCTTATCATTGTCTATCAGATGCTTAAAAAGTAAGCTAAGTCAACTGACGCCTGACTAGCAGACAAACTCTACTATGATTAGTGGACGACATTCAATTCACTGACAGATGATCGAAAATCTGACTATTATTCCATGACATTGATAGTACAAGTAAAAAAAAGGGGGATCCCATACTTGTAAAAATTTTGTTTATTCATTGAAAAAATATTACAAAAGTGGACCCAAGGTCTGATTACAAAATTGGACTGTCTGGCTACAAAAAGAAAAAGAAAAAAAAATATACCACTCGCTAGTCAGCTTCTTCATCACCCTGCTCCGATACAACCTCGATGGTTGGAGCTGGTTCGATGATTGGAGCAGGTTCTAGTGCAGCCGATGCATCTTCTTCAGTTGGTGCGGTGGTCACCTTAGCAATCTCTTCTTCCGAACTAGAGGGGATGATGCTGCTCAGGTCCAAGTCTGGATACAATCTCCCGACAGCATCTTTGCATCCTCGTATCTGATGCAGTAGGAGGCGAATCTGCCCTTGAGAATTTTATCCATGAATTTTTGTGAATCTTTGAAATTCTCAATGGTCAGACTCAGAGCACCTCTCACTGACTCAGCTTCTTCTTTCGTGGAGGCCGATTCTGCATCGGTCAGGGCCAACCTCTCCATGGTGGCCCGATGCCTCTCGCGCTTCGCTTCTAGCTCCTCTATACATCTATCTCTCTCCCTTTGAAGCTGACTGATGGAATGCTTCTTGCTCTTGATCCAAAATTCAAGAGACGCGATGCTCTGATGAGCCGACTTAAGTTCAGCTTTGGAGGATTGTAGGTCGACCGTCATACGGGAGATCTCTTCTTAGAGCATCTTCTCCCGTTCAATCGCCACCTGAAGTTGTTCAACGGCAATAATTTTTTTGACGTTGGCGGTCGCCACTTTGTTCATCCATACCCAACGAAGGTCAGTGATCTTTCGATATTCGCTCTCTAGAGCATATATATCATGTGCTCACTGAAAGAAAAGACAAGTCAGGTCGGATCAAAAAACAAGAGAAGAAAATTCGTTGACTCACCTTAAGCATCGTCGGGTAAATAAAAAAATATTTTGGACACTGTTCGATTTCTCCTGTTCTCCCAATTAGTCAAAAAAAGTACAGCTTCGATGAGTCATCTGATCAATGACGGATTGGCCAAGGCCAACTCATCGACGGAGATTTGGATGTCGAAAAGGGCAGGGAGGCCCGCAGACAACCTATCATTGACAGAAGTAGCTGGCACCTTCCCCCAATCTCCATTCGACGGTCATGCGCTTGAGACCACCACAAAATCAGTGCTTGACTGCGTTCGAGATCGCTCCACTGGAGAAACAGCTGGCGCAGCAGCAGATTATTCTGGTTCGATCGTGACTTCTGACTCGATCCGAACCCCACTGATGGAGCCACTGATGGTTTTGACGGCACATCTTCTTCTTTCATCATCCAGACTCTAGCTGCCGGCACTTCAATCACAGGAAGCATTATCGGAGTCGACAATGCTACAACTGGCTCGGGAGCTATCATCGACGGAACATCGGGTTCCCTTGCCAATACCAATTGAGAATCGATCCGACTTCTTCTCGATGGTCGGGATGATCCAGCATCGGTCGCTGCCCTCTTTTGGCAATATGTAGGTGGATGTCGGCAGTCGAAACATACCCTCATCCATATGGCTGCAATCAAAGGACAAAGTTCAATATAAAATTCAAAAACAAACAAAAGAAAAGTGACGTGACCGACTATGCTATACTAAAAGAAGTTACCGAACTAAATCCGACATCATAGAGAGCCTGCTCTGTCATCAGCTCTCATTACGGTGGAACTTTCATATCTTTAAATCAGAGAAAGTCTTTTCGATCGATGGTATCAACCCGACTATGCTCGTTGAAGCTGGTTCTCGGATCACCTCAGTGTGAAGGAAAGCCCCAAGGAGATGAAGAAGAAACAAAGAAAATTAGTTCTTCCATCCATGAATGGACGATGGAAGATCGGAGATGAAAGAAAGATCCTTTCTCGGATTGAAAACCACCAACCTTGGTCTTGGGATGAGGATGAAGAACAAAGAAAGCTTGAAAAGAGAAGGGCGAGGATTGATCGGGTTAGAAGACACAATAAAATGAAGTTGAAAATCAGCCGGTGGAGTTCGGAGCCAGCTGAGCAAGATCGAGATCGTAATAATCAAGAAGATTTTGGACGAACTCCAGAATTGAAAATTGAAGATTGATCCGAAGGTCCTCAATATAGAATGCAATCTGACTCGGAGGAAGAGAGTTCACCCGACCATCGACACTAAGAGTAGAAAGCTGATATTGCTCCAGAATATAATACTATTCCTGGAGCCGTTCAACATCGGGCTCGGATAAGGAAGAGACTTCTGTCTCTGGACCCGAAGGAGAATCGTCGGTCGGATTCTCCTACCGATTATCCCGAGAAGATGAAGCTTTCATTTCCTACTTGCCATTGAAAATGAAAAGAAAACTAGAGGAAGAAAAAGAACAAAAACCTAAGAGGAAGAATGGAAACTCAACCTAGTACTAAGGATGATGTGAAGAACAGGGAAACTTGGAAAGCTTCTAACACTGGGGTAGAATCTTCTGTTGCGGAGAAGAATGACGAATGCAAAAGCAGAAAGTTCAAATAAAATGACTTTATATATATAGGACCCTCAACGATCTGGATGAAGTCATTCAAATCAGAATTTCTTCAGATGTTGACATATGGCTACATCAAGACCGACTATTGATCGGACGATTCAATGCACCTTCTCCTAGATCATGCCACCTTATTATTATTCGTGTGAACGGCATAGAGCCAATGATATCTGAACATGTGGCTAAAATTTACTAATCAGAATCAAATCGTCCGGATTCTCTGGATGCCAAATTATCTTCCTGAAATAACACCCCAATGATGATCTTACAGTTATCGAAACAACAAAATGGCTGGAGACTTTTCGTATTTCTAAAAATCATTAATGTCTGCAGTCGAATCGGAGCTCGGGACAACACGTGGCAACTCCCTTAGTCCAACATGACAGACTACGTGACAACACGCATGTCAGACTACCTTAGACTTGGGAGTGGGAGGCAACTGTTGGAGTAATTCAGCCGACTCTCCGATTCCAACTTTCGATCGACCTGATAAACACGATCTACCAACTATCAATCAGTTGGCCGACTGACAGTCGGCTATCCATAAATTGGATGAACTTCAACTATGATGACTCGATTGATTTCAAATCAATGACCGTCGGTATATCAGAGTTACTGACCGACGGTCATTCGAACTTCCACAACTATCGACATATGATCGACATACTTTGATTACCGATATATAGTCGGCTTACCTGAAACTACCAGCGCAGAAAGTGCATAATGGTTAGAACACGATCAGTGACGGATATAACCACCCATTCCACGATCACATAATATCAAAACAAGCGGGACCCACATGTCTAACCGTTATAGACGGTTACCAACTACTCGTCTATAAAAGGAGATAAATGAACAGTATTTAGTGAGATTTTTTGAGAGCTAAAACTCTATCTCTTTGAATTCTTATCTGCTGTTCACCACTACCCACTGACTTAAGTATCGAAAGATCTCCGTCAGATATAATTTCGATCAGTGTGGATTTATTTGCAGGTTGTTGCTCCTTGAAT
>KE504652.1:1718319-1731420 GCA_000441515.1 Elaeis oleifera | reverse complement strand
TTTGTCAAGTCTAAATAGTCCTAAGGACTTCACCACAACACAGGAGTTCATTAGAAGATAAAACATTTGTGATGAAAAAATACCAAATAACTTTTATTTATTTATAATTCATGTACTGATACAAAAGAAGCACAACCGTCAACAGGCTGACGATTGGCTTTGGGACATTATTCCCAACAAGTGGCAGTAGCGCTTCCGATCATGAGATTTTATCCTTATTGGTAGGGGTCGACGAAGAAAACCTTCTCCTTCTATCTCCATCAGAATCTGTGATTGAGAAGCAGTCAGAGGAGTGTAGAAGTCATAGTTGCCCATGAAGTTTTTGGGCTTCTAACTTAGGGAGGTGGAGTCTCATTCTCGGCACGGATCTGACTAGGCTCTCTGGAGCCTGCTCCTTTCTTTGCCTTCTTCTGACCTCTTCCCTCGAACTAGCGTCGGTCAGTTATGGCTTCCTCGATGTGGATGCACTTCTGTGCACGCTCGAGGAGCTCCACGTAGGATCGAGGAAGCATCTTGTTTAGAGAATAGGTGAACTTAGAGGTCCGGAGTCCCCGCTTCATTGCCGCAATGGCCATTGCTTGATCGAGGTCCTTGACCTCCAATATGGCGATGTTGAAACATACCACAAACTCTTGCAAAGATTCTCCATCCTGCTGGCGGATAGAGAAAAGACTGTCAGTAGTTTTGGACACTCTTCGGTTTATGCCGAAGTATGTCATGAACAACTGCTCAAATTGTCTGAAAGAATTGATGCCTCCCGATTGTAGCCTCGAGTACCACACTCACATGATTTTTTGGAGCATAACTGAGAAGGCAATGCAGAAGAGGGCATCAGATGCCCCTTATAGAAGCATGAGAGCTTTATAGCTCTCCAGATGATCGAGTGGATCTGTGGAGCCATCATATGTTTGATTTGCAGCATTTTGAACCAACTGAAAATTGGCTCATCGAGGATCCATCTTGAAAGAGGCGGATTTGTATTGACGTCCAATTCATTGATTGGGTCGCGATGGTTGGTTTGGAGCCGTTCCAGGCGGCGATCTATCTCCTTCAATTTTTGATTGTACTCGTCCAATCGTTGTTGCGACGTATCAGGATGCTGCGAGTAGCCTGGAGTAGAGCATTCCTCAGAAGAAGAAGATCTCAAAAGGGATCGTGGCCTCTTCCTCTTGTACTGAGTTCATCGAGGGGAATGTGGGGATAGACGATCACCTGAATCGGCATGCAAAGTGCGTCGAGACTCTGAACGTGGTGGCCGTCGGACAAGCGGAGAACTCGCTCGATGAAAATACTATGTAGAGTGGTGGGTTAGAGATCACGATCGGTGGCTGCGCTTGGAAGGTGCATCACACGCTGCAACCTCTCCCAACTATTGTTGCTGTTGTTGGAGACCTTGAACAGCCTCCGATAGATCTTTACTTGATGCATAAGGACAGCAAATCCAGGATCTACCGTCATCGATGGTCACGAAGCACTCGGCTCTCTACGGGTCGTCGGAGGTGCGTCACATCGTGATGAGTGTCAAACTAAACCAGCAGAGACATTCTGTGCCCTTGTCTTGGCCATGGAAGTTCTTGAGAGAAAATTTTTTCTACTCGATCCCTCCTTCCTGGCGTGTCAAATTGTTACGGTCTGACTCTGATGGATAGTCGGTAGTCGGTCGGAAGCCGACTAGGAGTTGTGCCTGTCAATTGGCGGCGAGATTGCCGATAAATGAGGTGTCGTCGTCGGAGAAGGTGCACACAATCAAGGTCAAGACGAAGGGCGATAATAAAGTTTAGAATGAGATGATGCTAGGCTCTGCTCGATGTCAAAAAGGAAGGCCTGCAAAATAAGTCCCATCGGAGGTGGGTCGGACGAAGATCCTCCGATGCTCATATCAGTGAATGGTTCAAGAGGAAAGAGTGACAGAGTCTCTAGATTTTGAGATAGTGCGTCTATGCATCTCTGGAGGGGTCCCCGCTTATCTCTATTTATAGAGGAAGCAAAATGAACGATGAGAGGACAGACGATCATATCTTGTCATACGGCATCGTACGGTGCCACATGAGCATCTTTAAATATCGGTGGTGAGCGTAACTTCTATTCGGTACGCACATGACAGCGGACGCTAGAGGGCATGGGGTGTAATAAATGACCTCTGGGGTGCATTTAATGAGATCGTAGTATCCCATCATGGTGCACAGCTAGCCAATCAGGATATGGTGCCTGAGTGACATGATCTTGATGTGGTCTGTTAGAATCATATGATGGTCACATTCGGTGCTCAGTTAGTCGGTAGAGATCCATCTTGTTGGAGTCGGCATGATAGAATTACCGAGGTGCCTTATCTTCGATTGCCATAGTCGGTTGTTAACCAACCATTAATTTTAGTTAGGATGGTGCCGACCAGAGGCGACCAACCTTCAGTCGGCTGGATGTCAGCAATGGCGCCCGACGTCTATCCAGTTGGAGGGAAACTTTGTATATCCGAGTCGGATTGATTATTGGTTAGTCGGTGCAGCTTCCTTAGTCAGCACAGAGACGAGAAGCTAGGGTAGTCGGCTAAGTGACAGGAACCTACCCAACAAGTATGTCAGAATTAGACATTATAAGCCAAGATTGCAAGCCACATCATAGGTGATTCTTAGTTTTATGATCATCACAATTTTTAGGGGATGCGGTTTGATGAATACGTGTGCATATGTAACCACTTCAAATTTCATTATTCATGACTCTGAAAGAATTGATACTTGTGCATTTGTAATTAAAATTATAATCAAGATTGTATATACAGAGAGAGAGCGCGCGTGTTAGACTAGAATCAGATTGATTGGATTTAGACTTAGATTTGGTCAGATCAAAATTCTACAATAAGAAATCATACATCAACGATTTAAATCATTGGATGTGATCTACTACTTCAAAATTATTTGTATACAAAAAATTATATGATCTGGAGACCTCTAACCTATACGTCAAGTGATCAAAAATTGAATAATTATATTTTTTAATTATTTAATATATAAATAATTTTAAGATATTAAATTATATCTAATAATTTAAATCATCGATATAAAATTTTATTATCTAAATTTATTTTATTGGATCTGAATCTATATATAAATTATATATATATATATATATATATCAAACCGCCACATGTATCAAAAGTTCCAAATTGGCTGATGGCGTCACCTAGTTCCCAGAACAATTGAAATAATTAGGGGCATAACAGTCTTTTAGAACGATGAGTGCGTTTCGGTTACACTTGGACGCTACGTGTTGGTGGTATAAATATTGCCCAGCCCCTGGACCGCTACTTTGTGGAACAATCCTTGAACCGACGCGAGAGCCCATGGAGAGTGGGAGGGGGACAGAGCGCGCGATGGAATCCTCCTCCACGCCGGTTCCAGAGGCGGCGCCGCCTCCAGTTGTGGCGGCGGATAGCGCGATCGCGAGCAGGAGCGGAGGGGAAGTGGAGGACGGTGTGGAAGAGATGACGCTGACGGTGCGGTGGAGCGGGAAGGAATACACGGTGCGGGTGTGCGGTGACGACAGCGTGGCGGAGCTGAAGCGCCGGATCTGCGAGGCTACCACCGTTCTACCCAAGCGCCAGAAGCTCCTATACCCCAAGCTCGCCGCCAAGCTCAACGACGACTCCATCCTCCTCTCCCAGCTTAACCTCAAGCCCTCCGTCAAGATGACCATGATCGGGTCTGTCCCCTCCTAAACCCTAATCTTTTCTCAATTAAAACCGCTTTTCTCCCACTTCTCTGCGTCTATTCCCATCGCGCCCGATAGTATCGTTGATGGTTTTGTGTTGTTGTTTTTTTCTCACAATCTAGTTGGTAATGTTGAAGAAGAAGGGTGCTTGAGAATAGTATGCATTAAGAAAAGCAAATGATGGATGTAAAATTCGACTTTTTTTTCCTGTTTTAAGTCTTGACGTTCTACCATGACATTAATGTAGGTATTTGTTTATTATTTTGATTGGTTTGAGACGAGGTATGAGGAAAGGGAATAGAAGGATTAGCAAAATCAAATCTTCAACTTTGTTATGCCCTCGTTTTCATTTTTTTTTGGTTCATGAGTCTTTTTATGCCCTCCAAAGTCTTAAGAAATCTCCGTGACCCAAAAAAAAAGTCCAACAATTATCACGTAGTATCAGAAAGAAAGCAAATATGATATCTTATTCCTTGCCCTCTCCAATTCATTCATGTCACATTACAAAATGGTGGAAGGCTTCGTTTATGAATGAAGATCGAAGGCTTTTCCTGAAGTAGGGATTTAAAGGATTTTCCCAATTTCTTCATGGTAGTTCTTATCTGTCCGTGGATAAAACAATGAGACACAACGTCTTCTATTTTATTGTCTATTGCAGAGCTACCATGAATTTTCTGTGTTCCTGAAGTTGATGACATGCTCCTTTCTAATGCCACCCAATGCTAAGAGAAATGTTTGATTTATTAAAAATCTTTAACTTTGGAATTATTATCTAAGTTCATACTGAAGACCATTACCTAGATAAGCTGGACTTCATTACATATCATGAGTTCCCATGTGTACAAGCTCTTATGTTCTCCAGTTAAGAAGGACTGATAAGTGGGGAAGATCAGATAATCCTCTTCATATTCTCTGAATCCCTCATAATGCTGATTGAATGATCACATTCCCTTCTGTCATATTAAAAGCTTATAAATGTTTTTTTGCTAGTGATAGTGAAAATAGAAAAGGTTTGCTAATCAAGCATCGAAGGTATTGATCAATATAACATACCTTACCAGAGTGTCACTCTATAAATTATGCCAAACCTTAAAGATAATTTTATAATTTTTTTCTCTAAAATGATTCAATCTTTTTAAAGCCCCTTGAGGTGCAGGTGGATTATTGGAGTAGCATTAGATACTGAACTCGATCAAGGTAGAGGTTTTGAAAAGCAATCAATTTTCAGTATAGATTGGGTTTAGATTGGTTATAATCATGCACAAGATGGATCTGTTAGGTTGATTAATTTGGTTTCTAATTTAAACAACTCATGCCCAGCCCATGACAGGATAGCTTGATTAAGTTGGTTTTAACTTACAAAACAAATTGGTCTTTATTACCTAATATGAAAATTTCATAAGCTGTTTGACCAACTAAACAATATTTAATGAGGATAAAAGGTGTGGTGTTAGCTTCATCAAAGTACAAGATTATGATCTTGTTCATTCAATGTTAATCAACTTTGTATTAGCTAATATCTAGATTTAAGGTTATAGGTTGTTATTGAAGAGGCTTTGTTCTGGATTGAGTCAAATGTTCTCAAACCCATTCTAGCCATATCCACTTTTGTGATTGGCTCAAATCTTCATTCATCAAATTCTGAAATATCCATGCTCAACCTTTGACAGCATAAGATTCCAATATTGGATCTGATCTGATAATTTTATTTTAGCCTTTTCAGGCATAGGCTGGTCAGTTAATTTATGGTTTGATTCACTCAAAGCACCCATAATACAATCTAAATCCAACCTGTGCCTTTAGTATTTAGCCATGATCACTTCTCTCCTATTTCACTTTAATCTCTTGAAACATTGCCAAGCCTCCAAGGCCAGTTCAAAGATCCATCATACCATGCTTGATCATTTCATGCTTGAGACCAGCAGGAGATGGCTTGATCTTTTAATGGATACAGTTCTTTTGATCATGTTTTGGTTGATTAGTGGAGAACTAATTGGTCTTTCTTTGTTTCCTCACACGATTTTTCATTAAAGTGAATGTTCTTCAAACATAGTGTATGCAAGGATGGACATTTTGGTTCTTACTCTTTCACTATATATACCCTCCTCATTGTTGTTAGTAAGGATTCAGGAACCGGTACTGTTTCTCATATCGGCTCATGACCAGTATGGTATCGGATGCCGTACTGTACCGAGCGTCAGTATGGTGTGGCGTGCCGGTTCCGTATCGGCATGCAAATTTTTTTTAGTATGTTTTGATTCTAATTATTTTTTAATTAATTTTTAAATTACTTTAGATCCAAATTAATTTTTATTTGTTAAATGATAATTCTATCATCCTGAAATAAAATAACAGAAGTCTAAAACAATGCATTAAAAGTATCTAAAGTACAAACTACAAAGAATAATGTACTAACCTCAAGATCTCTACTGATCAAATATCTCGTCGAGTGTCTGTGATGCTTGTAAATATCCGAATCATCCACATATCTTGGAGGAATATTATTCCATCCTTCTAATCAAGCAGTACTATAGTCTTGAATATTCATCCCATAAAGTATCTTTTCTGGATTGTAAGACATTTCAAATCTCTCGCTCAAACTCTGACTCTGATAGGTATCCTAGAGATGATGGTATGACTATGGAGGGGCCCATTTAAATATGTCGGTAGCAAAATTTGATCTGTAAGATATTTCAGGCTACATAGGATAGTAGCCACTGGAAGATAATGTCTTGGATGCATCAAATCCATATCCATATGGATTATAAGCTACCTGCGGGTGATAGAATCGATAATGCGAGGATGATTCAGATACATCTATGGATCCTACTCTACATGCAAGGTCATCTGCAGCTGCATTGTATGCTGGACAACCTCTAGGAGGCCGTCGTCTATATGAAATCGTATCCTCATAGGCTCTATTAGCTTGTACACCGTGGTCTCTATCTTGTGTGGTATGTGTAAACTGGGATTTACTAAATCGAATACCATCCTATAGCTACATCTCATGAACAATGGTCTCGTGTCCTCCAGTCCTTCTTTGGTCATCATATCTATGATTACTATCATCACTCTCTTTGATTCTCTAATCTCCGAATTTGAGTCAGCTAACTCCTGTACTCTTAAGAGTGCTGTAACTGCCTTTTCTTTTCTGTCGTTTTGATTTCTCCCGATGCTCCTCTGTGACTAACTTTGCTGTGCTTAGGAGGATGGATGTCTTCTTCCTACTTGAGATGACCGGCCTTGTCTCAATATTTCTTGCTCAAACATCTGGGAGGATATCTTAGATATGGAGTCACGTGATGAATGACTCCCTTATAGCCCCTCAGGCTGTAACTGATCAGCTGAAATCTTATGTGGAATATTTATATGTGCCCATTATCCTGGATCCATCCTGATCTCTCTAACTACCATACTGACTGGTTGTGGAGGGGATCCCGGCTCGTCAAGCTCCGGCTCCTACTGCTAGCCTGCAAGCCATCCGATCATTAGATTGTTGTCCTCATCAGCATAATTATCTAATGTTGGATCTGTGTACTTCAGCTGTACATCTTTCTGGATGCATTTTAGCCTCAATCTTAGATTATAGTGAATGTATATAAGATCGTTGAGGTACTTCTGTGTCAGAAAGTTTCTCTGTTTGCTGTAAATAAGGACGAAAGTCGATCAATTGGGTTCACAGCCACTAGAAGAGACCGTCTGGAAAAGAATATGGATAGCCATATCTTTAAATTTTTACAGATTGCGGACAGTTTGGTATGGGTGTACCGGTCGGTTCGGATGGGTACGGAATACCATGGTTGTCAGTAATGAAATTTGCGAGTTCCATATTGAGTTGAGAGTTGGTAACAAAAGCACGCTCATATAATGAAATTGCTCTATTCTATTCACTTTGTATTTGTCACAGTATTTTAAAAGGTGGCTATCATATGTGGATGGTCAATGGATTGCATAGTGGACTGCATATGTGGGTGTATATGCAGTTATTATTTTTAACTACTTAAAATAAATGTAATAGAGATGGACTTGGCTACACTTGAGTGGATCTCCATTCAAATCCGATTAGCTCTATATCAGACCATGGGGTTTTCACATCGATGATCCAAGCCATTGGATAGGATTTATTACCTTTAAACTGCTTACACACAAAAATCATGTGATTTGGAGACCCCTAAACTATGGTCAAGTAATAAAAAATATAAATTTAATTTATTTAGACTGTCCCATTTTTTAATTACTTGATACATAGACTAGGGGCCTTTAAAGTCTAAACTACACGATTTTTGGTATGTAAGCCATTTAGAGATAGTAGATCACATGTAAGAGCTTGGATCATCGATGTTGGGCCCCCACCGTTAATCTATATTTGCTCAGATCCAAGTGAAGATCCACTCAAGTATAGCCAAGTCTAGCTTAATATAATATATTAAATCAATAATAATAGTGATATTTTAGATGGATAATAATAATATTAATAACAATAACAATTGATAACTAGTGCTTGTTGCTTAGTACCTAATATCTAAGGCTGGAATAGGCTCGGGTAGGGCTACAGGTTAGGTCAGAAGAATATTAGGCTAGGTTTGGGCTCGGATATAGAGATCATTTTTTTTCGATCTGGGCTCGGGTGTACCGTTGGCCTGTCTTGAGTTTGAGCCTGAATATATGCCGATCCCAAGGGTCCAAATATAATATAAGGGAAGGGTTAACCACTTAAGTTAGGGTTAGACTCGGACTCCGATGCTTAATCAATTTAAAAATTATCACCTAAGTTGATTTAGCTCAATGGAACGTGGAAATCGCTCTTCTTCTTTCCTCGACTTGGGGCCTAGCCTAGGGTTCTTCTCTGAGGAAGATCTTTGAATGCAAAATTGGTGATGTTGGTGGTGATCCAACGACCGTCGACCACAAGCGCCTGGTGGGGCTTCTTAGTAAAGGTGAGCAGCATGAGGATTGTGGTCCAGGTGACTACTGTGGCCGGCACTACCACCGCGAGCACCACCCCCATGGAGAGTAGGCTAAAGACCCTGCCATAGAGCATGGAGGCATACAGGGCTGGCTAGCTGGCAGCGAAGTTGTACTAGGAGCAAGGGAGGAGGAAGATGGTCTAGCCACCGATCCAGATCTTAATGCCGCACCTGTAGGCGACGAGGGTGTGCAGGAGGGCAGGGATGTAGGCACTATGGACACCGAAGGTGGTGCAGAGGACCAAGAAGGAGATGCCGTAGTGGATGCCGAGATTGGTGGTGAGGATGAGAGGGGCCAGGAGGATCTTGTTGCTGAGGATGATAGTGGTGATTCCCCCCATTGCAATGACGATTGGCAAGTGGGCTTTGTAGAGTCCGAATTAGGGTTGGAATATTTGGGTTGGCCCAATCAGGCTTTGGCTTAGGCCTGGATATTTCAAAAACATGCAGGCCTAAGCCGGGCCCGAAGCCCAAAAAGTTCGAGCCGGGCTTGGGTAGGGGCATGGCCTAGCCCAGTTACAGCCTTACTAATATCTAATAGCAGTAATTTAGAAATAAATATTCGATATTAACATCATTAATACCGTTGTTATTAGGCCCACCTGAAACTTACATCAAATCCCATTAGCTTGAACACACTTCAGTTGCCTTGGTCCACATATGCGGCTCCAACATGCGAAGCAAACTCCGATATAGTTGTGCAAGACTATATAGGCTGTGTGTGCAGTCACTCAAATGAGGTGGACTGCCTTTTTGGTCCATATGCAGTGTGACCATATACAATAACTGCATATGCATGCATATGTGGCGGTGTGCATGTCTATTTAAGACACTGATTTGCTGTTATCACGTAATCTTGACTATAATCATGACTTGTAGTGTATAGTCTGAGCTAATGATTGACAATGGGATTGATGTGCATCTGCAAGGTCGCATAGGAGTTTACCACTCTTTGTTGTGGGGATACTCTTAATGCCCATAGGGTTGCATTTTCAATGCTAAACAATCATTGTTCACTTTTGGGGGCCTTCATTGTTAGCCATACTGATTCTTGTAAAATGAGATAATAAAGAGAGGTACTGCTTAAGGAACAATCTGGACTTTCTTAACCTTATAGAATGCACTGTCCTCTCATAAGTTCTTAGAATTAATATTTTTATTAATCAAAATATGCTACTGCTCATGTTTGATTGTGTTATTGTGTCAACTTCTTTTAAGTTGTTTTGACATATTATGTTGTTGCTCAGAGCATTCACCATTGTGCTAACACCCTTTTCCAGAACTGTTGAAGATGATATTATTATAGACCAAGTAGATTCTCCAGAGATCATTGATGATTTTGAGCTTGGCCAAGATGAAGTCATTGACATTAAAGATAAAGATGTAAATAAGCAGAAGTTAAGGCGGCGAATCAGTCATTACAAGGTTTGTTCTTGAGACAAATTGCACTAAATGCATTACTGGTTTATTCTTCCTTTGTCACATGTGCTTTCTGTATGTTCATCCTATTTAGGAGAAAATAATACGAGTCCTAGCCTAGACACTTGCTAGAGTCATTAAGACAAGAAGTTATTTGTTCAAAGTAATTCTGCAGTCCTATTGAGTTGGATGGCCCTGGACAAGTTAAAACTGCTCAAAGCATCTGAACTTCAAAGTTTGAGAATTTGTGAAGAGGGGTGCTTTCTTTAAAGGAGCTTGCTTATGTGCCTTTTTTTGTTTCTTTTTCTTTTTTTTGGGGTGGGGGGTGGCCTCATGTAACGTCTGGGAAGACAAGGATATATGGTACCAGTGACAGAAGATTTCTTTTCCTGAATATTTGTGCTACTGTTTGAACAGATGACTTCTATTTTATCCTGTTCTCTTTATGTAGTTTTAATTTCTCTGAGACCATGACTTTTTTTTCCCTTTTTTGAAAATCCTTGGTTTTGTTAGCAAAAATGTTGAAAATAAATTTCAAACTTGGGTTACAAAGTTGTCACTCTTGATAGGAACAAATGCTTAATTAAATTTATAAAGATGACTTGGTATAGTCAATTTAAACAATTTTAAAATTTGATATGAAAAGGCTTGTATATACTTTAGAAAGAATTCATATATTTTTCATCCGCTATGAAGGATCATTGGTAATTTTGCTTGCATGGTTGGATAAGGCTATATTCATCTGGCTGACAATCATATGCAATGCATTTATGTAGGTTTAAACTATTTCATTTGTCTAGTACAAAATATATGGGAAAAGCTATTCATTAACTAGAGCTAAAATAATTTAATCCAAAATTTAACAGGATCAATTAACTATTACTAATTTACCTCAACATCTACAGTCCATTAATGTAGTAAGCAAATAATTTTGTTCATGGAACATATTGTCAATCGTCCTTTTTTTTTTTCAACTCCATTTCTAATTTGTTTGGTAAATAATGCACATGAACAATCTTTTGTAAGTGGCAAGAAAAAATTTGAATGCTTTAAGCTTTTGCAGGCATCATCATAACCTTTTGCAGCTTCCAATTTTGTTGTCAAAAGTGCTAAAATTAATGTAGTTCCTAAATATGCAGATGTCTCCTGGGTGTGACATTCCTAACCAACCACCTAGCTGCCATTAAATTGAAAACAAATTAAAGCTGAAATCAGGTTGGATGGTACTAGGAATGAAAATATTTAAAAATATTGCGAACTCATTGGGTTCAACGTGGCTATGGGCAATGAAATAGTGAAGTTAAAAGGTGGTTTTCAACCTATAAGTTCTTGGTATTGTCTATTACCATTGACAAAGTCAGGTGCATAAAAAATCTCTCCACCTTCTATCCACATAAAAGTCACATTAACCTTTTGTTCTACTTTGTTAGTATCATTCTTGGCATGACAAGTATTTATCTTTTTTGAAAAGCACATAGACAGGTGTGTGCTTGCACATGCATTCATGCGTGTGCACACGCACTGAGAGGTGCTTTTATTTAGGTACTAATTCTGTGGTCAGGAAGCTAGACTTGAATCCAGTAACAACCCTGACTAATATTTATGTGCGCAAAAGAGGCGATTTCTTTTTTTTTCTTTTCTACAGTAACACTATGCTCTTCTATGCTTTATACTTCCATCAGATCAAACTCCTGAACCCATGTCGTGAAGGAAAGAAGCTGCTTGTTTTAGACATTGATTATACTCTTTTTGATCACAAGTCATCAGCTGAAAACCCACTTGAACTCATGCGACCATGTAAGTGCATGGGTACCAAATTTCAAATGTTTTGTTTAACTATTCAGTAGTGACATTATGCAATTTTCCTATGCAGATCTTCATGAATTTCTCACTGCTATCTATGCAGAGTATGATATCATTATATGGTCTGCTACAAGGTGAGATTATGTGATGCTCCCTTCTATAGAACGCAAGCAGATGCTATTTTGTTGAGTTCTTTTGGTTCCTTGTGCAATCTTGTAATTGATAATATTGTAACTTGGAAAGACCTTAATTGTCATTCTTTGCAGTATGAAATGGGTCGAGTTGAAGATGGGGCAGCTTGGGGTTCTGAATAATCCTAACTACAAAATAACTGCTCTTCTAGATCACTTGGCCATGATAACAGTACAGTCTGATTCACATGGGACCTTTGACTGCAAGCCCCTGGGCCTAATATGGGCTCAATTTCCTGAGGTTCAGTACTAACTATAATCTTGCCAGTACATACTTTGCTTTCTGGAAAACAAGATTGACAGGATCTTTATCCTCTTTTTTGTTTTTGTTTTGCAGTTTTACAATTCAAAGAATACTATTATGTTTGATGACCTTCGAAGGAACTTTGTGATGAATCCGCAAAATGGCCTGACAATCAAACCTTTCAAGAAAGCCCATTTGAATCGTAGCAGTGACCAGGAGCTGGTGAAGCTGACACAGTATTTGCTGGCAATAGCAGATCTTCCTGATCTTAGCCAACTTGATCATAGGTACTGGGAATTGTATACAGAAGATAGTACAAAAAGGCGCAGACACAGGTAACATGACCATGAAGAGCAAAAGGAACCATAGAGCAGCTTTCTTGACTTACATTTTATCATATCTGGTATTTTCATGTAATCAAAACTGGGATATATAACTGCATTATGTAATTTATGTTTTGGCAATGAATTGTTCCATCTTATTGCATTACTCATTAGGTTCAAGCTATGTCTTCACAGAAAATATTGATGACATACAATTCTGTTAACTGTCTTGAAGCTCGTACTTTCAAGGGCTGGCTTATGTAATTTATTCAAGCAGGTTCATCACTCTTTAGTTTTGCTCATCATGAATATTGTTTTCCATTGTGGCATATTATAATTGAGTATTACTTTTGATAGTCCTGGCTTCCTGTTTTTGTAATGTAATATATGACATTTTGATCTTCTCACATGCACAAGCACCAACCCCCCCCCCCAACCCACGACAAACC
>KE504652.1:1697978-1711105 GCA_000441515.1 Elaeis oleifera | reverse complement strand
AGTTTCAGAATCATGTTTAGAATGATTCAAGCTACTTGAATCTAATTTTGATTTTTTTAAAAAAATTTAAATTAAATAATATTTTATAATTATTTAAATAATAAAAAATATTATCAAATAAAATATGTAAAATTAGTATTATATTATAGTTAATTTAAAATATTATTTGAAGCATATAATATATTTTTTTGAATTTATGAGTTTTAAAATTATTCTTGAATTTTTTAAATTATATATAATAATTTTTTAATAATTATTAAACTGTTGTGTTTTATTATATTTACAGAAATGAGTAAGAAGAAAGATTCAGAGCATGACATTGGTTGAGATCATGGCAAGATGCTCTTGGCTCGGCATCATTGAAAATGCAAATTATGCAACACAGTTCAAAGGAGGAGGGGTGATTAGGTTGAAGCAGCACCTGGCTGGTGGTTATCCTGATGTATCCATGTGTCGAAAATATCTATAGGAGGTCCGATAGTTGATGAAGAAGTACTTCGCTGATTCGAAAGCAGCGAAGAAAAGGGCCAAACAGAAGAGGACGGAAGTGGATCGTCAAGCTGTAGAGCCACCTTCTTATCACTCTAGAGAGTTAGAGGAGGCTTTCGCTCCAGATGATGAGGAGGCACAGATTGAGATTGCCATTCAAGTGAGCTTGGATGATCAGTACCGGTAGAAGGAGATAGTCAGGTATAGAGAGCGATTTGGATCATTATGCTACGAATCGGGGTCTAGATCAGCGATCGATGGGGAGAATCCGAGTTTAGGAGGACTACCTCAGTTAGAGAGTCCGATGGTATAGAGGGAGCAAACACAGCATGTTATTTTGTTGGGAGCTTTTGGCAGTAGGAGGAGGTCCTCTAGAGATATTTCAACAGGAGCCACCATCCATGATTTGGATCATATATTTTTCCAGTAAGGATTCAAAGCAGCAGAAGATTGACACTGGTGGGACATGTGGCAAGCTATTGGATCATGATTTATTCAGCCATATACCAGCAAATACAACATGTAATCCTTACTATCGATCTGCCATTTCAGCTATAGAGACTGTCGGTCAGGATGTAGATCCGTCAGGACCTAAGGACATCTATGGTCAGCTTATTGACAGTAACAAGGAGGATCTGTAGAGATGGATTGCTTCTTACAAGAATAAATGGCCAACATACGGACTGACAGTGATGCGTGATGGTTGGATCGGTCCTGCTAGACGGAGCATCATTAATTTTTGACATACTATGATGAAAATATTTTTCACAAATCAATTGATGCTTCAGATAAGATGCACGATGCCGTATATATCCTTGGTTTGATGGTGGAGGTGATTGATTCAGTGGGTGAGCAGTATGTCGTGCAAGTCATCACAGATAATGGGCCACAATATAAGGCTGTCGGAGAGTTACTGATGGAGCAGCGATCGCAGATATACTGAACCCCACGTGCTGCACATTGCATTGATCTTATATTGATGGATATTGGAAAGATTCGTAGGGTGCAATAAGTAGTGGAGATTGTCCAGACTATTACTAGATTCATCTACAATCACACATGGGTCCTTTCATTGATGCGGACGTATACTGAGGAGGAGATCTTAAGACCGGATATCACATGATTTGCTACCAATTACATAGCACTTGATAGTTTTCTTCAGAAAAAGCAGCCTTACGTCAGATGTTGTCAGTGCCGAGTGGCAGGAGAATAAATATGTGAGGGCCGGCACTGATGGAAGTTATGTAGAGAACTTGATGACGAATCATTCTGGCAGCGGGCTGGGAAGATAATGAAGGCTATTAAGTCATTATACGAGGTGCTTCGCACTGTGAATAGTGAAAGATACTCTTAGATAGGCTTCTTATATTACATAGTGGAAAGGGCAAAGAAACAGATCAGTGAGAATGATCCAAAGCATGCTCAAGAATTCATTAACATCATTGAGCGCCGTTGGGACTATCAGATGGATAGAGATTTACATCTAGTCGATAAGCATGGATTCAAGAATACTTTAAAATATTTTTTTTATATTTGTAAAATGTACTTAATCAATTATGAAATTTATCTATTACTTACTATTTGAATTTGAGATTTCAGTATACCATTCTTGAGATAGATATGGATAACGAGCTTCTTGCTGTTTTTCGTAATGTGATATATAAGATGATTTTCGATCCAGAAATCGTATCCTTGTGTCTGCAAGAGGTGTGCTAGTTTAAAACAGATGTGATTATTCAACTGAATTCGATCTGTACTCAACGATATATTTATAAATTTAATAAATATATTTTTTAAAACGAAACAGTTTAGAGAAGGATCAGACAGCTTTAGAGTCCCATCAGCTGTCATAAACAAAAGCAGATGAATTCAGGTAAATTATATATCAATAATGAGCAGCATAGATTGACATCAAATGTCTAATAATATCATGAAATTTGATATATAATTTTGCTTTTGCAGCTGAATGATGGATTCATTTTGGAATGTTCACGGAACATTTGAGAAGTGTAGCTGTCTGCATTCTTTCCCAGACGGTCTCTACTAGTGGCTATAAGCGTAATTGATCGATTTTCATCCTTATCCACAGCAAACAGAGAAATCGTCTGATACAAAAGTATCTCAATGATCTTGTATATGTTTACTATAATCTGAGGTTGAGTCGAAAATACATTCAGAAGGAAGTACAACTAAAGTACACTGATTTGATATGAGATCATTATGCTGAAGAAGACGACGATCTGATCATCGGATGGCTTGTAGATCAGCAGCAGGAGCCAGAGTTTGATGAGCTGGGGTCCTCTCCATGACCAATCAGTGTGGCAACTAGGGAGATCAGGGTGGATCCAGGGCAATAGGCAGAAAAATATTTCATATAAGGTTCTAGCTGATCAGCCACAGCCTGAGAGGACAGAGAACTCATTCATCACATGACTCGATGTCCGATACATCGTCGCAGAGATTTGAGCGATAAATATTTAGACGAGGTCAGCAGTCAGCAACAAGACATCCATCTTTCCAATCATAAGAACTCAGTCACAGAGGGTACAAGGGAGGAAAGAAAGACAGCTGCATATGCACCACTCTCGAGAGTACGGGAGCTATCTGGCTCAGATTCAGAGATCAGGGAGTGATAATGATACTAGTAGTAGTAGTCATGGATCTGATGATCCGAGAGGAACTGGAGGACAGAAGACCACTGCTTATGAGACAGCCGCACGGTGATATTCGATTCACCAGCGAGTCTCAGTTTATACATACCACACAAGATAAGGACCATGGTGGATGAGTCGGTAGAGATCGTGGGAGTCGATTTCATATAGACGATGGGCTTCTTGAAGTCGTCCAGCACACGATGTAGTTGTAGACGATCTTGCACGTGGAGTAGGATCTATGGATGTATCTGGATCATCCTCGCATTATGGATCCTATTACCTGCAGTCATCTTATGATCCATATAGATATGGTGTATCCGAGGCATTGTCTTCTAGTGATTACTATCCTGTGCAGTCTGAAGCATCTTACGGATCAGATTTTGCTATCGACATATTTGGATGGGCTCATCCACAGCCATACCATCATTCAGAGGATATTTCTCAGAGCCAGAGTTTGAGTGAGAGATCTGAGATGTCTTATAATCCAGAGAGGATGCCTTATGGGATGAATATTCAGGAGTACAGTGTTTCTTGATTAGAAGGATGGACTGACGTTCCTCTAGACTATGCCAATAATTCAGATATCTACGAGGATCACAGATACTCGACGGGATATTAAATGCAGAGCAGATCTTGAGGTTAGTATATCATTTTTTGTGCTTTGTACTTTAAAAGTTTAGATACATTTTAATGCATATTTATATATATATTTTTAATTTAGGATGATAGAGTTGTAATATAATGTAAATAAATATATATTTAAAATTTGGATTAATATTTTCTGTACCACTACCGAACTCAAAAATTGAATCCAAATATGTCAATAATATGCACTATAATGTAATTTTGGAGTTATAATTATGAATTAATAATTTGAAGATCTAAAAAAAAATGAAACAAATAAAAAAAAAAATACCGGTATCGAACCGATACGTCAGAACGTACCGTATGTCGGTATGGTATGGTACGGTACCGGCTCGATGCCGGTACGGGCATCGGTACCAATACAACAGATCTTGTTTGAGTATATTTTGCTTTCCAACTATATTAGAAGTTGGACTCTCCGAGGTATTTTACCATTTCAATAGTTTAAGAAGTCGGTCTGTCCTTGCTGTCTCATCCATCTCAGCCATTTTCTTTCTTTTTTTTTCCGTTTTCCTTTTTTAGCCAATGTCCTTGTTGTTTGTTTGAATTGAACATTTTTCCAAATGACTGTTGCAAACTTGTGCTTGTTGGTGACATTATACATGCTTCTTTTTACTTTAGGTGATTGTCATCCCTTGTTAATATCAGACCTTTGGTTTATATTTATGCTCGCATTTGCGGAGCAACAGCTGAGGTGAAGATATGTTCTAAACTGCAAATAGATTCTCTAGATTGAACATATCTTACTTACTAGTTAATAATGTTATCTCAATTGAATAAGATGATAATGGCCATTCAAATTAGAATATGACGAATGGCACAAATTATATTCTGCTTGATGCAAGTACATATTGATGTGGTCCCCTTGTCAGACTTGCTCAGGCCCTGGGCTCCTAAACAGTCTCTGACTGCTTTATCTGTTGGAAGTATATTATTTTCTTTTCCAATTCATATATGTTGATGACATGGCTATTTCAAGGAGTTGTACGTAGGTCTAGTGCTTGGCATGTTGTCCGGAGCTACAAATCCTTGGTTTAATCCCACTAATATGTCTTTTTGAATGAACAAGATGGTCAGAGATCGTCAGTAATTTTGTTGAAAGTTTGTGTATATATGAAGATATTTTGTTTCCAGGTCACTTTCCGTTTGTATGAGTTTGCATTTAGTAGGAAAAGTGGTAGATTAGTGTAACAGTGAGCAAGTCATCAAAGATGAGAAGTTGAGCATCGGTTACACTAATTTTTAGCTGTCCGATTATTTTATATAACTACACTCATCGAGGGATTCATGGAAGAACTGGAGATAACAGTGAGTAGGATCCATCAAGACAGCCCCAAGTAGATATGCTTGTTTGTTATGTTGTTGAGGAAAATCTATCTGGCAATTTTTCTCATTGTGGATATCCAAAAGCTGATACATTGGCTAATGAAGGGCCCGTGGAGAGTAGAGTACACTCATAACTACGGCTAATTGTGGAGACGCGGGACCCCATCTGACATTGTTTTGAGCTTGAACCGCATGACTGTTTGTTACTTTAATGCATCTGTTTTCATTCTGTAACATTACCAGAATGAAACAGCTTGTTCTTGTAGTTATGATGTTATCATATAAAAGCAGCCTTTCCTGAATTCCAGTCATTCAGAATTCATGGTCATTATGCTTTTAATGATTCATAGGGCGAAAACATAATTTTCAAACTCCACAAGACTTTTCCAGGTGAGCTCACTGTCCCTTACGTCCACCATATCCAGGATCATTCTTGAGACTTGAAAACGTAGTTGGGGAATATTTGCTTCACTTTCCATTGTTTCATTCCGGTGATAGATCTTCTTCCCTTTTTTCTTTTTTTCTTTTTTTTGAGTACGTCTTAGAAATTATTATTTTATCAAAATATTGGATAGATTATATACCAAGGTTTACTATACTTAGGGGGTGTAATCAGCTGGAAGCTCGACTCGACTCAAAATACTTTGATTCGAAATTCGATTCGATGAAAAATAATAAAATTGGAGATCGATTCGATTAGATTTAAATATCAATGAATTTGAATTTGAAATTTAGTTTTAGTTTACTAATAATATATATTTTAATATATATATTATAATAAAATAATATTATTAAAATACATATAAATTGAATAGGTTCGCGAGTTTTCGAATTAAGTATTCTACTATTCGAGTTCGATTCGAAAAACTATTTGAATTTGATAATGATTGAGTCGAGTCGAGTTTGAATTCGAGTTCAGCTCTAGTAGTTCGCAAGCAACATAATTATTTGCATCTATAGCTACATTGATCGGCGATACCAACCATGCCATATTGGTACAGAAATGCATCGACACTCCAACACTCGCGATATCCAACTGGCCCCATATGTCGAGACAGGCATATCTTGATAAACCTTTCTCAATGCTGATTTGTTATATATTTTCTACCAGGCAGTGTTGCCTGACACTGCTGCAATGGATGTGCTTTATGGAAGGATGGATCATGCAGTATGGGATGCAAGTGGCTGTCTCCATAAGCTTCTCCACTTCAATATCAATATCCCAGCCTAGAATATTCCTCTGGAACCACTATAAGGCATGGTGCTCGTTTTGGCGGGCCCTCACCTCTGCGCTCATTGCATCCACGCAGCATGAACTCCTGAGCTAAAAGGAAGGGTATATAAGGCTGCTCATTTGGTGGCAATGCTTTTTGGACATCCTTTTCCAAGGCCCCTGCGGACAAATTTATGTGCCATGAGTATTTAGATGCTGGTCACTGACCTGTACCTTTAAAAGACTGGTTAGTGACCAGGGGTTCCTATTTACTCGCTGGACCCATCGCGGAACATATGCGGTCAGGAAAGCTCCTGTGGGAAGATGGCCCTCCGTAGCCAGCTCTACCCTAAAAAAGCCTGCAGAGATGAAAGCTTCCCACTCAAACACTTGGAACATTGCAAGTGATGACCAAACAGGAGTCGTTCTGTACTTCGCTGTTTCCTGGTCTCCCTTTTAACTCCCTGGAAACAAACAGTATTTAGGCGTTGTGAGCAGCTCTCATGCCTGTGTTGTCCCATGCCTTCTTTAAAGCATTTTTACCGGCGGTTGATCTGATCATATAAATGACTGATCGAATAATTTGACTTCTTTCTGTCCGTGATGAAAAATAGTCGCTGGAGTTAGTTTGCGATTGACGGACGATGGTTGATGAGATTGTTTAATCTGTTCTGGAGGGATGGTGACAGGAAGTGATGGCGGTCGAGAGTTATCCTAAGATGGAGGTGGCGGATGGCTCGTGCTGAAAGGTTGGTGATACCTTTCTCTCATGCAGAGGCCTAAAGTCCCAACAGTAAAAATTGGCCCCAGGGTAGAAGTATGTGGTTCTGGAATGGCATGTCAAGGAAAGAGGAACACATTCTCTGTTGCTCATTTACTTTCTTTTGAGCTCGTGACTTCCAACTATCACCTGAATGAATTGAATGACACATTTATGGGCCCTATCATTGGATATCTAAGTCTAAAACCCGGTGGCATGAATCAATAATTATTCAACAACCACTTTTCGTTAAGGGAATCATGTGATGCATGTACTCCATAAGTTACCTTGCCCCTTATCTGATGGTGGATGAGAGAAGGATGATTACCTATTTATGGGTTAGGGTGCACAGATTTGACACCTTGTGACATCCTAATCAGAGGTGGCTCATGAAAACACTTTAGATATATTGTAGTACAGTCAACTCAAAGTTTCAATTCAACGTGGAAAAATTGATGAGTTTAGCAATCAAAAGGCTTGCATCGACAATATAATCTCAAATTTTTTCGATAAAGTGCAAATCACGTCATAAAACGTTCGGTAACGTGGTTGACGTCCATCCTTTCTTCCTTCTTGTTTTTTTTTTTCCTTTGCTTCCTCTTTGTAACCACCTGCAAGGCAATCTGTTCTAACTACTCTAAAAAGGAGTTCTACTAGACTTTGCGTGTGGATGCCATAATCTCATGCATGATAGAAGCAATGAAATTATAGCAAACCAAGCTAAAGTATGGGCAACCTTGTCTGTAGCTCTCATCTGTTGTTCTCATGGCGTGTGATATCCCAGGATGGAGAATAATGATCGAATAAACGTGTGATATCCCAGGATGGAGAATAATGATCGAATAAACTTGTCCAACACTGCGACATTTTTGTTGCCATATGGAATGTTAATATGAGAACCTATTGGTGCAACATCATGCACGCGCACATATGGATACATATAAATAATTACGTAAAACCATATCAAAAAGTAGATGTCCGTGGAGACAAAAAGATGCTTCCAGCTGAAGTAAGGACATTGGTGCCTTCCATCATCTCATGCCACCTTTTGCAAACAAGCAGTGGCCGCTACATGGCATCACAAGCTCCAAATTTAGTTACACCTATTCATTACCCCACTTCCTTTAGACATCCATCTCAGAACAAGCGAAACAGCAAAGAGAATGGAGGAAAAGATAAGCCAGCCCATACAGGCCCACCATGTACAAAGAAGCAGCCCAAAACTAAGAGCCATCCTTCCATCCAAAACAAGTCCCTACTTTAAACACTCTAACATCCTTATCTCATGCATTCACCCACCACTGCTTGCAAGCAGCAAAACGCCTAGAGTGGATCCCTCCACCACCTCCAACAGCCAAAAGTACAAGTAAAACCATCCATCCTTCTCATCCAATAGCAGTATTAATGTCTTGTTCTATCTATACTCCCTCCACACTACTATCAGCTAATAACAGTCCCTTCTTCTCTTCATCAGCTATATCTTCGAGCTCCGAATTGGTCAGCTTTTTGCTCTCAAGGTCTCCACCTCCCAATCCGTCCTCCCCAACACCACCACCAGCACCGACACCACGCAGGCCACCTGCGCCGAAAGGAGCCCATACCAGAGCCCGCCGAAGCCCACCCGGAGCCAGAAGGCGAGACCGACGGCCACCGGGGTGCCGACGAGGTAGAACGACAGGAGATTGATCCTCATACCGACGACCGGCCTCGCGGTCCCCGCAGAACGCCGCAGCCGGTGGTCTGCGGGCAGTTCCCCAGCTCGCACAGCCCCATGAGGGGCATCACCGCCGCCGCCAGGCTCACCACCGACGCGTCCTTGGTGAACAGTCTCGCCCACTTCTCCCGGAATATCACCGTCCACACCACGTGGACGACGCCGATCACCAGCGCGCAACCCAGCGCCACCAGGGCCGCCAACTTGGCCCGCCAAGGCTTGCCAGCTCCCAGCTCATTGCCAACCTGCATTAATAAATATAATTTAATTACATCACTAACAACCATAATTGAGATACTAATTACATTAGTAACTACTAGCTAATTTAATGCGTAAAAAAAGAAAGAGAAGGAAAGTAATCTAGCAAGTAGCTAGGAAGGAATGTTAAAGATGAAGGTGGGAATCGATGCCAATGGAACAGTGAGTGCGAAGTTGGAGGTGATGAGATGTACTAGGGATGGTACGATGACTACGTGGCATGATGCGACTGGGTGGGCCACGAATGCTAGGAGCTTAATATTCTCCCTCCCTCTCAATATATTTTCGGAGGAAATTAATCTTGATGCGTTTTTTTACGCATGATGTAGCATGAACATGATATGTGATGACATGATGCCGTTAGTCGACGGTGAGATGTCCCCCGCGGGAGCACCGCATGCACGAACTTTGACGCACCCGAGTGGAGACGCAGGCGGCGAGTGCCATGGGGACGGTGTACATGAGGCTGGTGGTCTGGATGAGGACGGCGGTGGCGCCGACGGCGGAGGTGGGGTCCGGCAGGTAGCCGGCGAGCACGGTCATGATCTCGTACCACCACCACTCGAGGCAGACCCCCGCGCAGCTCGGCAGCGCCAGGCGGAGCACCGGCGCCAGTCCCCTCA
Source organism: Elaeis oleifera (assembly GCA_000441515.1). Classification (NCBI taxonomy): domain Eukaryota; kingdom Viridiplantae; phylum Streptophyta; class Magnoliopsida; order Arecales; family Arecaceae; genus Elaeis; species Elaeis oleifera. The sequence continues at coordinate 1,701,423 of KE504652.1, read as the reverse complement.
GCGCCTCCCGCGACCACCCCGCCACGTCAGCTCGCAGACCCGCCGCCTCCGGAGATACACCAGCAGGAACACCGCCATGTTCAGGTTCGTCGCCGCCGCCGCCAGCGCCACCCGGGACCCCAGCCCCAGCCCGAACGCCAGCAACGCGCTCAGCGGCACGTGCAGCGCCACCGCCAGCGCCGAGCACGCCGCCATCGGCCGCGTCACCCCCTGCGACCGGAGGAACACTCGGAGCGGCTGCAGGAAGGCGTTCGTCACGAGGTCCGGCAGGGAGTAGAGGCAGTAGGACGAGGCGACGGCGGTGATGGCCGGGTCCTGGCCCAGAGTAACCATGATGGGCCCGAGATTGATCCAGAGGAAGGAGATGGGGAGGGCGGCCAGGAGGAGGAGCAGGATGGCGCGCTGCAGCGAGAGAGACAGAAGGTCCCAGTTGCGCGAGCCGTAGGCCTGGGAGCAGAGGGCTCGAGACAGGAGGCGAGGCCGACGAGGACGGAGTAGCCGGTTATGTTGGTGAACCCGATGGAGAGGGCGCCGCCGGCGAGCTCGAGGCGGCCGAGTCGGCCGAGGCAGAGCACCGAGACCATGGCCCGTAGGTACACCACGCAGTTCATGGCGGTGATCGGCAGCGCCATCCCCCACAGCTCCCGCAGTTCCTCCTCCACCATCCTCCCCATCCTACTCCACCCCTCGCCGGCGCCGGCGCCGCCGGCCTCCTCCACGTCCCTCCCCTTCTCCTTTCCCTCCGCCATTTTCGATAACAGAGGAAGTCGGGTTAAAAAAAGGAGGCTTTTTACTTGCGTTTCTTTCTTCCACCCAAGTCCGTTCGAAGCTTCGAGTCGGGACCTGAGATAGGGGGTTTTAAGGAGGAGAGCGGGCGGTGACAAAATTATACGGGTGGACCGGGGGTGATGGGACCGTGCGTGGGTGGGAATTGGGATGTTGTGCCTGCGCTGATAATTATGGGGAACTGTTGGGCGGCGGAAGGCGGCTAGGGGTGGTAGTAGCACCGATCAGGGGAGGGCAGTAGCGGAACACTAATAGGGTTTGGCACGTGCGAGGGCGAGGGAGACGGAAGGCCCTGGGGGGTGGCTCCGACGGGGGAGGTGAGGCGTGTAGGGGTGTCGTTTTGTGGAGGTCTGACGGGGTTTCGGATTCTGGGCTTGGCGGGAGGATCCGCCAAGCGTGCAGGGACGCAGAGCTGCTGCTTGCAGCGAGCTCTGCGATCATGTGGACCGTGGGCTGGAAATGGAATTACTGCTTGGTATTATTATTCGCTGGGATTATATATATACACACACATACGTGGAGGTTAGATTAGGATAACGCCGATGGGATTTATACGTGGAGGTAGATTAGGATAACGTCGATGGGATTTATCTCCAAAAACACGGAGGTAGATTATAGGGTATATATATACACACACCATCCGATCCCTCGGTACATACGGATCTCTATGCAACAAATAAAATTAATGGATATTTTTTTTATTATTAAATTTAAAATATAAAAATGAAGTCATTAATATTGATAGGATGGAAAATATTTAAAATTATTAATATAGATAAGATGGGCAAGATTAAGTTTGTATTTATTCTGAAGTGTTTCTGTTTATTCTACCATACTTATATTTATTTCGAAATATTTTTATTTATTTTATTATTATTTATTCTGAATTTGGTTGTATTTTTTTTGAACGGAATTATGTTTATTGCATCTGAAGTTTATATTTATCCTATATAGTCCATATTTATTGTGTTTATCCTATATAATTTATGTTTATCAAATACAATCTATGGGATCAGCTATTTTTCATCTCTATGCGATAAACAACTTCAGATGTAATAAATACAAATTCTTTCAAATAAACATAAATTTATTTAAATAAATATAAATAAATTAAAATAAATATAAATAAAATATATAAAAATATTTTAAAATAAATATAAACTCTATAAGATGAATATAAATACTTCAGAAAAAAACATAAACTCAACTTTATCTCCCTTCTATCCATATTAATAATTTATTTTTTAATATTTTTTCATTCCATCTATATTAATGACCGGGCATTTTATATTTTTTATCTTATTTACATTAATGATCTGACTTTTTTTATACTTTTTATTGCATTCACGGGTTGATTTTTTTTATATTTCTTCAATTCATCCACATTAATGATTAATTTTATATGCATGTGAGTGTGTGTGCGTGCACACGCGCGTGTCTATATATATATATTTCATCCCATCTATATTAAAGACCTAAATTTTTTATATTTTTCAAACCTAATTAAAAAAAATAGTCATTAATTTTTTTCTCTGTACAAAGATCCATGCGGATCGCTTGGCGGAGAAGTTGATTATATTTGGATTCAAATCTGATCGATTAAAATTTAATCGGTCTCTGTATAAACATGCTAGTTGCTTAATTAGCACGACTTACTACTAATAGCTAAAGGAGACTATGAAGATCTCCAAAAGACGTGTTCAAATTTAACACATGACTTCCTCGCCATATCTTAGATACTTCCACGATGAACATGAAAGCTTGCATGATTTTGTATTACAAATGTTGTATAGTACTCCATGACTGCCATCATAAAATAGACAATTATCAACAATGATGCATGGTGCATAGATGGATATCCATCCATCTCTTAATGGAAGGCACCGAGCATGATATTTTGTGGTGCAAACCGGGCACCTTGGAGGACCTATATATACTCTTCCAGAGTGCCCTAGTCCTCCTCTTCATGGGATCTTGAAGATATTCTCTTCCAATGCTGGTATAGTATACTGTGATTTGCCACGTCCACGGTGCTGATACTCTTCCGAGAATAATTTTGTTTGCAGAATGGTCCTTCATAGAAGACCTGGAGGGAGACTCCCGTGTTAAATTCATGGACAACTGTAAATCCAATGATTTCTATCATAAAAATATGACTAATTTTCTTATAGAAGGACTTTCTCTGCTGACAAATCTTTTTTGTCGAAGAACTCTTATGTATGAAATGTCCTTTTATTCATGGGGAGTATTTAGAGGAAATCTACAGTCTCACCATCATTCGAATTCTAAGTAACAGAAGTCATAGGATTCTTGGAAAGAGACCTCGCAGAGATCATGAGAAAAGAAGAACCCATTCTCATGGGTAAATGAATTATGAGTTGGTTCAAGCAGATATCTCCTAGTCGGTAATTTTTAATAGATCTCTTTCTGTTGCGGCCAATCCCCTCGTCGATCACGCCTGGTCGCCGGGAGCGAGCACCTGCACGGGAAAGCCCACACGGATCGGAGGTAGCTCCGACGGTCAAGTCAGAGAGGAGAACGGGCAACAGTGTAAAGGAGAGAACCAGAGAGCTTCAGGGAGCTTACCCAGCCTTGCCTTGTGGGATTACTGTTGCCTTACCCCTTTTATAGTTGGAGGCGGTATGGTTCCGCCGTCAGT
>KE504652.1:1673389-1685611 GCA_000441515.1 Elaeis oleifera | reverse complement strand
CTCTCCTCTCCTCCTTCTCTCTCTTCCTCTCTCCTCTCTCTACCTTTCTCTCTCTAGATTCTCTCTCTATTTCTCTCTCTAGACTTTTTTCTCTAAATTTTCTCTCTCTAGGTCTTTCTCTCTCTCTGATTTCATCACGGACTCTAGGACAAATATGAGATGAAAATATGATGATCTGAGATTGCTTCGAAATTCATGTAGTAGATCTGATCCCAATCCAATCCTATTCGAAATTTATAATGTTTGATCCATATTGAGTCATCCTGATAGGATCTCTGATGATCTCGATCATGATTGTCTCATCTGAAGGATACGAAGATTCTCTTTCTATTTTTTTCTCTAAAATTTTCTTTCTCTTCATGAATTTTCTCTCTCTAAAAGTCTTGTGGACCAATGGAGGGTCTAGATACTTAGACAAATCCTGATTTTGGATAATCTTAGGAGAAGTTCTGGATTTGTGTTATTAGGATCGTTTATCCGTAATTTTCCATATATGATTTTTATATTTAATCCTGATCATGTAGAGATATAATTATTGTACAAGAAGATATAGAGTAAAATATCTTGATTTTGGATTCATAGATTGAGCTCATCGAATTCTATATTTAGAATGGTCATCGATAGAGGTAAGAATTTCTGTACATGATTACTATTATATATATGCTATTTTACTATTGGTCTTGTATTATTGGTTTTGCATCATCGGATTTGAGATCGATGAATTTATTATATCTGAGATACTGCTATTTAATTTTGAGCATGAGTATGTTATGTCAATATATATGTATCATAGATTGATGGCATGATTATATGGATATGACATATCTAAATTGATCATAATGTTAGTCGGAATTGATTTGATGAAATTAACATATAATGATTAAATGAAAAAGAGAAATATGGTATGGACTAGCCTTATCATGTGGAACAGCCCATCAGGAGCTTGTGTCTGGGACAGCCCCACTGGCTTATAGGTGGATCAGCTGGTCAGGAGCTCATGCCTGGGACAGCTGCCAGGAGCTTATGTCTGGGACAGCATCTCACGGATTTTCGTACGTGGGACAACTGGCCAGAAGCTCATCCTGGGACAGCTTTGAAAGGCTTTTAAGTGAAAATTGATTCGGATGATGACTGAGGTATAGACTTGGTTAGTCCAGAGCCAGAAAGAAAGGTTAAAAATTATGTGATAATGAAAAGAGAAATGAAAGATAAGACATGAAACAATTGTTGAACAAAAGTGTTTCACGTGTTAACATATGATAATGCATTTCTTTTGACACGACAGATAATTTATAGATATTTATATTATTCTAGATATTAAACATGAAATTTTATATTTTATTGCTTATCCTTATTTTCATATTATATTACTATATCAGTATGATATAAAAATTCTTATTGGGCTGTAAAGCTCGCACCCCTTCATCTTTCTTTTTCTTCTTAGAGTTAGAGAATGCTCATGGTTGGCTATGGTTTGGATTTGCGGATGAGCAGATGAATAGATAGAATATCATGATATCTGATCAGAGGATTGAAATAATTTTAATTGTAATTATGCAAGTTTTACTAGTTATTATTGAAATTAGATATTATGGATGTTGAGGTTGTAATGAATATTTTTGGTCTTGCATATTCTTTAGAGGTTGCTCTAAGGAGTGTGCGGTCATCACGTATTCGATCTAGATATTGGGTTCGGAGTGTGACAGTATTTTTTCATTGTTTTATCCAGTCATGCCACGTTGGGCTTGGTTTATTTATAGAGCCGAGTATCAAAAAAATTTTAGCTCAACTTTTCAGCTGAGTCGGGCTTAAATGAGAAATATCGAGTCAAGCTCGGGCTGCTCACGAGCAACTCGGTTGGTTTGTTTGCAACCTCATCTGATCCTGCTGCGATCAATTGTTGTTTTGATGATGTACCTTCCGGTATGACAATTCATGCAAGGCTGAAGCCCAAGTGAATCCTAAAACATTGCCTACTCAAGCCCAAACAAGGCAGCTTGGAACCCTACACCAGTCATAGGTTCATGGATGTACTATTTAATTTGCTTAAGCTATAAGCACAGCAATTGTATCGTTTCAAACAAAGCCCGAGCCTGAATACTATAAAATCTGCTATAAAGCAACTTCGCTAGGGGCCTTGGGCACAAACCTTCCTTTTCCGCGAAAAAGTTTGTGCCTAGATTGATATTTCCTTTGTCACCGTATCCTTTGGAAGATTGAAGCAACTTGATTTGCGTGTGAAGGATATTTGGCAAAAGTAGGATATTTATGTTCCCTTTTCTTTCATTAATAGTTAAAAACTAAGATATATAATTATAGTTATAAAATAAGGCTAGTCCCACGGTTCCTCATTTAGATTTAATAGATCTTGCTTTTCTAAAGTAGATATGGCTAATAGAAGTAAACTTGAAAAAGCTAAGATTTTTAAAAATATATCATGATTTTATATCAACTTTGTCTACTGTTGCTCCATCGAATTCTTTTATATTAAGAAAAAATTTAATCAATTTTTTCTAAAAAATAATTGATTCCATTAATCTATTTCATGACTTAAAAATGAAATTTGAGTCCGATCACTCGGAGCATACCTCTCCTTAGGAGGTCATTGCATCAGTAAAACTTGAAAAGTTATTCAATTTTGAAAAAATAATCATCCCAATCAGACAGTATATGATCAATTATGATTTCTGAAAGTTTAACGTATAATTTATGATAAATCATATTTTTGAACTCTACCCTTAGTGACCAAATAATTTACATCGAGCCTAATAATTATTTTGGATCAAATTCAATCGACCACCTTACTTCATGCAGCGAAAGATTTGACAAGCATTATGAAGCCTTTCACTAGAGCGCACCAAGGATTTCACTAACGCCTGAGAAATTGTTGCTAGGATGAGGGAATCGCTTTCCTTTGATGATTCTTTCTATGCCCAAGGCTATTACATCCACCATGAGGACACATTAACCAATTGTATTCTTGCATGAAAGAAAGGCCTATTATTAGACTGAATTATGGAACCTACTGAGGCAGTTGGTTGAATGAAAGGTATCACCCATGTTTGTCTTGTCCTGTTGTGCCGGGAATGGTTCCTATTGAACCGGAATGGACATTGTTGCTAAGGTAACAATCCCTTTGAAGTGTCATAATCAATTGTCATCCTTGCAACCTTGAGGGAAAAAAAGGATGGAAATAAAAAATTCTTTTCTTGAAATTTTTGAGTATAAGTGGGTTCCTTGAAAATAGACTAACAATGGATTCATTCCGGTTCTCAAAGTGCCGCATATGTCTACATCCGAAAAAATTAGTGCTAAATTGACTCTTCCCCTATGTTGCAATTTGGGCAAATGTTATTGAGCCTGGATTCTCTGTGGTGCATGGGTGGCTTCGCAAATAACATGTAGCTGTGGATGGCCACCATTATGTGATGGATCGCAATCAAGGATTTGGATTGTATCTTTCGCATGAAAAATGATGATCTTCTTTCGCAGCCTTAATCGTTGGATCGTGCTTTGCATAACTTTCAAAGTATAATATGAACTTTGTGATCTATACTATAGATGAATAGAAGAGGTTTGTCATGTTTTGAAAGATGTACAAAATACGATTCAACAGTTAAGATCGTGAAAGAAGACCAATCATTCTTCGTGCAAAAGATACAAGTCAAATTTGGCAATCAAATAAAGCACACACCATGTCATGTATGGCATGCATTATCTGATGGCCATCATCTCCTCATGGTGGCTATTTAGGGATACATAACACTTTGTAGTGCGGCCCGTGCGCCGTAGAGGATCCTGGTTCAATGTTATCAAGGTAGTGGTTAATCCAAGGCAGCAAATCATAAGAATTTCAAACAAAATTCATATATTTACAGATATAGAGATGACTCACAAAATTTTCCAACCAGTCCATATATCATAGTGTTGGACAATGGATGAAGCAGGTAACTACATGTAGACTGGACAAATCCACAATCAACCAGCATGCTTATTGGTGGCCCAAGTTGAACAATAGTGTGACCCAAATGAGGAGGAATAAGTAGTATTGGGGCCATCATTGGTGGACCAAAATGGGCCATGAGCACCTGCTGGTCCAAAGCTGTCAATTAATCCACAGTAGTACTAGGTACCATAGAATTAAGTATTCAAGAATATGATGTCTGTGGCCAGGAACAATTGTTGATTTCAGTAATTTTCACACTTCTTAAGTTAGATGAAGCCAATCTTTGATGTTGCAGGTGACCCAATCAATGAACCCTAGATAAATGGTTATTTGTATAAAATTCCTACGATCTAAGATCACGAATGCATCGACTAGTTGAGTTAGTAAATTCATTGGGTGTTGGTTGCTAGCGAGCTAGGTTTGAATCCCATCTTTGCCATGTTTTAGCTAAATTCTCTCTCATAGTTCTAATAAAAAAGAAGAGCTAATGATAAATAGTGGATACCTTTCTATCACTCAAAAATCTTCTAACAGCTTTGCTAATGTACTAATTTATCCCAAGAAATATGGTTTCTTGTAGGGTTATATGCTATTTAAATACTTCAAGGTTCAACTCATAAACATTTGCGATCCCACTTAGTATCCCAAGAATATGGTTTCTTGTAGGGTTATATGCTATTTAAATACTTCAAGGTTCAACTCATAACATTTGCGATCCCACTTGTTCTTCTGGTCTTACCTAACATTTGATGCCTACCTTCTACATAATTGCAAGCTCATGGCCGGTTGGGATTTCTAGTTGGAGTGGCAGAAAATCTTTTATCCTAGGTTTCAATGAAGGCCGGACATTATTGTTATTCCATAATTAACCATCTGTCGTCTCTTGAAGATAAAGATTCAAATCACATGCTAGGCTGGAATAGTGAATAATTTTATCTCTACATGTTGCAATGGATTGGCTTCTTTCAACCCACATGTGATGTCGATTTTGATATCCGTTGAAGTAGGTCAATGCATGTCGATCATTGGTGCCGCCCAATCAAGACGATGAGTGATGCATATGTTTGATTCTGAAGTCATTGACCGTAGGGATATCCATGGAGATAGATATTCGAATATTGTATCGATTTTTGAACTGAATGTGGTGATTTTAATCGAAATTAAATAGAAATTATTTTAATGATAGATTTAAAATTAAAATTATTAATTTGATTTTAATTATGATTTTGATGGTTCAATTGAGCCTAAAATCGAATCCAATATGAAACCCGATAATGGGTACCAAATCGAAACCAAATCGAACATAGCCGATATTTAATATTTTAATATCCTTTTATACTTTACATAAATATTAAATATTATATTATGAATTTGGTTACATTATAGATTATATTGTGAAAATTAGAGGCTACATCTTTAATTTAATTATATATATATATATACCTAAAATAATGATTTTGGTTTTTAATTTCTTTTAACGGTGATTATAAATTTTGATTTCCATTTCAGCTTCAATTTTTTATTAATCGCACCGAACCTACCCACTGACATCCCGAACTGGTCGTCCTGGTACTTCTCACACCGTGAGCAGACAACACAGATACATGCGACCATTTGGTTCTAAAAGGTATTGCTGAAAAGGATTACAATATGGTTCTTAATTATAATAATATAAAAAATAATTATCTTGATTTCTCACGAGGTTTAAGATAATTACGTCATCCCATCTAATATTTTAAAAATATATACGTAACCTCTCAATCACATATAAAATTTAAATTTAAAATAAAAATAATCAAAATAAAATATAAAATATTTTAAAACTCAAATAACTTAGATAGTGATGATGTTAATAAGATTATTAATTATTAATAAAAAATTAATGAAAAATTATGTGCCATGTATATAGCAAAAGTTAAGTAGTGAGACGTATTTTTTTAAATTGTTTGAAAAAATTTATAATTATCTCAAATTTTAAGAGAGGTTATTATAATTATTTTAATATAAAAGAGAACTTATTGTTAGATTGGGGAATTTTTTGTGCACCGTGGGTGGTACAGAACCGCACGCACCGTCCGTAATGATTGGTTCACGCATGGAGTCAGAATGCGATGCATGAAAAAAAAATATTTTTATCGGCCTGTGCGAGAACCAATTATTGTGGGTGGTGTGTGCGATTCTGCACCACATGCGGTGCATAAAAAATTTTGGTTGTTAGATTTTTTGATGGGCCGGACTCTAATATTGCCCTCTTCTTGTATATTTCTTTAACACCCAGACCACATGACCAGGTGTTTTTTTCTTCAAGTCCTTTACCTCCCAACCAGAAGAGTACAGCAAATTAGAGGGTCGATCAACAAACCCTTATCCTTAAATACGAGTCCACAGAGGGATTAAATGTTAAAAGATCCTAATAAATAATAGATAAATAGGAAGGTGGTAACTAGTTTAGTAGGTAGAATTAGAGGCGTATCTTTGGCGCAAAAGAAGGATTCACCTTTCTTCCCATATGGCAGTAAAATCGTAGATTCAATCCACGATTTTATATATGGCATCCTATGCAACCCAAACAACTATGGATCCATAAATAAATTTGATTTTATAATATTTTGGAATTAATTTTTGAAAATAATATTTTAAGAAAACCCAGTAATGGAGGATGGACTATAATTATTTGGAGTTATCACCATGGTCATGAGGTCATACTACCTCGACTACCATCCTCGAGACTCATCTTCGGACATATTCTCTGGATCAGCTTCGATACCGAGGTAAACCTCAAACGATGAATATGATTTTGATATCCTGATAATAGAGCAGACAACTTCATTGGACTTTGTCTCCGATCACATGCCGAGGACATCGATATATTATCATTGATCTTGAAATCGGCTCAGCGCCAAAAACTACAGCCGACGACAAACCAAGGCCGCCATTGAGGGCCAAGGGAATGATCCCATCAGCTCCCATTTGACCTCTCGATTTGGGTGCATGCCAACCTCAAGGTCGAGATCTTATCGACCACAAAGGATGACTTCCCATGACTGACACTAATGAGGATACATCCAGAATAAGAACTCAGCTATATCACAGTCTCAAATCACCAGCCTGCCACGTGGACCACCATCGAGAATCTTCGTTAGAACGTAGCCACTACTCATGACTAACAATCTCCGATATGCAGAATCTAACAGATCATGATCTGGCCTACCAATCTACGTAACAGCCTATAACTCCATCTCTATATATAAAGAGATAAGAAGGAGACCCTTGAGGTACATATAATGTAAATTAGGATCTCTATATATAAATATTGGATGAGCTGTTCAAGCTCGGTTCAACAAAATTCCGAGCCAAGCTTTAATCAAGTCTCCTTTTGATATAATCTTCTGTTGTTTGGCTGTTTTGAGGGCTTTATTTCGTATGTAAATTCTTCTCTACACTCTTCTTTATATGTATATAATTTTTTTATCTTTAATTAAATTTATGGATGATAATGTGGCTGAAGCTCATTAGTCTCCTATTCTCTGAAGCAGCAACAAAACAAAAAAGCCTTAATCTAATCTTTTCATTATTTTTTCGAGCCATGCCACATTGGGCTTGGTTTATTTATAGAGCCGAGTATCAAAAAAGTTTTAGCTCAATTTTCAGCTGAGTTGAGATTAAATGAGAAAATATTGAGCCAAGCTTGAGCTGCTCATGAGCAACTCGGTTGGTTTGCAACCTCATCTGGTCCTCCTTGGATCAATTGTTGTTTTGAGGACATATCTTCCAGTATGACAATTCATGCAAGGCTGAAGCCCAAGTGAATCCTAAAACATTGCCTACTCAAGCCCAAACAAGGCAGCTTGGAACCCTACACCAGTCATAGGTTCATGGATGTACTATTTAATTTGCTTAAGCTATAAGCACAGCAATTGTATCGTTTCCAAAACAAAGCCTGAGCCTGAATACTATAAAATCTGCTACAAAGAAACTTCGCTAGGTGCCTTAGGCACAAAACCTTCCTTTTTTCATGAAAAAAGTTTGTGCCTAGATTGATATTTCCTTTTGTCACCATATCCTTTGGAAGATTGAAGCAACTTGACTTGCGTGTGAAGGATATTTGGCAAAAGTAGGATATTTACGTTCCCTTTCTTTCATTAATAGTTAAAAACCAAGATATATAATTATAGTTATAAAAATAAGGCCAGTCCCTCGGATTCCTCATTTAGATTTAATAAATCTTGTTCTTCTAAAATAGATACGACTAATAGAAGTAAATTTGAAAAAAAAATTAAATTTTTTAAAAAATAAATTTCAATTTTTATATCAATTTTGCCTACTGTTGCTCCATCAAATTCTGCTGACATTAAGAAATAATTTAGGCAAAATTTTTCTCAAAAAAATAATTGATTCGATTAATCTATTTTATGACTTAAAAATAAAATTTGAACCTGATCGTTGGGAGCATAGTTCTCCTTAGGAGATCATCGGGTCAGTAAGATTTGAAAAGTTATTAATTTTTTAAAAATAATCATCTCAATCGGACATTATATGATCAAGTTATGATTTTCAAAGTTTAACGTATGATTTACGACAGATCTTGCTTTTGAATTCTATCCAATTCTATCCTTAGTCATCAAATAATTTACGCCGAGTCCAATAATTATTTGGATCAAATTCGATCGTCGACATTATTTCACGCAGCGAAAGATTTGACAAGCATTATGATGCCTTTCACCAGAGCGCACCAAGGATTTCACTGACGCCTGAGAAATGGTTGCTAGGATGAGGATATCGCTTTCCTAATTACATCCCTCATCACTTCTAGGACCGCTCGCGCTTCCACCATGAGGCCCCATTAACCAATTGTATTCTTGCATGAATGAAAGGCCTATTATTAGACTGAATTATTGAACCTACTGAGGCAGTTGGTTGAATGAAAGGTATCACTTATGTTTTTGTCCTGTCCTGTTGTGCCGGGAATGGTTCCTACTGAACCAGAATGGACATTGTTGTTAAGGTAACGATCCCTTTGAAGTGTCATAATCAATTGCCATCCTTGCAACCTTAAGGGGAAAAATGGAAATAAAAGATTCTTTTCTTGAAATTTTGAGAATAAGTGGGTTCCTTGAAAATGGACTAACAATGGATTCATTCCAGTTCTCAAAGTCCCATATATGTCCACGTTCGAAAAATTCGTGCTAAATTGACTCTTCCCCTATGTTGCAATTTGGGCAAATGTTATTGAGCCTGGATTCTCTGTGGTACATGGGTGGCTTCGCAAAGTAACATGTAGCTGTGGGTGGCCACTATTATGTGATGGATCGCAATCAAGGATTTGAATTGTATCTTTTGCATGAAAGAACGATGATCTTCTTTCGCAGCTTTAATCATTGGATCGTGCTTTGTATAGCTTTCAAAGCGTAATATGAATTTTGTGATCTATACTATAGATGAATAGAAGAAGTTCGTCATGTTTTGAAAGATGTGTAAAATACGATTCAACAGTTGAGATCGTGAAAGAAGATCAATTATTCTTTCGTGCAAAAGATACAACTCAAACTTGGTAATCAAATGAAGCACACACCATGTCATGTATGGCATGCATTGTCTGATGGCCATCATCTCCTCATGGTGGCTATTTAGGGATGCATAACATTTTGTAGTGTGGCCCATCCGCCATAGAGGATCTTGGTTCAATGTTATCAAGGCAGTGATTAATCCAAGGCAGCAAAATCATAAGAATTTCAACAAAATTCATATATTTACAGATGTAGGGATGACTCACAAAATTTTCCAACCAGTCCATATATCATAGTGTTGGACAATGGATGAAGCAGGTAACTACATGTATACTTGACAAATCCACAATCAACTAGCATGCTTATTGGTGGCCCAAGTTGAACAATAGTGTGACCCAAATGAGGAGGAATAAGTGGTATTGGGGCCATCATTGGTGGACCAAAATGGGCCATGAGCACCTGCTGGTCCAAAGCTGTCAATTAATCCACAGTAGTACTAGGTAACATAGAATTAAGTATTCAAGAATATGATGTCTGTGGCCAGGAACAATTGTTGATTTCAGTAATTTTCACACTTCGTAAGTTAGATGAAGCCAATCTTTGATGTTGCAGGTGACCAAAATCAATGAAACCCTAGATAAAATGGTTATTTGAATAAAATTCCTACGATCTAAGATCACGAATGCATCGACTAGTTGAGTTAGTAAATTCATTGGGTGTTGGTTGCTAGTGAGCTAGGTTTGAATCCCATCTTTGCCATGTTTTAGCTAAATTCTCTCTCATAGTTCTAATAAAAAAAGAAGAGCTAATGATAAATAGTGGATACCTTTTCTATCACTCAAAAATCTTCTAACAGCTTTGCTAATGTACTAATTTATCGCAAGAAATATGGTTTCTTGTAGGGTTATATGCTATTTAAATACTTCAAGGTTCAACTCTTAAACATTTGCGATCCCACTTGTTCTCCTAGTCTTACCTAACATTTGATGCCTACCTTCTACATAATTGCAAGCTCATGGCCGGTTGGGCAATGATTTCTAGTTGGAGTGGCAGAAAAATCTTTATCCTAGGTTCCAATGAAGGCCGGACATTATTGTTATTGCATAATTAACCATGTGAATAGTGAGTAATTTTATCTCTACATGTTGCAATGGATTGGCTCCTTTCAACCCACATGTGATGTCGACTTTGATACCCATCATCGAAGTAGGTCAATGCATGTCGATCATTGGTGTCGCCCAATCAAGACGATGAGTGATGCATATGTTTGATTCTAAAGTCCTTGATTGTTGGGATATTCATGGAGATAGATACTCGAATGTTATACTCATTTCTGAACTGAATGGAGTACTTTAATCAAATTAAATAAAATTTATCTTAATGATAGATTCAAAATTAAAATTTTTTTGATTTTGATTTTAATTATAATTTTGATGATTCTTTGATCTGAAACTAAATCAAAAATCGAATCCAATATGGAACCCGATAATGAGCCCGAAATTGAAACCAAAATCGAACATAGCCGATATTTAATATCTTTAATATTTTTTATATTTTGCATAAATATTAAATATTATATTATGAATTTGGTTACATTATAGATTACATTGTGAAAATTAAAGGCCACATCTTTAATTAATTTTATATATATATATAATGATTTTTAGTTTTTTAATTTTCTGTCATTGTAATTTACTCTAATATAAAGGAGAACTTATTGTTAGAGTGAGGAATTTTTTGTGCACCGTGGGTGGTACAGAACCGCACACACCACCCACAGTGATCGGTTCACGTGTAGGGCTGAAATGTGATGTATTAAAATTTTTTTTTTCGTCGGCTCCGTGTGGGAATCAATCACCGTGGATGGTGCATGCGGTTCTGCATCGCTCATGGTACGCAAAGAATTTCACTTGTTAGATTTATTGATGGGCTGGATTCTAATATTGCTCTCTTCTTGTCCATTATTTTAACACCCAGTCCATGTGACCAGATGTATTTTTCTTTAAGTCCTTGTACCTCTCAACCAGAAGAGTCCCGCAAATTAGAGGATCGATCAGCAAACCCTTATCCTTACATGCGAGTCCATGGAGGGACTAAATATTAAAATATCTTAATAAATAATAGATAAATAGGAAGGTGGCAACTAGTCTAGTAGATAGAATTAGAGGTATATTTTGGCGCAAAAGAAAGATTCACTTTCTTCCTACGCGACGGTAAAATTGTAGATTCAATCTATGATTTTATGCATAGATTTGGCCAACTATAACCCATGGGTTGTTGAAGTCAGTCAGCATATGGGAGAAAAAAGTGGTGAAGTAGACATCAATGCGCCATGTTGACAGCACTTGTGGACCACAGCTTGAAAACTAAGTAAATCCTTAAATAATATCCTACCAAAGTCTGCCACCTAATTGCAAGATACATGAACACCAAATTATATGAGGAAAGACATTTCAATGTAGCATGTGGACATCATTTGTGGTCCATGTTTGAAAAAAAAGGTACATTTTGAAGAATATCTAACCAGAGGAGCGACTGAAGCTTGGAAATATACAACATGACTAGGGATGGCAATGGGTAGGATTTGAGTCGGATAGTGTACTATCCATTCTCAAATTCGAACTTAATATCCTATATCCAAATCCTACCGATATCCAATCGGATAAGAAAGAGATACCCATCCCCATACCTAACGGATTCGGAGATACCCGTGGGTAACCCATTTTTCCATACCCAATCCATATCCACCCCATACCCAACCCATACCCG
>KE504652.1:1657795-1670753 GCA_000441515.1 Elaeis oleifera | reverse complement strand
ATATATATATATATATAACTTGTTTTTCACTTTCAAGGGATAAGAAAAAGATTGGCGGTCTTTGATCAGATACAGTTAGAGAAATTCTTCGTGCACGGCGGATGGTATAAAAAATCTGGTATGAAGTACATCATTTTATGTGATATATTTACATAACGATTATTTTTAATATATATTTAATATTTATAATTTATTTTATTAAAATTTTATATGATAAAAATTATATTTTAAAAAAATTATGATATTTTATGACATATTATAATTTGCTACACACAGGAAGTCATAATATGATCTAAAAATTATGACATTCTGTGGTATATTATGACATCTTGCATCAAATTATGACTTTTGCATACATGATGTCATAATATGATCCAGAATGTCATAATATAGGAGGGGTATTTTTGTCCAACCACTTTCTAACATGCATTTAATAATCACAGTTTCATTTTTCATTTGAAAATTTTGAATGACGAAAATGCTCCTGCTTTTGAAAAAAAATTATAGCATCCTATGGTATATTATGATATCCTGCATCAAAATTATAACTTCCTGCATACAAGATGTCATAATATGGATATGCAGGAAGTCATAATATAGACATAAGATGTCATAATTTTTTTCAAAGAACAGAGATATTTTTGTCATTCAAAATTTTCAAACGAAAAAGTGAAACTGCAGAGATTAAATACGTGTTGAAAAATGATGGTTATGTGAATCAATCACATAAAACAATACACTCTACGTCGGATTTTCTACACCATTCACATACACAAAGAATTTCAGAAATACAGCTATGTTTCAAACTCAATTCATCCACATAATTTAAGGCCACTTGATCAACCGACCCGGTTGGTAACCGTGCATATTATACCTACCCATGGATGTTCACAAATCATAAACTTCTAATTAACTTTGTGTAACATAACAAGTGAATAAGAAAATTTAACCAGAACTATTTACTATTTAGGCAGCACAACCTTTACCTGTACCGCACCTTTGAAGGTAACCTCATTTCAAAGTCCAAGCCCAGATGGTTCCCAGAGAGGCATACCACATGCCATCAATCTCAATTTGCCATGCCAAACAATCTTAACAAATCTAGAGTGTAGACTTTTTATGCTTTAAGGAAACCCTACCTCTGTCTTCTTAATTTGGCCATCATCTATCAGTCCATCACCCTCAAGTGGGCCACATGCAAAGAAAGATTTTTTTTCTTTTCTAAAAAAAAAAAAAAAAAAACTGAGCCCCTCTTGCATTTAAGGTGTGCATGACTCAGCTCGAATTGATTCATGGATAATTTTGAAACTGAATCAACCCCAATCGATTTTCTAAAAATAGAACCATAAACAAACCGGTCTGATACTAAAATCAATCCAAACCGATCCGAAAAATTCAGTTTAGATCGGTTCGGTTTATCAGATTGGATGAGGAAGAGAGGAGAGGGAGAGAGAGGGAAAGAATGAGAAGAGAGGTGCCTCACCATTTGCAGAGGATTTGGCGGTCAATGACCTCTCCAATCACTCCACTATGCTCCAACTCTACCGAAGAGACAAACCCAAGCCCATCTGTAAATATAAGAGGAAGTCAAAGGAGATGACGAAGTGCACCTATCTGTAGAGGGCAACCATTAAAAAATATATATATACCATTAATACAGATGAAATGGGTCATGAAAGCCACGTGCATCAAGAGTTGGGGATTGAGCATGTAATTGTTTTGAAATATTTTTATTTATCTGTTAGAAAATATGTCTCAAGATTCGGTCCATATTGAGCCCACAGCGAGGTCTAGGACGACGAACGGAGTCCAACGAGCCTAAGAACAGCCCAAACGAAGTCCAAACAGAGAAAATACATGCGAAAGAAGGTTCGGAGCGATGGCACGGTGCACAAGGTGGCGGCGAACCAACGGTGGCACGGCCGGGCCCGACGGAGACGTGCCCACACACAGGCGCTCGCGGCCCAGCGTGCAGGCGGCCAACGCGGTGCGTAGGCGGGCACCCAAGCCCAGTGCTCCTGCGCGGTCCATCATGGACCGTGGCTGGTGGTCCATAGGAGCCGCATGGACCGAATACGCAGTCCACGCGCGGTTTAGGTGTTGTTTTGCGCGATCGGACGGCTCTGGTGTGAGCCGATCATGATCGGACGGCCACGGATAGTTCTAAGATTGATTGGGACTCTATTTTCTAGAATAACAGTATTTTGGAGTTTCTGGAGTCTATAAAACTTCGATTGACGAGCCGTCAGTTATGTTGGGAAGCTGGTGACATCTTGGAGGTGCAGAAAGGCTTCAAAAGAAGTTTCAGAGAGTGTTTGTGAGAATTTTGAAACTTTTTATTGAGAGACTCTTATACAAGGATTTAGTGGTGAGTTCCTCTTATATTGGTTTATTTTATTCTCTCATAGTGAAGCTTGCACGCCTCATGGAAATAGGTTTGAGGTCGATCCACGTATTTGTATTGTGTTTCTTATTTGTTTCTTCTTTTTCCTGCTGCACCGTATGGTATCGGATCTTAACGCAATAATTGGTATCAGAGCAAGATGGTGCCAGAGCGTAGGTTGCAGCGGTGATGATCGAGATAGAAGATGGAGAAAATAAGCACAATCAAGATAGAGATCAATAGGTTTGATGGAAAGAACAATCACAATCAAGATAGAGATCAATAGGTTTGATGGAAAGAACAATTTCTCCTTGTGGCAGGCGAGAGTGAAAGACATGCTCGTTCAGCAAGAGTTCATCGATGCTCACTTGTGCGAGGCGAAGCCAACCATCATGGAGGTGCAGGATTGGAAGCGGCTCCAGATGCAAGTGGTGAGTACGATCCGCTTGTACCTAGCAGATGAGGTGGTGATCTATGTGATTGATGAGACTTCCTTGATGATACTGTGGTTGAAGCTCGAAGAGTTGTATATGGTGAAGTTTCTCACCAACACCCTCTTCTTCTGGAGGCAGTTCTACCAACTGCGGATGACTGAGGGACGGAATGTGCAGGAGCATCTCAGCTACTTCCAGAAGATCCTCACCGACCTCTTCAGCATTGACGAGAAAGTTGAGGAGAAGACCAAGGTGCTGGTCTTGCTAGCATCGCTTCCCCTTCGTATGAGTCCTTGGTGACTGCTTTTCTAGTAGGGAAGAGCACCATCAAGATGGACGAAGTCACTGCAGTGATTCTCCAAAACGAGATTCTCAGGAGGGAGAACCCAGCTTCAAGCTCAGATAGCGGCAGCTCAGCTTTGGTAATTTTTGGAGGAGCAGAAGGCAACAGATAGGGCGACAGGAGATCGCGGTGAAGGCGGTCCAAGTCCAAGATGAGAGATCTAAGCAAGATTAGATATTATCGGTGTGACGAGTTGGGGCATCTAGCCAGAGATTGCTCTCAACTCAGGAATCGGATGAGGGCTACTGCAGCGACGGTCAGTTGCGACTCAGAGGGCGATGTCCTAGAGATATTTGATGAGGTATTTACTTCTTTCCAGTAGTAGATTTTAGATTCTGCATGCACCTATCATGTATGTTGCAGAGAGGAGCAGTTTGACTCCCTGGAGAGTAGTGAAGGCATTGTTATCTGTCGGATAGATCAAGCTGTGCGATCAGAGGTATTGGGATGGTCAGATGGAGGACACATGATGGTATAGTGAGGAGATTGGGGGAGGTCCGATACATATCTAATTTCAGGTAGAATCTTATCTCACTGAGCAGACTGGATTCGAGAGGCTACAGGACGGTAGCTGATGGAGGAATCCTAAAAATGTTACGAGGCGATAGGATTGTTCTGGAAGGGAAGAAGAGGATGAGAAATATTACTATCTAATGTGGAGCCCAATACGAGGTGGAGCTTTAGGAGCCAGAAGGAGCTTAGAGTGAGGTGGCGCTCCAGGTGGAGGTGGATCGGGCACTAGACGGGGACTCAAGAGGACGAGAGACGACGTCGCAGGGTGAGATTCTTATTGCCACAGGATGGTACCCCGAGCAGATCTTTGGTCAGAATGGACACAGCCCATGATGGAGGTGGGATCGAGCGGCCTGGTTGACTCCCATGATTGCCCATCCAGGAGATAGCAGGCATCTTGCAGGGTGTGGGGGTGAGATGGATTACAGGCTCTGAGAGATAGGTGGAGATCGAATATCGAGTCGAGGTGGAGATTGTTAGAAATACACCTCAAGATTTGATCCATATTGAGCCCACAGTGAGGTCCAGGACGACGAACGGAGTTCAATGAGCCCAAGAACAATCCAAACGGAGAAAATACGTGCGAAAAAAGTTCGAAGCGGTGGCATGATGCACGAGGCGGCAGCAGACCAACGGCGGGCTGGCGATGGCGCAGTTGGGCCCGGCGAAGATGCGCGCGTGCAGGTGAGTGCAGCCAAGCGCGAGAGAGGGCCTAGCACAGGCTCGCACGTGAGCGCCTAGGCCCAACACTCCTGCATGGTCCACTGTGGACCGCAGGGCACTGGCGGTCCATAGAAGATGCAATCCACGCACGGTTCAGATGTTGTTTGCGCAATCGGATGGCTCTGGTGCGAGCCGATCACGATCGGACGGTCATGGATGGTTCTAGGGTTGGTTGGAACTCTGTTCCTAGTATAACAATGTTTGAAATTTTTGGAGTCTATAAAAATCTGATTGACGAGCCGTCAGTTACGTTGGGAAGCTGGTGACATCTTGAAAGTTCAGAAAGGCTTCAAAAAAGATTCCAGAAAGCTTTTATAGGAGTTTTGAGATTTTTTATTGAGAGACTCTTGTATAAGGGTAAATGATGAATTTTTTTGTATTGATTTTATTTTATTCTCTCATAGTGAAGTGTGCACACCCCATAAAAATAGGCTTGAGATCGATCTACGTATTTATATTATATTTTTTATTATATTTTTTTTTTCAGTTGTATCGTGTGGTATCGAATCCTGACGTAATATTATCATCGTAAAATTGTATTTATTTGAAGTATTACTATTTATTTGGATCCGTTTGTATTTATTTTAAAAAAATATATTATTAAAAAAAAATTATATTTATTATATTAAAAAATTATATTTATTATTATTTACGGTACGGAAAAGATAAATATCATTTGCATCTCTATCAACGTTAATGTCATCGTTAATACAGATGGGATGGGCTGCTTAACGTCCACCATAATAAATAATAATAATAATAAATAAATACATAATATTAATAAAAATATATAATTTTTTTATAATAAATATAAGTTTTATAAATAAATATATATAAATTTAAAATAAATAAAAATATAATAATAAAATATTTTAAATAAATATAAATTTAATCTCTAATCCTAATCGTTCGTGAACTTTCCTCCCACCGACGTTGATGACTTGAGAGCTTCCATTCTATCCATATTAATGACATTTTTTATATATTTTTTAATTTTATTTTGTACGAAGATCAATATGAGTTGGAGGACGAAGAATCTGATCGGCCAGATCTGGATCCAGCCTCTCTGTCTCTCTCTCTCAAACATAAAATCTCCTGCCTACTCCCGGAAGGCCAAAAGCCACTCTTAGGAGGTTGTTCCTCTCCCCATTTAGAAGTCCTAATAAGTCTTGTTTCTTCTTTTATGTATATAAAGGAGAAAGAAAAAAAGAAAGAAAGAAAAAGAAGCGGAGAGAGAGAGACAGACATCGGCATCGTCATCGTCATCATCATCACGCCTCCCTGGTGGTCACATGGAAAGCGGAGCCCCGCATCCGCTGCTCCTGCTGCCTACTTCGCCGCTTCCACCTCCTCCCCCAACTTGCTCACACGCCTCCTCCTCCTCCTCCTCCTCCTCCGCTCTCTTCAAATAGACTTCTTGGAGGGCGGTTTTAGCTGGGATTCGATTCCACCAGATCTGGGGGAGAGGAGGCTTTAAATCCTTGGATCGGCCGTTTCGACTTCTTTTTTTGTGGCAAATTGGAGAGAGATAGCGAGCGAGAGCGGATCGAAGCGGGAGAGGAGATGGAGGAGAGCCTGGTGTTGCATTGGGGATGTTCCGGGCGGTGTTGGCCATCCTCCAGTGGTGGGGTTCAACGTCACCGTCATCATCATGAACAAGTGGATCTTCGAGGTCTAAATCCTCTCCTTTCCTTCCTTTCTTTTTGAAATCAATTCATTATATCTGATGGATTTGCGTTATAATTTGGTGCTCTTGATCAGATTATACTTGAATTCTGACCTTTTTTAATTGCTTGGTCGACTCCTGGAATTCCTGAATTGTATTTGATCCTCAGGAAGCGGTGTGGACTCGTACTCATAATATATTCCGATCCAATTTCTGTAGCATAGATTTTTTTTTCCCCCTTTCAATTTAACGTTATCTGTTCATTTCATCATCATCTCAAACATACGGTCATTTTTTTTTTTTGATACAGAAATTGGATTTCAAGTTCCCTCTTACAGTATCATGCGTCCACTTTATATGCTCTGCTGTTGGAGCATATATCGCCATCAAATTGGTTAAAGTTAAACCGCTGATCGAGGTTGATCCTGAAGACCGTTGGAGAAGGATATTTCCTATGTCATTTGTGTTCTGCATCAACATTGTGTTGGGGAATGTGAGCTTGCGGTACATTCCGGTTCTTCATGCAGACAATAAAATCATTTACTCCTGCAACAACAGGTTCGCTCATGACTTGCTCTGATGTCTGTGTTTTTTCTTCTTCTCGATTTTTTGTTTGTATACCTTTCCATCTTTATCTATACCCTGTTCTGATATTTGTGTATTCAATATAGTCATTCTGCAGTGGTTAGTGTGGAGAAAATATTTTGAGTGGCGGATATGGGCTTCTCTGGTACCCATTGTTGGGGGGATTCTTTTAACCTCCATAACAGAGCTTAGTTTTAACATATTGGGTTTTGTGCTGCCTTGTTGGTTGTCTGGCTACATCTACAAAGACTATTCTGGCAGAGTCGCTGCTTCATGGATACAAATTTGACAGGTTGCACTTTGAAATTTTGAATATTGAAAATTATCCTGATAGCTACTTGCCTGATTCTTTTAGTGTTATATTGTTGATCAATATCATTACAACCTTAGACATTTTTCCTGGATTTCGTATTTCAAAGCTACTAATACAGAAAAGGTTGCCATAATTGGAAGTTTGTAATATAGAAAAGTTCCTGTTTGCTTGTTGAAGCTTTCATTTACTTACTGCTATGACACACTTAAGCATCTTTAGCTGTCAGGTTATGTTTCGGTCCTCATTTTTGGCACTTGATTAGGATCTCTGTGCCTTCAAATGTATTTGTTGAGTTGTTAATTATTTGTATATTGCGCTTCTTTTCTTTAACACTTCTTTTCCTTTGCCAAATAATCTTAACCTTTGGCAAACATATATGGTGAAAAGGTTGATCTGCTGTCATGTGATCTTAGTTTGAAATTCTCGTAGAATCGAGAATGAACATGCCAGATCATGAATCAGTAACCACATCCATTCCCCGAAAAGGTCCCAATTTCAAACTTTCTATTTTTGGAATGGGATATTTACCCCATGAATAGAACAAATCTTATTCCATGATATTTCCATAACATTGCTCTTTCTTATTCTTAAGCAAGCCCCCAAGAGTACTTAGTTGATGATGGTTTATGTTTCATGGCTCAAGCACCTGGGAAGTTAAGCCAAAGGTGGGTAGGGTCTTCCAAGTTGGATCGCAACTCATCCCCAAGCATCCTAGCATGATTGTAGGTTGTATTGCTTGGACTGTGCTGTGGATGTTGTGTTGGTTACTAGCTGGGACATAAGTTCATCTTCTCCAAATTCATAGATTAGGATTTTGTAATTATTTTATATTTTTTATGTATTTTGTTTGACCACTATCCATGATTGAGGAAAATTTGATATTGGTAGAATTCTGTGTTTATATATATAAAATAATAGCAAAGACACTACATAACATTTATTCAACAAAAAACAGTCTTACATAGACTTCTTTGCGATGAAAGTCCAGTCAATTTATCAAATTGGGTTCTTTTTCAAACACTAGAACATGGTCTATAATGATGAATTTGAAAAGTGTTTGCTGAGAATTTGGTTAAGAGACAAAGTTGACCAACTTGTATTGTGGTCATGATCCAAGGGTTTCCTCTGAAGGTTAATAAGATGTTGTTGTGATATATTAATTTTATGTCAACAAAAATCATGTGGGTTTTGTTAGTATTGTGCTTGCAAGAATACTGATGTCTACATGCTTAGTATTTTAGAACGTATTCTATCCTCATTCCTTATTACCTATATCCAGTTCATGGAATTGTTTATTGAGTTCTTCATAAGGACTTGTTTGCTGTATGTTTTTAGTGCCTACTATTGAACTCCTGCAACATTACTGATTGCAAGTTTGATGCAAGGTATTTAAAGTCAGGCGTATGCTGGCTGAATTATTATGTTTTTCCATATCTTTCCAGTTGCCTACAAACTGAAAATGATGGGATCTCGAAAACTGTGATTTTTACATTAAGGATCATTTTGAAAAATGTTTAGAAACATTTTTTGAACATGGATAATTAAAGGATGCCCAATGCACGAGGCTTCTGCCACTGCAGGGCCTTGGGAGGGTCCAATATATATAGCTTTAGGAGGCTATTTCTGTGTTCCAAACCGCACCTAGGTAACAATGAAGCAACCTGATCATTGTGCCAAGGCCCGCTCTTATTTCTGAACATGCAATACTTCACAGAATTATGTTAGACTTTCGAAGCATTGTAAGTATAAGTTGTACTAGTTGTCTATATTTAGTAGGTCTACTTTATTGGGTAATCAGTGTTTCCATCAAGTAAATGACATAATATAGATACAAACAAATACATGCTCAATCTTCAGGTTGAATACCTTAGTTGCTGTAGGTGAGAACCTAGAATTATGAGTAGTAAGTGGGAGTATCTTTCTGGTCAACTTTTTTCACAGCTTTGGTCCTTTCTGATATGTAAAGATTCAATTCAAGCTGAAATAGGATGATACAGAACAATATATGTAGATTAGATGTACAGACATCTCATTTTGATGTATCTTAAACCATGATATGAGTGTGTTTCAGCTTGGAGTTAGAAAAATTTCACTATATGACATTGATTCTCTAAATTACATGCTCCGTTGTTACATATATGATAACTGAAAGATAATTGTGAGGGTTGTGTCCTATTGCAAGTGTATATATTGGTCTGTGGGTCTTCCACAAAATAGTGATCAGTTGCATCTTCCATCACTTGATCATAAGTTGCATTTGATATACCACATAATGAGTAGATCTGCAAGTGTATATACATAAATTATGAGTAATAAGTGGGAGTTGCCCAGAATACTTATGTACTCCTCCAAAATTAGTAACCACAGATGAGTGCAGATCTACTCCTATAGTAAATGAGTATGTTAAACGAATTATAGGCACTCTATAGCATCATAGTATGTCTGCAGTAGATTTAGACCTCTCTAGAATGGTATAATACTCATTTTATTCCTGCAAAGTAGGCCTGGGCTTTTGCATTATCGGTGCTTAGAATGAATTCGAGTTAGGCTGAAGCCTGGGCTTTGAAGAAGAATCAAGACACATCATAATCTCATGACAGCTTGATGAACCTTTACCTGTTAGTGCCGTTCATGGCTATTCTGTGCTCAGGTCAGGCCAGATTTGTGCAGGCCTAATTCTGAGCCCAACCTGCCATTACACTGCTGATACTTTGTATCTGACAGCTGCACCATATAGGATGCAAGTATTTAGATGTAGTTTTCATGTTCATGTTCCCATGGAATTTAAAATATGGCTTCCATGAGCCTCATGACAATCATGATTTTGGTGTGATGCTTCTCGTCGGGATAGTTATGACGTTGAATAATGCCAAACACCCCCCTCATACAGAGTGGAAAAAGAAGATAAGTGAAAAATAGTTGAATTACCAATTAGACATTCCTTTGGTTAGCTGTTTGTTTCCATTATTGTGCAAAGATTTAGTTAAATTGCAAAAGAATTCAAAGATGGATCGTGCTTCCAAGGTCATGGAATTTAATTGGCGTGTGCATAAGTGTCCTATTTTAGTTTGCTTCCTCTATTCTTTTGATGTCAGTACCTGGATGTGGTTAAAAATGTGCTTTTCAAGGCTAACACCCAAACTGCTAAATGGATATATTTTTCTATTATTTATGAACAACATTAGGGGTTCCACATTGTTGATTCTAGGGAACACTCTATTAGTTACCCAAGCATTATATCTGAGAAAACATTTGTAAGTGAAGGTTTGGCCTTCTGCATGCTCCAAGCAGAGTACATGGTGCTGTTTTTACCCAAGGATTTTCTGGGTGATGTCCGAGTGCAGGAGGGTAAACAATAGAAACTAGTTGAAGTAAGAAAGAAGTTCAAAGCCTTGGGTGACTGGTACGAAGCATCAAGTATAGTTAATTTCTCAACAGGATCATGAAAATAGGCCTAGTTCCCAAGAAAAAAATCTTAGAATAACATCCTCGTGGAATTGCTTGAAATGCAAATAACTGCAACAAGATCCTTTCAACAGAATATTGTCAATAAAGCACAAATTCTGTACCTCTTCATTTAAGAGTGCAAGTGAGAAACATGTGAACTACATTATGGCATATCGCTTAAACTGTACATTTTGAACAAGCATATATGGTTTAGTTGAAGATTGCTTAATATTTTCCATTCCTCTCATATATCAGTTAATATTGTTGTCTTGTAGTATAAACACGGTATATTACATGGCACCATTTGCAACCATGATACTGGCTGTTCCAGCAACGCTACTTGAAGGGGTGGAGTTATTAACTGGTTCTACACACACCAATCAATTTGTTCATC
The DNA here is from genome assembly GCA_000441515.1 of Elaeis oleifera. Lineage (NCBI taxonomy): Eukaryota > Viridiplantae > Streptophyta > Magnoliopsida > Arecales > Arecaceae > Elaeis > Elaeis oleifera. The sequence continues at coordinate 1,659,952 of KE504652.1, read as the reverse complement.
GTTGATCATAATTTTCACCTCAGGAGTGCTGGCCTTTTGCCTCAATTTCTCTATATTTTATGTCATCCATTCAACGACTGCTGTCACTTTCAACGTCGCAGGCAATCTCAAGGTTGGTTTCAATTCATTACAGTTTCTATTAACCTTTCACAACATTATGCTCCATCCGTAGGATTTATGTATGAACCTTTTGTTAATGTTGCAGGCAATCTCAAGATTGGTTTCGGTTCATTACACTTTCTATATTAACCTTTCACAACACCATGCTCCATTCGTAGTATTTATGTATGAACCTTTTGCTTTGCAGGTTGCAGTTGCTGTTTTGGTCTCATGGCTTATCTTCCGGAACCCAATCTCTGCTCTCAACGCCATCGGATGTGCAATTACACTGTCAGGCTGCACTTTCTATGGGTATGTTAGGCACAAGCTATCTCAGCAACCTGCTGTTCCCGGAACTCCAAGAACTCCCCGCACCCCCAGGAGTCGAATGGAGATGCTTCCACTTGTAAACGATAAACAAGATAAAGTTTAGCATCACACCATTACACATTAAAGGAAACTCTTCTAACTATTGATGAGCATCGATGATAGATTTAGCATAGAGAAGAGCAATGTACAAGCTGTGTGGTCACCTTTATATCTCCAGGAACTCAATGACCAGTTTTCAGTCAGTTACAGCTACCATATTGGATGCAAAATTTTCAGCAGCCGTCAGGGCTGTCTGATTTTTCATTTATCATGTAATTGTTATGGTTGTTAAAAACAATACTCAAGAAACGGCCTTTTCTCATTTTTCCTTTGATTATGTGAGCTTTATCCTACTTGGTACAGAGACTCTCTCCTATCTAGATGTTGTATGCTATTTCTCGTTCTGCACTTTAGAAGGACTCGGCATGGTGCTCCTAACTGAACAGATGCATGATATATTGAACTTGGAACATGCCATGTTAACAATGGGAAACAGTGAGTCCAACATAGGTTACAGAGAATGATTTGTAAATGTCAACAGAGGCAAATGGGGATCGGGTCAGGTCAGGGATTGCTTTACAAGAGATGAGCACGATGCAGCAGAGGTTATTTTGTTAGAGAACTGAGAGATTATCAGAAAGCCTAGGTTATTTAAGCCAAGAGCCAGAAGTTCTTCTGCCATCGAGTGCTGACGAGATAGCCTCCCACTCCCTTGCTCTGTTTCCTCACAGCCAGCGTCAGACAATCGGCTTTGTTAATGCACTGCTCCACAAAATCCTCACTGCTGCTCCTAAACATGCTGCAATCACCAGCAAAAGATATATCAAGTAAGAGGAAAGAGTTGAACGAGCAATGGCATTCTTCAATTTAGTGATGAGCAACAACTACGATGACAAATGTCCATCTGAAGTTATTAGAGTTCATTTAGGACCACTTGAGCTTTATGCATCTCCATGTGTGTGTGTGTGTGTGTGTGTGTGGATTTAGTAGGGCAGTATCATTTATCTTACCAACAAAATGGGAAGGCTTGCCCTGGCTCAGCACCAAACAGAAGCCTCCAGCTTCCTGACTTGGCTGAGGACAGTAGCCAGCTTGGGTCCCTGAATCACAAGGGCTTCCACCTCCACCTGAAAATGACAAATTATAAACAAGGATTATAAACAAAAAAATATAACAAAATCAGAAAATGTGTGGGCCTGCATATTTCTCCTCTTCTCTCATCACATTTCAATGGATCATATAGCTCAGAACAAGACTTTACAGCACGCCCTGCTACATGTAAGACTACGAACGTCAAATCTTACATGGTTTGTATAGGAGAAACTTGGACCGGTATGAGAAGGAAAGATGATAACCAGTTTGTTTGACCAAAATCCGCTATATGTCCACCCTTAGTGGATGTTAATTCTTTGGTTGTGGAAAAGATTAATTTATAAAGGAACAGGAAAGCAGATCAGGAGAAAAGGAAGGACAAAAAAACAGGAAGAAGAAGACATCCTCTCTTTTGGCAGAACCAAGAAACTGCAAAGCAAGTGGATTAGGATATATTATCATCTTCGAGGTTACCTTGATCCACTCTTTATTTGGTCAATTTTCTCCCAAAATCACTGTCTTTTGGAGAATAAATTTGAAAGCATCAAGAAATTTTAGACCTTCTCTCTCTCTCTCTCTCTCTCTCTCTCTCTCTCT
>KE504652.1:1629860-1645403 GCA_000441515.1 Elaeis oleifera | reverse complement strand
ATATATATGTGTGTGTGTGTTTCAAATTTAATTTTTTTTAAATATCATAGAACTTATTATATTTTGACGATGTAGTTTTTTTGAAAATCTAGAACTCATGATTTTTATATGATGCTATTATGGCACAACTTGATGAGATCCTTGGTATTGAAATTTGTATTTTTATTTCTCATCCATCGTATTATAATATCAGTTGTTAGATGTAGGGCGATATTATAGAGTACCTATAAGTAGTATATGTTTCGAATTCATATAATTTACTGTTGAATTATGATCCAAATTGCAGTCTAATGTATGTAAAAGCCTAAAAATCTAATCCAATCCAATCCAAATTTTTCGGACTAGATTCGATTGAACTAGTAGAGTATTTAGTTCGATTTTGGAGTCAAATTTTCAAATTCAAAATATTTCAATTTGGAGTTAGATTTATGTATAATCCAATCCAATCTAGTCCATTTACACCCCTACTCAGTGCATATTAAAAGGTGGAAAGAAGGAAACAAAAACTTTCCAACAGAGATAAGAAGAATGCCATGGAAACATTCAGAAGCAAAACCCAGAAGAAATAAAACAGCTGATCAAACTTCAATTCTCCCATGCTAAGGAACATCTGTCATTTCCTACTGAATCCCACACCAGTACTCACTCACCTACACTAAAAATTTGCATGACTTCATGCAATAAATATGGCATAAAAACTGTCAACCCCTCCAACAGCCCAATAAAAAAGGTAATTAGCAATATTATCAACATCTACATCCACAGAGTAACCAAAAGCAAATATAAACACACTAATAACCAAAAAAAAAAAGAACAAATCCAACATAATTAGAATAGAAGAGAATACCAAAGATTATAAAAAAGAAAAGAAAACTGACTCATTTTGAGGAACGTAACACAGAATTGGCCGGATAAGGGAGAGAGCTCCATGGGGCCTCTTCTGCACCCCTCTCCCTCGACACTCGGGCCTTTTCTTTTCGTGACCTTAGACTTGATGATCCTCTGGGACACGATAAGAGCGAAAATTTCTCGTTGTCGGATGTTCTCTATCGCACTGGCCCACAAATAGCATCCGGGGGATTTCCCTATGTCCATGACGTGTAGAATTTTCCGCCGGACCACCAAAAGGTAGCTCATGCATTTAGTCGGTGGTCTCAGACGTATGTGGAGAATTATTCGACAGCATAACTCGCGTGCTTCCAGGGGTCCGTACTTCGTCGAACTCGGTGGGGACTTCCTTCGAACGGTAGGTAATGAATGCTTGCTTTAAATTCTTAGACGATTGCATGGCCGATTACCTGCTAAAGTTTTTCATTGTTTTGAGATCAATTTTATTTATTCTGACAAGTTTGTGGGTTTGATTCGAGTTAGAGTTGGTAAAATACGATGTCTGATGCAATCGAGCCTGTGATTCATATCATCTGTTATTCTTTATTCTATTAGGATATGGTGGTTCTTCTGGTGGGTTCCCTTCTTGCATCAGAAAAAACTTCCCGTTGAAGCTTATGGCTTGGTTATTTGTGATTCATGAGATTTTGAATGCATTTCAAGGATGAAGTGTGATCATCGTGGAGGTTGTGGAAAGAAAAACTAAGATGTGGTTCATTAGAGTGTGAAAGGTTTGCTTCAATGGAACTTTCAAAGATCTTCTTTGGCTGTGCTATAATATTGGATTTTTGGCATCATTATTGGCGAGTTATTAGCACATCCATGCCTCATAACCTTCCATGAGTTTCATGTTGCTTGATTAGTTGGGAGTGCGAATCTTATTTTGAATTTACTACTAACATGGAATTAATTCGGAAATGATACCTAAAACAATAAATGTGGTGCTAAAGAATAAAGAGAATAAGTGATTGAAGAGTCCTCTTTGAGCTGCCAAACGGAGTTTCAGTTTTTCAGCTAAAAATGTGATTAGGTTTGAAAGCCTTTAGATTGACCCTGCCATGATTTTCTAATAGAAAATGTGGTGAAATTCAATCAAACATGTGGAGAATGAAGTATGAAATGTCACTACATCACATCATGTGAGTATTTTAAGCTTTTCTTTTCTTTTCTTTTCTTTTTTTAGGGGGGTGGGTGGGTTTGACATATGAGAAGAATTATAGAAAATGATATCATGTTATCATTTCATAGATCTCCTTTAAGAGATTGTCGTATATAACAACTATAGGGCCCTCAAGAAATTTGAGTATATGAGTGCACATGAGAGAGAGAGGGAGAGAGAGATAGAGAGATCAGTTACAATTTGTTGGCATAATTCAAAGAAATTCTTCATTCTCAACTATGAACAGTTTATCATTATCCCTAATCACTTCAATGGAGTCAATTTCTGCTCCTTCTTCATTTGTTATAACTGTGCGATTTGCAACAACTCCAAACTTCTCCCCTGCCAACAAATAAGAAACTCCATTTTCAGTTTTATACAGACTAGACATTCTTGAATACAATAAATATGCATTGCTAATGATTCCAACAAGATAAGATTTGAATTATATATGGACTATGTGGTTTGTCCAATAGAAGTAATAGTGATAATGCAAAATGATTGGTGGTTTTCTGATTCCCATAGCACAAAATAAGAAACATATACATACCAGCAATTTCTTTGAGATCTTCTATCGTATTTGGCAAGTTTATCAGCTTCCCAGCTTCTGAGCTGGAGTTTCTGAGAAATGGATGGCCTTTGTATATGCTAACCCTTGGATAAAGTCCACCTCTTGTGCCCCACTTCGTCATATGACTTTTTTCCTCTGAAACCTTTATTTGCTTAAGCTCTTCGTGGGATTCTAGTATTGCTATTGGATAACCAACTTCTCTCTTTTGTACCAGCTCTTGTATATCTGCCTCAGTCATTTTCTTGTTTCCAAACTGCTGAGATTGATGTTTCTACATTGGCGCCGTTCATGACCAAGAACTTAATCATGTCTGTGTGGTTTTCAGCAAATGCTGCTTGCAGGGGAGTTAGTCCTTCATTATTCTCTGAATTTATGTCTAAACCATGTTTTAACAACTCCTTTATTGTAGAAAGATCATTTCTTTTTGCTGCAAGGACGAGAAGATTGCCACCGACGTGGGGATTGGAGATGCATGCATAATGGTACAAGATGTTGAAAATTTTGTGATGCTTTCCACTGATGGCGAGCCATAAGGGAGTATTCCATCCATATCTGTTAGCATTATATCAGAAATGGAAAGGAGAGAAATCAATGCTAAAATCATTTTTGCAATTGCTTACCTTGTATGTTTATGTTGCTGGCATGCTTGAGTAAAACCAATACACAATCTTCATATCCCTTTGATGCTGCTATGTGCTACAATTTCAATATCATTAGAAATATGCTTCAAAAAGTTGCAACTGAAAAGTTCTACTGTAATCTAGGAGTAAGTGTTACATGAGCTTTGAGGATAGAAGTTTCAAGCTTCTTAAGGCTGCTTAAGTAAATTTATCAATCATAGAAGAAGCAGATAGACATATGGTAGTCTTTACCATTGCTATCCCCATAGCCATTACATGTTTTCCCTCCATAATGTGCTAGTAATAGTGTTTAATGAAAGATAGTTGCATCTAAACTCTGAACTGCAGTTTAAAAAAAAAATTCCATACATTTAACTCCTAACCATTAGCTTATAGCCAATACCTTCTATCGAATGATTATTGGATTATTGTTGGCTAAACCAACATTAATCTAAGGCTGCTTTTCCACTTCCTGGTTCTGACATGTCCAGCACCTACAAGATTAATGACCTACACTGTCACCTCCTAGCTCTGCTTCATGTTAAGATCTCTTTTCCCTCCTCTAACATCAAGTCACCCCATTGCACTCCAAGTTCATCCTCTCTATTCTAATTCCCCCATCTTTTGATGCCTTCCAAGTTCCAACTAAATTCTTGGAACCCCTATTTGACAGTGTTTTGAAAAATGGTTGCAGTATGCAGGTGATCAAGGGACCTCATAGAGCATATATGGTATATGGTTGCATAAGAAGTTGGCATTCTACTTACAAATAAAAAAAAATATTAGAAGTAATAAAACAAAAGAATGATAGTAACATCTTGTAGAAGTATGAATAATAATAACAACTAGTAGTTACTGTTTCAAACTTAGTATTCAACACCTAATAGCAATAGCTGTAACATAGTTAACATATTAACAATGATAAATAACCATCTTATCCATATGTGGTCGAACAATGCTAAGTGGACCATCTTTTTCATCTGTATGTACTACTATGTAGTATAATTGCATAAATAACTGCAGCAAATCATATTGCATTTTGAAATCATCCATATCCATTCACTGTTTAATTAGTTCTAAGTCCAAAATACTGGTCCCATTCCTTGTCCTCCAACCAGAGGTCTTTAAATTTGGGTCTAAAGTCACCTACACTTGTTTGATACCAAGCTCACACTGCTTGACTTTATCTTCTTGTTATTATGGGTCATAGTCTGCCCTTTAAGGTGAGATTTGGGAGACTATGGCTAGCTTGGCAAGTGTGTAGGATTCCATGAGAACCTTCATACTTGTGGTGCATATTCAAGTCTCCATTTGCTTGATAGGACTAAAGCTAGCTTGGAAACATTGGTTTTTATGGGAACCTTGTAGCTGTCCTTGTATCGTTGGTCAAGTTTTTGAGCACTCAATAGATCCCTAGACACATGCATTTTTTTCATGTGTTGCATTGTTTTTTCTACCAATTATTATGCCATACTAGTAGTAAAATCTTGGTAATCAATACTTGTAAGGACTTGTGCGGCCTTGTATTTAGTCTCTTATCAACAGTGTATGGGATAGATCTTGGGTATTTATATAGGGCCAAGGAATCCAAATAATACATTTTGCCTCCGGCTAATCTTTTAAGATGAGGTTTTTGGTTGTTATAAATGATATCAAAGCTGATCTAGCCCATGGCATTGTAGTGGGCCCATTGAGGCTGATCACGAGTCGATCATGATACCTATGAATAACTGTGATTAAATATGAATGGATTTGGACCCTTAGCCTGGTGAGGATGCTAGGGCTTAAATAGGAAGAGTATGTAAGAATCTGTATTGGCATGTATTTAGTCCCACATCGGCTATGTATTGGGTAGATCTTTGATACTTATACCGGGTCAAGAAACTCAAAATAATACCTTCTAACTAGCCATTTGGGATGAGGTCTTGGGTTATGACAAATGGTATCAGAATGGACCTAGCCCATGGGTATGTAGGCTAAGGACATTGCAACATGGGCCCATTGAGGCTGGCTATGAGCCGATTGTGTTACTTGTGATTAAATATAAATGAATTTAGATTCTTAGTCTGGTGAGGATGCTAGGGCTTAAATAAGGAAAGTATGTGAGGATCTGTGCGGACGTATATTTAGTCTCACATCAGCCATGCATTAGATAGATCTTGGGTACCTATACAGGATCAAGGAACCCAAATAATACTTCTAGCTAGCCTTTTTGGGTAAGTTTCTGGGTTGTTACAATACTGATGGTAGTATCCTAGCAAATTTAATTCTATTCTTCCTGTTGATACCTCAAGCTTGGACTTGCGAGTGTGTGCTTAGTTCTACATTAACTATGCATTGGGTAGATCTCGGGTACATTTACCAAAGAATCCAAAAGTTAGTCTTTTTGGATGAGATCTTGGATTGTTATAAATGGTATCAAAGCGGATCCGGTTCAGGTCATGTGGACTAGGGGCCATTGTATCACGGGGCCACTTAAATTATCACAAGCTAATTATGCTGTTTGTGATTGGATTTGAATGGCCTTAGACCCTTAGCCTATCGAGGACACTAGGGCTTAAAGGGAGAGAGTATGTGAGGATCTATGCAGGCATTTGTTTAGTCTTATATCGACAGTACACTGGTTAGATCTTGAGTACTCATATAGGACCAAGGAACCCAAATAATAACATTCAGCTAATCTTTCTGAGTGAGATCTTAGGTTGTTTACAAATAGTATCAAAGTGAATCTAGTCCATGGCCCATGCATACCAAGGCCACTGCAATATGGGCCCATTAAGGCTAACCACAGGCCGATCATATTATTTGTGATTGGATTTTGGTACTTGTGATTGGAATTAAATAGATTTGGACCCTTAGCCTTACGAGGATGTTAGAACTTAACAAGAGAAGTATGTGAGGACCCATGTGGGCACATATTCCTACATTGACTATGTAGTGGGTAGATCTTGGGTATATACATGGTCAAGAAGTCCAAATAATACCTTGCAACTAGCCTTTTTGGGTAAAGTCTTGGATTGTTACATTGTGGTTATGTGATGTGCAGTTGGTGATACATGCTAAAGAACCCATGCATGTGAAGTGTGTATTTAAGTGCAGGTATGGTGAATTTTGAGCTAGCTCTGTGTCATTTCTCAAAATGTTCAGATGCTTGGAATTACATGTCCAAAATCATTGAGTCTATTTGCAGTATATGTTTCTAGTGACAATCACTAAATTAGTTCAAGTCATTATATCTTGTCATATGTTGAGAGTTGTATATATTAATTCATTGTATCTGAGAATTCCTTATTTAGTTCTGGAAGCAAATGATCTATTTGTGTGGAAATAGTTTGGTTAGATTTTGCTATGTGAAAGGCAATAAATAGCAGGGAAAAACATCAAGGAAAAGAGTTGGTCTAGTACAATACCAGCGGTGTTCTTCCTTTGGAGTCACCAATGTCAGGATCCATTCCTGCTTTAAGAAGTTCTTCAAGGAAGCAACTATTACCAGTAGCAGCTACAGTCAGGAGATTGCAAGGTATATTGGCTGCATCATATTCATCACTCTCTCCAAACAAATCCTCAATGCGTATGTTCTTAAATTCGATTTGATGCTGCAGAAAGCATGAAATTATCATTTCAATTCTCCATGAGGCTTAACACTGTTTCCAAGTACAGGAGCCAATAACTGTGATACACAAACCTGAAATCACCATATATGTTACCTTTAAAAGTTCCTAATGATAACTACACTGTCTTCTTGTTGGTTTGCATTGCTTCTCTAAGGGTGCTCTGCTTTAACCTTAGAAGCTGGGACAATGTTCTTGTCCGGAAGTAAAATCTTGAGGTCTATCACAGAGAGCACTGACTTCTCCAAATATGTCTCCCGTCCTTAGTGCTCCTAGCACTTGTTCTCTCTCATTGTCAAAGTGTATGATTTCCACTTCACCTGACACCACAACATAGACATCATCTGGTGCCTCATTTTGCATGATAACATCTTCTTTGGGTGGTATATACTCAGCCTTCATTTTTGTTACCTGATCCAACATCATTGAGATAAATAAACGACATTCTGTTTTCCCATTTAATTTGAATCAGAGAAAGATTCTAACCAGGAGCAAGAGCATTTCCTTTGAGATGCCTTTGAAGAGATAGACCTCCTTAATAACTGGTAGGAAGAGGTGCTCACAGATGCTTTTGCATATAGAATTGGGCAGTTGGTCCATCAGTTGTTGTTGGTTCAAGCTCTCCGCTCGAAATCTAAGACACATATAGGCCAGTAGCTGCTGCTTCAATCGTGGAGGTAGATGGTTCCGGCATACAAAGTTAGATGCAGCCTGTATACTATTCCTCTGCAATATAAACAAATGAGATCAAATTAAGAAATTTAATCATTTCCCAATTATTTTAGTACATTCCTCAAATTAAGGTGACAAGTAGGTCAGGTTAGATTATGAATCGGGACATCACATATCCAATCCATTTTTTGATCAGGTCAAATAATTGAATCCAAGACTAAACTGTTTCTGGGGGGTGTTTTTGAGGGACTAAGCTGTTTCGAGCAGTTCAGACTAAAGGTTTGATTCACTGATTGGTTAGGTTTTGGATCAAATTGGACAAAAAGAATCCAAACACAAACCATAATAAAATATAAATTGGTTTGATTATATTATAGATATATTATACAAAACATGACAATGAAACCATGTGTAGATGTTATCACAACTCATATATATAAGATTTGATTGAGGGCTACCATAAATTATGATCAACAAGAAAAATTGATGATTAACAACATAAAATTATTACTGAAGCAAATTAACTTCTAAAATATAAGAAATGTTGTGACATATATAGGGTATGTTTCAAGCTGGTTCAGGTTGTATCAGGTCAGAGTCAGGATGCTTGACAATGTAAATTCAATCCGTATTCTAAGCAAGTCGTGTTATCAAATCCAAGCCTAACCCAATAACTTATGTTCGGATTGGATTATATTATTGTCGGATAGGTTTCGGATTGGAAGTGGGTTGTACTAACCTACTTGCAGCCCTACCTCAGATGTATGTTGTTATTCGTTATGAAATCTGCCAAGAATCTAGAATAACCCATTGAGAATTGTCTCCCATTTCTGTTGTTTCTTTGTGCAGTTATGCTACAACTATATTTTGGGAATTATCTTTCATTTTTTCACAACCCAGGATTTTCAGGCCTATTGGGCTACTCATGGAAGTATGACAGGAAAATGGTTAGGCTGAAGCATATCCTTACAAATTCCATCGTGCGACGTGTTCCTTCGACGACCAAATTTGTCATGTTTCCGATCAAATATGCAGTGAGGCCCAGGTTAAATAGCATGTAGAATATGTTGAAGACCATCTCCTCTGTGTTCACAGCATGGAGATCACCATAGCCAACAGTGGTCATTGTGGTAGTGGACCAATAGAGGGCGGAGATATAACGGGTCCACAGGCTAGCTTCACGGAAATTTGGATTGACTGCTCCAATCCATGTCTTCCCCTGATGTGGATATCTGTCAGCTAGCAAATAGTAAAGGCACCCAGCACAGTGGACTAGAAAAGGGTAACCTGCAAGCAGCAACAACATTTCATCATCTGTTCACAATCTATTTAGCAGTTAGGTTTTATCTAATTATTTTTGCACATGAATCAAATCACTTTTTTCTGCCTGATGAAGTGACTACTCATGGAAGAGCAATATTATATTTGGTACACATTACATTTCATCAGCTGGCCAGTTAGTTTCCTAATACCTGAACACGTTTCAGTACAAAAGAAGCTTCTGCTTTAGTTCTGGTCAAGCACTTAAGCAGAGTACACTGACTAGATGAGCTTGAGCCAATGGTTGTGCACAATAATGCTGCATCTCATCTCATTCCAATATCCTTTTTACATTTAGTTGTTTTAGTATGCTTCTTTCCAAGATGTAGAACAATTAAGAAGCTCTACTTACTGATAATAATCTCGCGCATCTTATCCAGAAATAACTGAACCTGATATCCTTTCTAGCCTGCAAAGATATCCCAAAAGAAATCACAGAACTTCATGCAGGACATAGTTGATAAAATTTTACTAGACATTTATTGTTTCAAATGTGTTTGTACCTGGTGAAGAACTGCTTGACCTTCCTCAGACGCCAGAGTCTCAACATGCCCAATAGGCTGTAAGAGACCCCTTCCTTGATCTCCCCAGTGATCAAATAACCCAAACCTTCAAATGGGATTGTTGAGGCCACATCCATGATGAACCATGTTGAGAGATACCTGAGAAATACCACAAAACAACCATGTCTGTGAAAGAGCTGGAATTTGGAAAACTGTGCATATCATGTCAATGGTAGTGCCTTTGATTCTAGAACAGAAGTCCAAATTATCCATATGATTTACCACCTTGGCTGGGTCTTAGACCTACTTTATATGAGGTCACTTTTGCATGTATTTTACATTATGTAGACCAGGGGATGGAACAACAAACTTAAGCATACATGTTATCATGTAAGTGGGTTTGCAAGGAATATTTAGTGGGACCCCTAAAAGGGAAAATTCTACTCCTGATGATTGTTAAGAGAACAGAAACCTTTTGCTTGCAGAATGGCAGAGGATCTTCTAACTTAGTTTTCAAAATCCCTGTAAATATATATGGTAATTGCATTATCATTTAAAATAACTGCTCAGTATCTTTTGTATACAGGAGAATCTTTTATTGAGCTAGTGAAATATAAGCTGTCCAAGAATCCATGTGATTCAAAAGTGCTCTTCAGGATCTATATACATGTAATTTGACCACATAAATGTAGCTGTGCCGCAGGCAGAAGGGCTGGGAGAATCTACTGCTTCATAAGGACCAAACTAAGGTAACCAGTTATTTGAACACTGGCCTACTTTTGCATGGTGTATCTTAATTTAGTTCCATGTCTACAAAGCAGTACATTAGGATGTTTAATAGTTGATGCAAAGTACTTCTATCAGCAATATATCACTGTAAAACAAAATAAAAACATGACAACAGAAAATTTGACAAGCTCCAAGAAAGTTACAGCATTAGCGTATTGGTTCTTGATCTGGGATGAAGATCCACATGCTGCCCACATCCCAGATGACAAAAAAAAAAAAGGTCATCGGTGGGGAGTAGACATTTAACTGTCTTTGAATGTAGCCTAGCTCAATAATTATTTCAGTACTGTTTTTGAGCTGTTGTAGCTGATATAGTTTTCTTGACTGAAATCTTCATATATTACCCTTTACAACTCTCATACTTTAATCATTCAAACTTTGAGCAATGCTATGGTGACAAACACTATGATAGACAAGCCCTCACAACTTGCAGGCAGGGGACCGCCAGGCTTGTGAACCTTCCTTCCAAAATGGGAAATTGGTTAGGATTATGGCTCATACCTTTGCCATCATATTATTACTAAAAAAATTCATGCTTCTTGATATGCAAAAAACACCCTGTAACTGTAGCTGTCCCTTACTTTCCAATGAATTGAATAAGTTATCCAACACATCTCACCAGAGTGAGTTGCTACAAAGCCTCTCCTAAAGAGATTGAATTGGGATAATATCATCCTACATGGCAGGATAGTGCTATATATCAAACTTGTATGTGATCTTCTGTATAAGCACTCAATTAAGTGCCTGGTCTTGTATTGACCACAAGTCAGTGACAAAAGCTATGGCCAGACGTCATTGTGGACCACCATGCCAACCACATATACTATGATCTGACTAATCAAAGTTTTGTGGGACCTATCACAAAGTCGGCAGGCCCCAATTGATGTCTCAATGGAGCACCGTTGGATGATTGCAGAATGTTCAGTACAGGTTGCTATAGGATATTCCTACCCATAAAATACAAGAAGACATGTCATAGAAGTGGTTGCTCAAACTTGTTGTCATCTTATAAAGAGGGATTAAAGTTTGCCTCCCTTTTTCTTATTTCTAATCCATCCGAGTTGTGTCAAAATATTAATCAGTTCATTCTCCCATCCATAGAGATGTTAGGTGTTACCAAACAAAGAAACAACGAAATATTGAGTAATTTGTGTTCAAGAATTCTTTTTAAAAAAAAAATTCGCTTGTTTGTGTTGTAGTGAACATCCTTAGGGCTCAAATTGAAATTTAGTAGTTCAGGATGCAGATAATATTGTTTATAACATGTTCTCTAGCTATGTAAAGCCAGAAAGCATGAGCTAAATATACATATTTTAGCCTATATTATATTATTTAGTCTTAGTTCCTATATTGGATCAAATGGACAAGGGGACTGGATTTTGCTGAATCCATTTTGTTCCCCGTTTAGAAGGATCTTATGGGCTCTTGAACAATGATCATGATAGACTATGGCTGAAGAAACAAACCTGATAGCAATCTTTTTGGGATCCTGGACAAGGAGTTGTGTTTTTGAGTCTATGTAAGCCAAGAAAAACGTCAGAACAATGTCGATGGCAAAAAATATGTCGATGATGCTATCTGTGATGCAGAGAACTCCCTTTGGAGAAGAATTCATGAACGCAACCTCAAAGGGATAGACCCATGCAGAGTAAGCGACGAGGATCACCATGAAGGCTTCCCAGCACCTGAAAGAAACAAAATGTTGCAAAGAATATGTGTTACAGGTTCTCTGTATTTTGACAATTTTTTACCTCACAAGAACACACTTAAATGCTGCTGAGATGAGAACTTGGTAGGTTCTGGTAGTTTGAAGTAGTTTTTTTTTTTGGTTCAAAAAATCACCCAGGCCTCTAGTTCTGCATATGTCCTTCAATAACTATATAACTACTTGCTTGCATGTGCAGTTGACTATTTAGAGCATAAAGAATGAAGTTGTTTGCACCTATATCTGGAATCCATTGGGGAGACGATCCTCCCTCCGGACTCTGCCTGCGTCTGATTGTAACCTGGTGCACCCAATGGAGGAAGTACAACCTTCGAGAGGTTACGAAGATTGAACGATGCCTCAGGCTTTAATCTTTCATTTCCCCGCTTGCTAAAATTATTTGCTTCATTTGCACTCTCGAAGCTTGGACCATGCATCGGCTTCATCTTGCTCAAGGACCAATTCATCATCTGGCTTGCAGATGTTTCAGGAGCAGATGAAAATGAATTATAAGGTGTGGAGGAGCATGCCTCAAATAATAGAGGTGGGCAGCTGCAGGTGGGCCTTGGAGGGACCCATTATTACAGGGATATCTATGAATCATATATCTGCAATTACTAAGCATTGATTCTTATAGGAAATGTAGCCTGATGTGGTGGTTTAGGTGGTAGGTTTGTATGGCAAAATGTCTGGCCTTATCATTTCTTTGGTATTACTATTTTCAACAGGATGTGCGAACCATGTCGGCTTTCTTTCTGCCAGGTCCACGTAAAAAGCTTGTTAAACACAAGAACTCTTTGAAGTGTATAAAAAGATTCCTGTTTTATCTTGGTTATTCATGTTGTTTGATAATTTTTATTCTTTCTGAGTCTTGCTATAGTGAAATATCCCTGTCAAGATACAGTGACTCTGGCTGCCAACTTGAGTCCATAAACCTTACCCGGAATCTTGAGCTGTGGATCAGGTTTAGGTCCAGAACTGAAAATGGATAGATCCTACGAAAGCGCACTTATTTGAATGCTTATCAAGTTTTATCACTATCTTGTTGCACTTTTCCAGGCCTTCTCTATGCTTTAGATTCTCAAGGGCAAAATAGAAGAATAAAATGAGTTCAAAGAATCTCTTAGACATTTTCCTTTATTTTGGAAAGATTTATTTCTATGATTGAATCAGCTTATGACAAGAGGCAGGGCAGCCCATGCAACAATCTCATTAGGAACATCAAATGAATGATTTGCATTCAAATAAGTTAATTTATAAGCAGACTTCAGAAAAGATTAGTGATTAACTCCAGTGAAGGCAAATGATAAAGCTCTCTCAGCTCTTGGTAACAGGAACCAAGCAGGTATGGAGCAAGCAATTAGTATCCTTTCCTGCTTGAAGTCCTACATTTTAGGCCAGTGAAGCGTGCTACTGGACCTGAGGCCTTCTGCATTATAGCATGTGGCAACCTATTTTCTTATTTCAATAATAAATCCTAAGCTATTTCATCTCCATGTATTGAGGGCGTGTTTGGTTGGGAAGAGTGGAATGGGAATAAATGACTCTTATTTGAGCCGTATGACCAAGGGAAGTTTCATTTTCATTCCAATTGCAGAGAGGAATGGAAATGTCTTAATCCTCCAAAATTCAATCTTAACTCTCTCTTAATGTTAAAATCTCATTCCAATTTCGATTCTAATTTGGAATCAAACATGTCAAGGAAACGTGCTCATTTCGACTATCATTCCGGTTCTAATTCGGATCCCAAAAATACGTAACCTAAGTGTCATTTGGCCTTCATCATTCATCTCTTCATATGTGATCATACACATCATCAATTACAACTGCTTGTTCTTGTAGGCCCAATTTATCAAACATGCATCTCAGTGCACTGCGACAAGAATGAGCGGTAGGTGGCATGCACGACCACAAGGTGCACGCATTGCAGTGAATGTATAGTTTTCCAGTGCAATTATGGATTATTATATATATCAGGATGTTGGAGGTATCTGCGATCCGTCACTTTCATGTCACGGACGGTGGCTTTTGGAGCTAATTGAAATTTGAAGCTCTCACCTTGTGCCCAAGGCTGCATGGAAGTCAGTCCGGCAGGCATTTGGACCGGAAAAGGAAAAAAGGAGCGAGGTTGGGAATAATGATCGACACGATTTCCAAATTGGAAGATGGCAAGCAAAGAGATATCTCTCACCAAACCATTGGCCGACAAAGTAGCAGGTGATTAACGAGGCTGAAATGATTTCGCTGCTATAATAATATGAAAACAAGTGGAAGGTAATGCCTTCTGAAAACGCCAGAGTTTAGTGGGGCTAAATCAACTAGCCTGCCGCGTGAATTCCGACGTCAGTTTCTACCATGGTCGGAATCACAAAGTAGGAGGAGCCCAACGGCAGGGGCAACAACAACGCGGGTTACAGGGAATCTGAAGTAGTTATATTTTTAGAATATAAATATATTTGATGTAGTTAATTATTTTAAAAAATAAATATGAAGATGGCAGATAAAATGGTGATGATGATGGTGCAGTCGATAGAGATTGTAGTGGTGGTAGCTATAGTTACGTAATAATAAGGTACTGACAATATGATAGTAGCTGCAATGATGGCAGCAATGCTATACACGGTAGAACGGTGGTAGTAGTGTTATAGCAGAAACCACGGTGACGATCCTTATGACATTGAGATAGTTGAGTTATGATGACAATGATTGTAGTAGCACCAATGATAATGATACGGAGATAATGTAGGAGATCTAGTACCACTTATTGCAGCAGAAAGAAAGAAAAATAAAAGAGATATAATCAAATACGTAGATTGGTCCAAGACTTACCTCCACGGGCACGCAAGCTTTATTATGAGAGAAAATAACAAGTACAATGTCAAGCTCCAAATTTGGGACATAACACGGCCGTGCTGCCGAGGTATGAGGCCCACGATAACACGAAACCAATCAATCATAATCAGCTAAAATCCATCAAATAAAGATTCAATTCCATTATTCATCAAACAATTAAACCCATATTAATTCGGAGAATCTAAATCCAAGAGCAAGTACCCACCCAAATCTCAACATTCATAAATAATTATAACTATAAAACTATGATTATAAAATAAACTAAACTTCCGCTATCAAATTTTCAAGCTTGTTATGCAGATTCTCAAGTTTAAATCCTTCATCGGTCTTAATCTTTTTTTTCTTTATAAAAAAAAGATAAATAAAAGAATATGAGCTATACTAGCTCAGTAAGTAGAACCGACGCTTTCTTATCGGATCAAACATAAGTTTTATTTTCATAATAATGTAATATTTAGAAAGTAACAGATATTACAAAATTAAATATTTCATAGAGTATATAATAAAATAATAATAAACCCACCATGCATGCATAAATCATGTATATTTTATAATCATGAATCATAAATCATTCTTGTCATGTATTTGTGTTATATTCCAAAACATTGCTCATAGATATTTGTGCTGGGGTCACTATTATATCCATGACAGGGTCATATTTTTAATCGATGGAGTTCTTGTTTCGTGTGCCAACTTTATATCCATTGGTGGAGCTATATTTTGTGTGGATGCTAGCTCCGGATATCGATCTTTCCGAAGAGATTCGTTCATAGCTATCTGAGAGCCTTTGAAATTATTATATCTTTTCTTAAAACATACATATACATAGATGGAAAAACCATAAAATTCATG
>KE504652.1:1585727-1612812 GCA_000441515.1 Elaeis oleifera | reverse complement strand
CCTATGTCGCCCAGCCCTCACCCCTCAAACCCGCTGGAACCTCGCCGAAGACACCTCTCAAGGCCTCCGCTGCCGTCAAAATGGGTCCCCATCTATTCCTCTCCATCGACGGGCGGGCCACGGGTTGCCTATGAGTCTGTGACAGGCTTGATGTCAGGAACAGAAAAGTCGGTCGCTGCTGGTGCCTCCTCGCCTGTGTCGCCCAACTCTTGCCCCTCAAACCACTGGAACCTCGCCGAAGATGCCTCTCAAGGCCTCCGCTGCCATTGGGATGGGTCCCCATCCTCTCCATTGACAGGGCAGATCACCTGTGACGGGCTCGATGTCAAGAACAGGAAAGGTGGAAAGCCGGTCGCTCCCGATACCTCCTCGCATATGTGGCTGTGTCGCCCAACCCTCGCCCGCCTCGAGGCCTCTCACGGGTGGACGCAATGGAGGGTCTGGGGGCCTCTGAGCAAGGAGGGCCTAAAGCAAGGACTTTGGTGGCCTTGCCCTTCAGCCGCCCCTAGGGAACTCAAACCTGAAATCCACCGGAACCTCACTGGAGACGCCTCTTAAGGCCTCCACTGCTGTTAGGACGGGTCCCCATCCTCTCCATCGACGGGTGGTCGCCTGTGATGGGCTCGACATCGGGAATGGTCGAACGGGAAAGTCGGTGCCTCCTCGCCCCTATGTTGCCTAGCCGTCGCCCCTCAAACCCGCTGGAACCTCACCGAAGACGCCTCTCAAGGCCTCCGCTGCCGTCAGGATGGGTCCCCATCCATTCCTCTCCACCGACGGGGTGACCCGTGGGTCGCCTGTGAGTCTGTGACAGGCTCGATGTCGGGAACGGGAAAGTCCATCGCTGCTGGTGCCTCCTCGCCTGTGTCGTCCAGCCCTCTTCCCTCAAACCCACTGGAACCTCGTCGGAGATGCCTCTCAAGGCCTCCACTGCTGTCGGGATGGATCCCCATCCTCTCCATCAATGGGGCGGGTCACCTGTGATGGGCTCGATGTCGAGAACAAGAAAGGTGGAAAGCCAGTCGCTCCCGATGCCTCCTCGCCTATGTGGCTGTGTCGCCCAACCCTTGCCCGCCTCAAGACCTCTTGTGGGTGGACGCGATGGAGGGTCTGGGGGCCTACGAGCAAAGAGGGCCTAAAGCAAGGGCTTTGGTGGCCTTGCCCTTCAGCCGCCCCTGAATGACTCAGCACCATCCTTTTCATTAACAAATCATGGATTGTTCACAAGTTTTTGACCCACTCACTGATAGGTTTTCTCACTATGTTTTAACAACATAACAAAGATGAAAAAGTTTCCTGCAAGATTAAAGATGACGGAGTTGTCTGAAAGTAGCATTCTAAGCTATTGGACTAAATAATTTGTAGTATCTACTATTGTTTTAGGAAGAAAGTAACCAGTACGGAACACTGACAATCCATATCTATGAAAAGGGTGAGACTTCCTTTCTGTAAAAAGGCATCAACATAGTTTCAGAAGCAGAAAAATATATCTACATGATACCCTCATAATTGATACTACGCCTTCTTCTGTTGCTCATATATTTTGTGAGATAACTTCAATTATCGATCTAATCTTGTTTATATATCTATGGGCAAATAGCTATTTACCTAATTAAGTTTTGGCATGTTTTAAGACTGATAACTAAATGATAAAAAGCCCATCTTATTGCATGGATATTTAAACGACATAACCATACCTCACAAGGATTGCTCGCTCGTTGCAGCTCCACAATTTGGTGGGTACACAGTTTATATAATGACACCAGCCGCAATGCTCGCTTGCATTTACTCCATGAAATACCGCTACAAGCCCTCCAGCAAGACTGCGTTAAATAAATTTTCGAAAAGCAATTGAAAGCAATAAACAAGTTCAACAACTTGTGTAACTTTGACACAAGCACATAATTAAAGCAATAAACTTACATTGTGAAAAAGAAGACCAGAGCAACAATCCTTGAAGCTGGCCTATCTAGTTTTGCCTCAATTGAACAGTTTTATTAAATCATAGTCAAAAAGGCCTTTCTTTCGTTCCAACTGTGACAATTGAGGATTAAACAGAAGCGCAAATCCAAGAAGAATTCCTGATAAGAAGCCTCCAATGTTTCCATAGTTATCAACACGTGGCAGCAAGCCCAAGGAGAAGTTCATAGAAGCAACAATTAACAGCACTGCTATTCCAGTCAACTGGAAAAAAAGAGAGACTAAGCAGGGGAGCAAAGTATATATAGCAAGGGAAACCTTAGAAATTCAACAACCTTATTGGCATATATCTGCCAGTTACGAATTAGTCCGGATAGTGTGGCACCAAGGAATCCAAATAGAGCAGCAGATGACCCTGCAACTGGAACATGCTGGACAAAAATTGAGGATACCACACTACCTAGAAAAGCAGAGAGTAGGTAGATCATCCCAGTCCTCGCTGCCAAACAGAAATTAAAGCAAAGGAATACTAATTTAGAGCAATTGTAAAATATATAAGAATTTTATTTCTTGATGACTAATGAAAAAATACTATAAAACTGGAAATCGTCAAAAAACTCCCCATAGTTATGAAAGAAACTGTGCAAAGCAGCAAATGTAAAATACAATTTAGGTAACACAAGTTTTGACAGCACAAGCTTCAATAACGTGTATTGGAAATCTTTGTAACTAGCAACCTCTATAGGGAGTTTAACGCTAACCATTTTGAACTGCATGACAAAAGCAATAGACATGGCTCTTGACAATCAAAGCTTGATACAAGTAAATGAATGCACAGTCCATTTTATATTCTTCCAAATTTCTAGGAATGGTATAAAACAAGCTAATGCTGAAAACCAGAACTTTTATTCTCCTCATCATGCTAGAAAAAGAATAATTAGACAGCAGACAATTTAGAGTTTGAGACTGCATCATGTACCAGGGCCAAAATCCTGCTGTAAGTGAACACCTAAAAGAATAATACTCAGAACATCCAGAACCAGATGTATAACCCCAGCATGCAACCATGGGCATGTCATAAGCCGCCATTTTTCATGTCGTTGAATTACAAAAGTCCGTTGAAGAGCTCCCACTTTAACCAACCTGCAAAGTTGTTGCAGATTACTGAAACAACAGCACTTGAATGAGTTTTATGCTACCTTTACTTCACCAGATATTTCAGAGATCTTTCATGGTTAGATAAAAGTTGTGCTTATAGACCTATTCTTACTCAACAATGTAAACTACAAATACACAAAGTCCAGTTCTTCTAGTAGCAGAAAATGCAGGTGCATCAGGAAACTCTAAGCACCACTAAACAGTGCATTTCTAGAAGAAGCAGGATAAATAATTTGGTTAGCTATAAATGATCCTTGATGATATGTCAGATTGATCTTTCAAATCATATGTCATGTTTTATCTTCATAAAATTGATAGCAGTTATAACGTAAGCAGAAACAATTGCAACAACAAAGTGAATATGCTGAAATGAAAAGCATCTCTTGCATGCATTTTGTTCAACTGATTGAGCAGGAATCAGGCTAACTGGTTAGAAACAAGGATCAAGCGACCCTGATGATGTCTAATAGTCTGAAGCATAATAGCTCTTATAACTTAAATTGGATAAATTTATCCCAAGCTTATTTATAAATACAGGGTCAAGATTAGAGCTTTGTCCTGTAGAAGACTTGATATAATCAATGCCTTCCAAACCAAGCATAGTATTTTTCAGAGGACAATCTCAATGCTGTCGAGGCCTATTCATGAGGTAGCGGCATGCATCCCATGTGGTTGGCTTCCAGAAATTTGAATGCCACAGAAATTGGTAAGTTGTTGACCATCCTAATACCATTGATGAGAATGGTACAGGAGCATTAAAAAAACTTTCTTGAGGAAGAAGTTGACAGAACCTAGAACAGAAGACTAGGTTATTCTTACAAAGAGAATTCATAAAGATTAAATCCCCAAAAGATTATACATTACCTAGAAACCGAATATTCAGATTGTTAGAAACATGTTAATATGGTCATTTATTTCACTTAAAATGTTCATGTGTCATATAAGATCAAATAGGATTACAAACAAAACCAAATATTTGGATATGGACCTGATAGTTGTCTACAGAGATCCATATCAATTTTGCTTTGATGGATATGGATACGGATATTTATCGGATGCCTAATTTGTAATTGTGTCTAGATAAATTCAGATAAGAAAAGGGATTCAGGAAGATATTATCTGGTTTCATGTTCACCCCTGGTACAAAGTATGAAAATATAAGAAAAAACATGTAAGATTTTACTGATTCAGCTTTTCTAAGGTTTTGTCTGGCAAACACTTAAGATAACTTAATCAAAGAAATGAAAGTCTAAATATAATGCTAACAACAAGCCTGCCCAACCCAAAAGTTTGTATCAGGCTCCCGACGTAATGCTGATCCATCTTTCAATTGCTATAGGAAGCCCTTCCAAGGCAATCTTGGGCAATACATGACCTCGCTTTAAGCCCAATAGACAAATTGGTAGGAAGACAAACCTACCGTATCATTTATGAAGTACACAAATAAATTTCGAAACCATAATAAAGACTAAACTAAAGGGGGCCATTGCTTGGTGCAATGGTAAAAACTTAGGCTGACAAGCACAACAGCACGGATTCAAATACAAGGGCGGCTACTATGTACCAAAATGCCAATGGATAGGTTTGTCCCCAATTTGCCCCTCCCAAGATATTGATCATTCATTGAACTATTTTCTAAATAAACATCTCTCCTATTTAGCAAAAAAAGATAGAAAATTAAACAAAAGAAAAATCTCTTCTTTTCACCCCCTTAAAAATTAAAGGCGAAAAGCATTAAACAAGAGAAACTCTATTAGAACGGGAAAACAATCAAAAGTTCAAAAGATAAATCTAAGCTTGTTTGGCATTGCTTTTATTATTTTTATTTTTAAAATAAATTATAAAATTGAGATAAGAAACATATTTGGCACTATTATTTCTATTTTTATTTTAAAATTATTTCATTATTTCTACAAAAATAAAATAAGAATTCTTGCTTTCACATTTAAATAAAAATAAAAACTCATGCATCTTCCACGACTATTGACTCCATCTCTACTATAGCCAACATTGCTACCATTATCACTGTTATCTCCACAACCATCACTACCACCGTTCACTACCACCACTGTCACTATTGTCATCTCCACCACCACCATCGCCATCATCATCATCGTCGTCATCTCCACCACTATCGCTACCACCACAGCCACTACCATCACTGCAACCAGGCAACTGCCATCCAACCACTACCACATTGCTAACACCACCATGACCTTTGCTACACCGTCCCACCATCATCATCACCACCACTACATTATCATTGTCCAACCATCATTGCCACTAGCACCACCATCATTGCCACCACTGCCACCACCACCACTGCGACCTCCACTATCTCCACCGCCACATCTACACCACCATCATCATCTTTATATTTTAAAATAATTAACTACATCACAAATATCTATTTAAAAAATATAAATACAAGAGAAATAATTTTTTATTTTTATTTAAATTAAGAAAAATGATATCAAATGGTACCTAAATTTTCATTAATAATATCATTGCCACTATAATTATATTTATGTTTTCAAAAATTAAATATAACAAACATATTATTTTTCAAAAAATAGAATAGAGTAAAATAAGTTTTATTTTTATTGCTGAAAATAAAAAATGTGTGATACCAAATGGTACCTAAGTGTCTATTAATAATCATTTCAGAATATAAAATTCAAAAGCTAAAAATAGCTACAACATGATGAAGCTGTAACATGATTCTTATCTAACAAAATAACAAAATCCCTCATCATTTGCAAGGAATACCTTTATAAGATTTGTGGATACCCAATAATCATCATGATTGGCACTTGTTCATCACTAGTAAACAAAGCTTCAACCATTTTCTAAATAGAGGCCCAAAAGATTATTGTACGAGGAGGTAAACAATAAGAAACACTCCTTTCCGAACAAATTTTTGATAGGATTATGATGTTTGAAATATAGGATTGATTTGATAGTCCAACGAATTCTTTTTCTTGACTATGAGAACTTTTCTTAACTATATGAAACACTCCTTCCTATACATGAAATGCCAATCCCATGTTCAAATATTGATCAATCACTAAAGCAATTTTTAAAAGAAATATCTCACCTATTTAGCAAAAAAGGAAAAAGAAAACAATCAAAAGCAAGGTTCGCTGACTAAGAACCGGACCCATGCTGGTCGGTTGGTGATACGAGTCGGTATGCCCTTGTATTGGGCCCGAACCGATATGAAAACAAGGGATGAACCAAGGAGGAAAAGAGAAAAAAGAGAGAGGGAGGAGAGAGGGAGAGGGAGGGAAGGAAAGAGGGACCGGCAGAGACACCAGCAGTGATCGGAGGGCCATCGATGTCTCTCGGGCTTTGCGGTCCTCTACAAGAAGAAATGAGAGCAAAGAGAGATAGAGAGAGGGGAAGAGAGAGAAGAGAAGTGAGCGGAACAGGGCAAGGAGGCCGCTGGAGGGCTGCCAGATAGCTGTCGGATGGCCCAAATTTGCCCTACGATCGTTGCGGGTTTAAAATAGGGACGACGCCCTGGTTTCATCGTGAGTTCAAATCCGCGGCAACCACGGGATAGGATTTCGGCCGTCCGACAACCCTCCAATGGCCTCCCCACCATCTTCCCCTCACTCCTCTTCTCTCCTCCCCTCTCTCTATCTCTCTCTCTCTTTTCACATCTTGCGGAGGATCGTAGAGCCTCGACCACCCTCCGATGGCCTCGACGGACCACCACCAATCTTTTACTCCCTCCTCTCTCTTTCTTCCTCTCTTTTCTTCTTCTTCACTCCATTTTCATTGGCATTCGAAAAATAAGATTTAGAAATTTTTACTCTCATTATTTAAAGTATGGATATATATCAGATATTAAAAGTATGGATATAAATACAAGATAACTCAGATAGTTAAACTTTGTGACTATAAATCAAAGGTATCACTGACTAGAAGGTAAATTAAGCCAATAACACATTAATATAATCATTTATTTCTTAAAAAAAAGAACATGCATACTATATAAGATTAAAACAAACCCTATATTCAGATACAAATCTAACAGTTGCCCATCCATCAAAGAAAATGGATAAGTATATTAGCTAGTAGCTCACATTTGTATCTATATCTAGATAGTTTTGGATAAAAAATGGATTCACAGATATTATCTGGTTCACTTTCATCTCTAGTACAATATATTCAAATAGAAGCAAAAAACATGTAAAATTTTACTAATTTCAGCTTTTCTAGGGTTTTGTCCAGCAAACACTTAAGAGAATTTATATAAAATACAAAAGTCTAAAACCTCATGTTGACAACAAGCCTAACTATCTTTATAGAGTTCATTGAAGACCTAAATTTCCATATTGGATTCTTGATTTGATGTGGATCGATCTTTCAATTGGTATGGAAGCCTTTCCAAGGCATTCTTAGGCAATAAAGCATCTCACTTTAAGCCTAGGAGAGAAACTGGTAGGAAGAGAAACCGACCACATTATTTATGATGTACAAAATAAATTGCAAAATATAATTAAGACTAAACCAAAGGGGGACATTGCTTGATGCAATGGCAAAAAACCTGGCCTGACAGATACAATAGAACAGGTTCAAGTCCTAGGCAGTCACTGTGTGAAAAAAATGCCAAAAGTTATGTTTTGTCCCAATTTGCCCCTCCTAGGACCCTGGAATGCTGGGAAACAACAAGGTAATAGCCTTTCTTCCAACAAAGACTAAACCAAGATAGTCACACTAGGCACTAAAAGATTGGTATCATTTAGTTAATTATATAGCCCACTAAAAGTTGGAAAACTAAACATCATGCACCTCTTTCGATCATGACTTTTTCTTTTTCTTTTTAAGTACCCACTTACTAACCATGACTTCAATTGTTAAGAAGGGACAATAGCATCATCATCAGAACCTACACAAGCAACACATAAAGAGGAAGAAGAAGGGTGAAACAATCACTTACCATAGCGTGATTGTCACTCAGTACAACATAATTCAAAAAATATCTTCCAAAACTTCTAACTCTATCACATCTAAAACAAACCAATTCAATCATGTTAGGATTATGCTTATTTAATAGGTCCTTATATAGGAAAGATATATTTAGTATGTCCCTAAATATGGCATGTATTTGCTTTTCAAATATGTACTTCTTTTCTTATGTACTTGTTTCTCATTTATTTAAAAAATGGGATCTCATTAGTGAATTGTATTCCTTTGAGCTTTTCTTTCAACATGGTATCAGATCAGGTTGCCGCACCCTCTCCACAACCCAAGCCTAATCGCCGCCCCTCCTTCCACCACATGCTGCCGCCCATCCTCTTCTGGCCGCCACCTATCCTGCTTGAGTCCCCTCTCTCCCCTAAAATCCTCCTCCGCAGCAGCCTTAGCTGCAGCAGCCCTCCCGCATCATCCTTGGCTACAGCAGCCGACGTCGCAGCCCCTCCTCTTTGCCGACAACATTCAAAGCCCTAGCCGCACCAAAGTTCCAACTCTTTCTCAAAAATCCTACCTGTCTCCTCCTTTCAAAGTCTTTAAACCACTACTGCCACCACTTTCCATCTCCTCATCAACCTTCTTCATCGCCCTCTTCCTCCACCATTAGAGATCTCCAGCGACGGTTGCCTTTGGTTCTTTCTGGAACCCTAGCCGCCGCCTAGGATTTTAGATTCTTGTCCTTCCTAGATCCTTACTACTGTAGTGCTAAAATCAATCTGTTTAAGCTATAACAGTCCATCCTTTGCCATCTTGAAGGTCTGATTAATGTTTCTGCTTGCTGTTTGCTAAAATCTACTTATGATTCTATAAGATTAACCGAGGGACCTTCGGTGCATCTCGAGGAGCAATCTGTTCTTGAACAAAATCAACATAGATTCCTTTTCTATGCCATGCAAAAGTTCTTTGAATGTCTTTCTGATTATCTACTAATCATGCAAAAGTTCTTTGAATGTCTTTCTGATTATCTACTAATCACGAAAATGGTACACTGCCCGTGATTTCTTTGACTATCGTGTAAAGATATCCTTCCTTCCCTCTTTACTGTCTGATTGTTTTTGTTTTCCTCTCTGGCTGCTATGACATCCTTAAATCATGATAACAAACAACTCTCGACACCTTTGACTCCCAATTTTGATGCTGCGACAAGAAATCTAACAGTGACTACAGTAAAGCTCAATGGCACTAACTACGTTTTGTGGGCCCAATCATTTAAAATGTTTATTGGTGTTCAACAAAAGATGCGACACCTGACTGAAGATCCTCCAAATTCCAAAGATCCTACCTATGATGACTGGCTAGCTAGTGACTGTTGTGTTATGTCATGATTCTTGAATAGCATGAAGGAAAAGTTAGTGCCGATGTCATGTTCCTGAAGGTGGCTAAACAAATCTAGGACACCCTCAAAGAGATGTACGGCCATGAGAAGAATATTTCAAGAGTTTTTGAACTCTATGAGCAACTCTTCACAATATAGCAAGGTGATTAATCTGTAGTCAATTACTATGCCTCTCTGCAAGGTATTCTTGACAAGTTAGATTTACATCAGCCCCTTGTCCTGGATCCATAGAAGTGAAAAGACTATCGTGAAGGTCTGGTAGTTGCTAAATTTCTATCTAGGTTGAATCCCTCAGTAGTTCATCAAATTCACGGTCAGATTCTTGATGGTGATTAGTTCCTTCTCTGTCTGCAATCTTTTCTAGAGAGTTCTACATGTCTCCACTGGAACTATATTAACCTCCATCAATACATATCAGATGGACCACTCGACTATGGCTGTTGGTGGCCGCAATCGAGGCCATGGTAGAGGATGTGGTAGAGATTTAGGGAGAGGGTGTGGTGTTGATCGTAGTCGTCCACTCACCGCTAACAAAGGACCATGTCACTATACATATTGTGGGTGCAACAATCATGTGACTGAAAAATGCTTGATTAAGTTTGACAGATCTGACTGGGCACAGATGGTTTCTACAAAACTACATCTGATACTCCTACTCCACCATTGTTGGCTCCTTCTGGCATGATACAAATCCCTTAAATTGAGTATGAGAAATTTCTGCAGTTCTAATCTACTCAAAATGCACAAACAGCTACTCACGCCATGACTCTAGGTACTGGTGTACTCATTGCTTCCTCTACTAATTTTTGGGTATTAGATTCAGAAGTGCCATCTCATATGATAGATATAAAATCCATTTCACTTCCTTGTCTAGTCTTAGTCTTGTTCCTTCTGTGGTTGTTACTGATAACTCTTCTTGTCCTATTCTGAATGAGGGAGTTGTTCGCGCTTTCTCGTCACTTTTCTTAGATCATGTGCTCCATGTTCTAAAATTTTCTATTAGCCTTTTATCCATTAGCCAAATATCCAAGTCTCATAATTGCTCTGTGATATTCTTTCCTACATATTGTGCCTTTCAGGATCTCCAGACTAGGACGAGAATTGGTTTGGGGTTTAAGAGAGGAGGCCTCTATTATCTTGACAATGATGCATCCTTCTGTGGTTTAGCTATGATTCCTTTGCCATCATCTGTCTCTCCATTGTTGTGGCACTACCGATTAGGCCACCCTTCCTTATAGAAGCTACGACAAGTTCTGCCTGGTCTCTTCCTTGGAGTATGAGTCATGTCAATTAGGTAAGCACTATCGTGCCTCCTACCCAAGTCGAGTCAATAATCGTAGTTCAAAATCTTTAAGTTAATTCATTTTAATGTCTGGGGTCAGTGTTGTTTTACTTCTGTAGTTGGCTTTAGATATTTTATTATTTTTATCAATGATTATTCTTGAATAACCTGTGATATTCTTTCCTACATATTCTGCTTTTAGGATCTCAAGACTAGGATGAGAATTGGTTTGGGGTGTGAAAGAGGAGTCCTCTATTATCTTGACAATAATGCATCCTTCTGTGGTTTAGCTATGAGTCCTTAGTCATCGTCTGTCTCTCCATTATTGTGGCACTACTGATTAGGCCATCCTTCCTTACAAAAGCTACGACAAGTTCTACCTGTTGAGCCGTCTGTCTCTTCCTTAGAGTGTGAGTCATGTCAAATGGGTAAGCATCATTGTGCCTCCTACCCAAGTCAAGTCAATAATCGTAGTTCAGAATCTTTGAGTTAATTCATTCTAATGTCTGGGGTCAGTGTCATTTTACTTCTGTAGCTGGCTTTAGATATTTATTATTTTTATCGATGATTATTCTTGAATGACCTGGGTATATATGTTGAAAGACAGGACACAAGTTCCTGATGTTCTCAAAATCTTTTATAATGAAATAAAATCCATTTCTCTAATTCCATTCGTGTTCTTCACACTGATAATGCTCTTGAATTTTTGAGGCATGATGTTTCTTAATTCTACTATAATCATGGTATTTTATATCACACCACTTATGCCCACACCTCTCAACAGAATAATGTTGCTGAAAGAAAATATCAGTACTTACTTGATGTCCCTCACACTCTCATGCTTCAAATACATGTACCTAAGTATCTATGGGCAGATGCTATTTTGTCTGCTTATTATGTGATTAATCAAATGCCATCATCAGTTCTCCATGAGGACATTCCCTACTCGTGCCTCTATCCTGACACACCCATTTTTCCTCACTCCATCTGCTTTTGCGTGTGTTTGTTTTGTGCAGATTTTTTAATCTGGTCTTGATAAATTCTTATCTAGGTCAGTCCAATGTGTCTTTATGGGGTACTCCCAAACTCAAAAGGGGTATAGGTATTATGATTCGATGACTAGAAAGTATCACACATCTGCGGATGTTATCTTTTTTGAGTCCACTTCTTATTTCTCTGATGGGTCTCCAGACATCCCTATTGATCATCCTCCTTTTCCTTAATCCATTGAGTCAGTTGAACCTATGCCTGTTCATACTACAGCTAAACCATTATACGTGTATACCAAAAGACACAAATCTCAGGCGCCTATCTCTACTCCACCTGATCCCTCGTCTAAGCTGTAGATCCGAGCCATCCACTGCCTGAATCTCCTATGATTACCTTCGATTTCAATTTGCCAATTGCTCTCCATAAAGATAAATGATCTACTACTACTCATCCCATTTCTCATTTTGTTCCTATGATCGTCTTACCCTTCATTTCACAATTTGCCTTATTGTTGTCCTCTATGTCAGTATCCAGGTCTTGCAAGGAAGCTCTAGATAATCTAGCCTGAAAAGTTGCTATGGATGAAGAGATGGCTGCTCTCCTCCCCAAGGTACATAGGATCTAATTACTCCAAGTGGCGCTGACATTGTTGGTTGCAGATGGGTGTTCACCGTCAAATATAAGCCCAAATAAGACTGTCGAAAGATATAAAGCCAGACTTGTCTCAAAAAGGTTCACTCAAACTTATGGTGTTGACTATTTTGAAACCTTCTTACTAATTACTCGGCTCAACTCCATCATGGTGATCATCTCTGTGGCTATCAATAAAGAGTGGCCTATGTTCCAGCTCGATGTCAAAAATTCCTTCTTATATGGTAATTTGATAGAGGAGGTATATATGGAGCAATCTCTTGGACATGTTGCTCAGGGGGAAACATGGTCGGTAGACTTAAGAAGGTAATTTATAGCCTCAAGCAGAGTCATTATACCTGGTTTGACAAGCTCGATCAAGTTGTTACGGTATTTGGTTTCTGCAAATGTAACTCTGGTCATTCTATTTTTGTTCGTCAAAATTCTGTAGGAACTTATATTATGGCTGTTTTTGTTGATGACATATTATTGACTGAGAGTGATCTAAGTGGTATAAAAGAACTAAGTACTTGAAACGCTATTTTGTTACCAAAGATATGGGGAAGCCTAGATACTTTCTTGGGATAAAAATTGCATACAACAAACAAGGTGTGTTCCTTTCTCAGAAAAAATATGCCTTAGATTTATTACAAGAAACATGACTACTTAAATGTAAACCTGAAAGTACTCCTGTTAACATTGATCCAGAGTTCTAGGTTGAAGATGCAGAATTATTTGAAGATGTTACACAATACAGAAGGTTGATAGATAAACTCATTTATCTCCCTATCACTAGACCAGACATAGCCTTTGCAGTGGCAGTTGTAAGTCACTTTATGCAAAAGCCTAAGACAGTTCACTAAAAAGCAACCTTGAGAATATTAGCCTATGTTGAAAGTTCACCAGGAAAAGATCTACAGTACAAGAAACATGGACATCTTAGAATTGAAGCTTATTCAGACTCTAGATATGCAGGAGATAAAGGGAACAGAAAATCCATATCACGATACTGCATATATGTGGGAGGTAATCTTGTAATCTGGAGAAGTAAAAGCAGAATATTATTGCCAAATCTACCACCGAGGCTGAGCATAGAGCTATGGCATATACTACTGGCGAGATGATGTGAATAAAGTCTCTAATATTTGAGCTTAATTTTGATCATCCTAGTCCTATGCCTATGTATTGTGACAATCGGACAGCTATCTATATAGCCAGCAATCCAATGTTCCACAAGAGGACCAAGCATATTGAAGTAGATTGCTATTTTGTAAAAGATACTATGATGAACAAGATCATCATAACACCATTCACTCCATCATCCGAACAGTTAGCTGATATTTTGACTAAGTCTCTGTCTTCTGATATTTTCAACTATATGTATAACAAGTTGGGCATATTTGATATATATGCTCCAGCTTGAGAGGGAGTGTTAGGATTATGCTTATTTAATAAATCTTTATATAGGAAGGACATATTTAGTATGTCTCTAAACATGGTATGTTTTTGCTTTTTCAATATGTACTTCTTTCCTTATGTACTTGTTTCTTATCTATTTAAAGAGATGGGATCTCATTAATAAGTTATATTCCTTTGAGCTTTTCCTTTCCACAATTCATGTATAGCTCATATATGAGAAGGTCAAGACCATGATAATCTCAAGCAGTATTCAATTATCATGGATGGCTCTGTTGTACAAACTAAATCCTCATGCTTTATAGTCTTGATAAAGATGAACCATAAAATGGAAAATTATCATCAACATGTATGACACAAATACACACTAGTACTTGCTGCATATGAGCATCAAATGATTACTGAATCCTTGACATTAACACAAACCATAGTGGTTTGCCATGTCAATCAATACATAAAAGACAGAAAAAGGGATTTCAGAACATTTTTATAAAAGACACACAAAGGAATTGTAGAACTTTTTTCTTTGTCATCCCTTTCTGCTGGACTTCTTGCAAGCCCAACGGAGATAGGGTTCCTCCAATTCTGGGAGCTTAAACTGCATCCAGAAATGGAGGTCTCCTACCCACCATTTAGCATAGGTTTCATGGCAAGATTCTCTTTTGCCTAAAATTTTCTTCTCTAGAAAGTTAGCAATGAATCTTAGAGTATTGACATTGAGTGGACATTCAAACAAACAATTCTGTTCAATGATCAATCTTTCCATGGAGCTTTGTCAACTACCAACCATGCTCCATAATGGATCCCTTTTTAATGGAAAAAAGCTTGGACAGACTTAACAATAAACTAATTTTGACAGGTCTTTGAAGATAAATAGTGTCGTATAGTTGGTGTAGTAATTCATCTCAATGGTAATGGTTAACCCTAACGTGTAATAAGGCAAGTTTCTGATTGGTTGTCTTCTGAGTACATATTGAATTTTGATGAATGAACAATAACATAATTGCTTTTGAAAATGAACTGAGTAACTATCGAAGGTATACTTATTTATACCATATTAACAACTCAAGTTCACCAACTATGATCAACATAACTTTTAAGAAAACAAATTTTACAAACAAATAAACTTACAAATTACGGATTGATTATTAAATATACTTGTGGATAATGCCAAGTGTTATTATGAACATTAGCAGATGGATCATGCATTATGACACACTATGACAATAGAGGCCTAGATGCAATTTGTATTATAAGGTCATGATTAATCATGCTCATCTAACACTCGTGTTCCCTCTGTACAGAAAAAATCTGAATGATACCAAACGATTGACCCTTTTGTTGTGTCATGGAACCTTAGGATCGTGTATAATGTTAATATGGTTGGAGTAATTGTTAAAGGCTATGATAGTTTCACCAAACAGGGGCCATACAACCAGTCAAGAAAGAATCCCACTATTCAATAGATAAAAGAAACAAGAATCACACACAGATATATAGAATTCTAGCAACAGATAGATATATAAATAGATCTCTTGTATACTAATCCGTGAGTTGCCAAAAAAAGCACATTTTTCTTCTTTGGCTTAAGAAAAGCGGGGTTTCTCGCACCGGTATACGTATTATAAAATTCACCCAGCGAAGAAAGTAAAAAGAATCAATTCTAAGAACTCAGCAAGAATCAAGCAGATCTTGCCCATGGATTCAAAGAATAATAAAAATCCAGAGAATTCTCTAATAGGTTTTATCTTCATATCTCAAATCACAGATCTTCCTCATAAGGAATGCATCACAAATGCCAATAATAATCATATGGTGACTAGAAGCCTAAATCAGTAACAAAGCAAAGAAATCCCACATATTAATTCAAGAACAGTATGAAGAACCACCATTAGATTCGGAATCGATAGAAGAAAAGAAGATTTCTTGGGAGAATCAAAGAAGAAGAAGAAGAGAAGGGACTAGGGTTAGCGAGGCTCACGTCGAGGAGGAAGGGCCGAAGAGAGGGTTCTCGAAGAAGGGCTGGAAGGAGAAGCGGCCGAGAGGCCGGAGGGCGCAATCGCCAGCGGAGCGGCCGGGGCAGTCGTTGACGAACATGGTGACGAAGAAGGCGACGAGGTGGACGACGACGAAGAGCGAGACCACCACGTGTTCTCGGATCGCCGGCGTCCGAAGAACGGGAGCCGCTGGGTGGTGGCCACGGCGGCGGTGGCGGAGTCCGCCGGCTCCGCCATCTCCAGGCCGAGGTGGTCCTTCGCCACCGCCGCCACGGTGGCGCTTTTCTCCATCGCAGAAGAAGAAGAAGTCTCTCGCTCTCTTTCTAAAGCTACGAGGAGGAGGCGCAGGGGTTCTTGTAAGGGGTCTTGGGCGGGAGGCGACCGCTTCGAGAACGAAAGCGGTTCGTTTAGTCTTGTTTTGGTCTAAGAAGCCAATTGGCGGGAGATGTCAGGCCCAAGAAAGACCGAAAGAGCGGTTGTGATGTAATGCGAGCGGTTAGTTTTTATTTCTCTTTTCTTTTCCTGTTGCTTATATATTTTTATTCTTCATATGATTTAACTTTTGTTCTCTATGTATTCTTGATTGGCGTTTTTATACGAGAACAAAACATGTGTTACACCGTTGGATTTTTTTTTTTTTTTGAAACTGAAAATATTAAAGAGCCCTGGTATAAATATAGTCATAGATATTTGATAAAATCAGATCACGATGCTGACGAGAAATTAAATTAGTATAGGTCCAAACAACGATATCGATATGCTGAGCCATATAGGATGTTATTTAGTCAGCTGCACTTATTTTTTTTTTCTGATAACGTGTTTAATTAGACGACAAAAATAAGTCTCAATAAATTTTCGAGCATCGACCAATAGTGAGTGATGGTCCTCTGATAGTTCAAATTTGAAAATAATTATGAGATCAACGTCTTAGAATCCCCTTCCAATATCACTATGTTAGTATGCAGAATAAAAATAGCATAAACCAAACCTTCTTATACCGTCCTCAACTCAGCTTGAGGCATAGAGGTATCAAATAATAAAGAGCCGCCAACAGCAACAAGAAGTGATCTCTCATTATAAAAGAAAAACAAGCTCCATCATATTGCCCTCTGTCCTTTACACTACCATCGTAGTTAATCTTAAAAAATTGGGAGTGGAGGTTCCCACGAGAAGTAAATACTTGAGACGGTATATGCATTAGTGAGAATGAAGTCAATAGCATCGAGCATGGCTCTCGTCCCAATCCCTATGGGACTATACTAGGCATTGTCAAATATCCCCTTGTCCCTCATTGTACAAATGAGGTAAGCTATTAGCAAAGACAAGTCACCATCCCTTATTTTGCAGCTCCAGCTCTGCTCTCTTGCTCAATGAAATAGATAAAGGCTTCCTTATCTCAAGTCAGGAGACTGAGGGCCAATCAACTGGACACACAGCTCCAAATAGGATGAGCCCTTCGGCAACAAAAAAAAAAAGAAAAAAGACATGATCAATCATCTCCTCCACCTCCTTATATTGATTGCAATAAGAAGGAATATCAACGCCTCAGTGGTGCAAAAAATTCCTGCAGGATGGCCTATCCCATGCCACCTTCCAAATAAGAAAGCTACCCGAGGATGAATTCTCATACTTCACAACTAACCCAACTCTTTAGGATGAATAGCCGGTCCCTTCAGCAAATAAGATCCGAGAGTTGAGCTTGCCGCCAAGAGATGCCACAATAAGATCAATGTCCCATGTCCTTGCACCATCAGTGATCAAATCAGGAAGCACTTTATTCTCTAGTGCATTATAATCAATTGTGAGTAGGCAACGAGCAAGAGGAACTGCATCAATGCAGCCTTTTATCCGTAGAGCAAACGATGGCCTTTGATGCAGCCTCTGACCCACTTGAACACTAAGGAAACTCATTTACACAAGTCATTGCATCTTGTATATATCATTGCACATAATGGTATTGTCATCCTCGTTCATACATGGATTTGGATTGTATCTTTCATGCAAAAGTATGATTGATTTTCTTTCGGGACGTTAACCATTGGATCATAGCTTTCATAAATTTCAAAGCACTTCAATCTCTTTCTTTCGTTGATCTGCATAGATCTTGAAGCGAACTTTGCACGTTCTAATGGTTGATGTCATGAAAGAAGATGAATCATCTTTTTGCATGAAAATGAAATGAATATAAAGGTCAAAATATATCGGTCTATGAAATACTACATTTTGTCTTTTTTTTTTTTACTTTTTATCCAATTAATTGTAGTCAACCTTCGTACCAATCAAATATTCGTATAACAATTAGAGTTGCTAAATGAAAAGACAATCACAAGTTTGGTGTTTGTAATAATTTAACTAAGGCTTGAAGTACCAAATTAAAAAAATCAAGAATTTACAAAATCTCAAATATTAAAAATATTGAAATTAAAAGAATAAAGAATAAAAAATTTTTAAATAAAACAAAAGAATATAAACATGTCAATGTATATTATTCATATAAAATAAACAATAAAGAGAAAAAATTATTACTTGGAAAAAAGTGGTTGTCCCATGGAACTAAGGGAAATATAGTACTATAAAGAAAATGACCATCATAAGCATAATAGATTGCATCATTACTGTTATAGTAGTAAGTGATCGAGGTGATGTAGTGTAATAAGATTCATCCAACCCATCATCTACATGGTAAATCGGACATCTTCAAAAACTCTCCAAGGCATCCTGATCGAGACCCTCAAACTAATCAAAAATGTTAGGATAAGCAACCCAAAAGCAACCAATTTGCAGAGCCTAAGGTACTACAACTCAACCTGTCAACCAGTTAGCTAGGTAACCAGTCCGAGTTGAGCAAAACCTTCTCATGCTAGAGTTGTTCCGACCCTTCTGCTCAAGTGTGAGCTAGGTTCTAACAATTCCACCACATAACAAGCAATTACAACATATCCTTATATTGTTGCATCATATCAATGGTTGTTATTATAGCACATTATAGAGTTTGTTGAAACACAATTCACTAAAAATGAGGGATTCTACCTATTGAAAGGCCCTTTGCAAATGTAAAAGAGAGAAAAAGTATAACATTATATTACTCTTCAGTATCGGCATTACTGTTCCTTGCATCATTTTTTTATAAAAACTCCTCTCCAACTTAGACATTAGAGGGTCCAGTCGGGGCCAATTTGACAAGCTCTTTGACCCTTGCCTATTATGTTGCAGGTCTATGGAGGTGGTCAGCGTCGGCATCTAGGGATTGGGCAACAACAATTAGTTTTGAATCCATGAATATTACTTGAAAGGTAGTGAATAATTTGTGCACAAAATGCAAAATTTATCGGCCACCAATTAATTTTTGACCATACTTTTGCTAAAGGAACACGAGTGGTTGGAGAAATCTAGTAATTTGAAAAGTATCTATACTATTATATCCTTATATTTGTTATAGGATAATCTATGTTGAATCAATTGCATCAAAGTTAGATGCCAAGTCCAGAAGACAAATATCTTGGGGCCTGTACTTTTATAATGTGCCTATTAATCAAGTTGAATCAAAAATAAAAATCCTTAATTAGACTACAATCCACTCATAATCAAGTTGAAAAGGATATGTTCAAATATATATCATTATCTAACAAGGATCTATATCCAACCCATTAACTTAATCGAAGATTCACCTATGAGTTATATATTTTAAGAAAGAATTTTTCTGCGGTACTCCAAAGGATGTAGTCTTTTACCCATGCCCTATTTTAGCCATCGGATTCAATGTAGATGGCTTGATTTTCTCCACCGAAGACTGACTGCAACCAGTCATATGCATGCCTAGCGCGGTAGATATTTTAAACTTTAAGGTTATTTCAATATTAAAATAGATGTTAATCCAGTAACTCAAACTTAGGGACTTTTTGTGAATACCCTCCCTTATTCCCAATGCGAAACCTTGATGCCCATAGGAGACAGTGGTAACGAGCCTAACCAGAAGGAGGGGAGGGGGTGACTAGGTCATCACCGAAGGTGAAGGAGGAAGGGGTGCCCTGGGTCATTGTTGCTGTGAGAAAGAGGCTAAGAAGGATAGGGTGGCTAAGTCATTACTGAGAGTGAAGGAGGAGGAAGTGAGGCTAGGTTATTATCTCAGATAGAGGAGGGGCACCTAGGTCGTCATCAAGAGTGGAGGAGGAGGAGGTGGGGAGGGCTAGGTCATTGGTGCTGCAAAGGGGAAGATTCGAGGAAGTGGAGGAGGGCTTGGGCGAGCTCCTCATGGGTAACTGCATCTCTTTCTACCACTTCAAGATGCATACTAATAAGACCAATCTCTTCCTCTACCACTCTAGCCTCCTCTCCATCGATAATTTCAACCTACTCAAAAAATGCATGAAAGTTGGCATAGGTGGGGTGCTGATCACTATATCGATGAATGCGAGCTTCAAAGAGGAGGAAGACATGAAGTGAGAGAGGAGAAATTTGGGAAGAGAAAGGTGGGTCATGGGTGGGATTGAAGGTGGAGATGATCTCCGTAGACTATTGTAGTTGTCGGTAGAAGGGCACCAATAAGGGAACTCATGCGAGTGGGAGTGGTGGAGTTCCAAATGATGGGTTGATGTGATGTATCTATGGTTGAAGAGAGTCTATGAGAGGGAGGAGGTGATGGTGGCGGCCAAGATAAGGCTATAGTGCCCCCACACAAGGATGACAAGATAGCTGATGACAAGAGAGATGGTGCGGTACCTTGGAGATGGTATTGCAATAAAGGTGCCGAATGTGCTAAGACCCCTATTGGTGTATGGTGGCTAGATGGGAAAGGATATTATAGTAAATAACGAAATATTTTTTAAAAAATAATAAAAAAGAGATCAATAACTTGTAACCAACCTACTACTAACATGTGAAACCAAAATACCTTAACTATCTTAATATATTGGATGGTTGAGATTCCTCCCAACTTTTTAAAATATTATAAAAGTACCGTAGCAAAGCCCTTTAAGAAATTAAAAGGAAGCCCGGAGGAGCCATTTCAAGATTAAGCATCCACACGTAGACAAAAGGAGTTAGGATGGAAAAGAGAACGTAATAAATATATTATTGTTACCACTCACATTGAGGAAAACATTACTCAATCTCTGGATCCTTTTTGGGCAACCATCTGCTTGTTTGGTCCATGGATCTAAGATTTTACTCTGGAATGATGCCTAGCTGGGATATCATTCTCCAGCTTCCCGTTTTCCTGGTTTATTTAGCAATGCTATCAACAAGGATGTCTCCATGGCTGAGTATTGGAACAGTTCTAATCGTTGGACCATCAACCTGAATCTCTCTTTCAAATCAGGCTGTCGAAGAACTTGCAAGAGCTTGGATAAATTCTAAATAACTTAGGACCCATCAACAGCTATGATCAAACCCGTTGGAAGAGGAAGTAGCAGTAGTATGTATTCAGTGAGGTCCTACCCGCTTCATCAACCATGCTTGGAGGTATTATCTACCTGATCATACCTAGAATTTGGAAAGCTACTGCACCTGCTGAGTTCAAAATATTTCAGTAGTTATCTTCTTAAAATAAGCTAAACACAAAGTGAAGTTTTCAACAAGAATGGCTGGTCTGCAATGTTCTGCTATCCTTTTTGCAAAGCAAGTTATGCAAATATTAATCACCTGTTCATCAGTTGTTCCTTCTCTAACTCAGTTTGGAGGAAGATAAATAGAGCTGTATGATGCATGGCTGGCCAAGTAGGACAACCATCCAAAACCTATGGAGAGATTCTCCTCTCATGTCAAGAATTCCTGCCATGTTGGTTCTAGCAGTCACATGGACCATCTAGATGGAGCAAAATTTCTGGAGTCTTTCTAAATAAAGATAGATCATGTCAAGTGGTCCTCAGGAAGAGACTCTACTTGATTGGCTCTTGGAAGGTTATCATCCCAAATAATCTGCTTCAAGGCTTCAATTCACTTGGTAAATGATCTACTAGAAGTATTTTGTTTTATTTGATCTTTCAGACTTTGTTCCCCTCTCCCTACCTTCTTAAAGAGTTCTTCCTTGTCCCACAACTAAAAAAATGTTGTCACCATCTTCTCAAAAGAAAACAAAATCACCAGTTGTTGTTACAATATTCTTTATAGTATTTTTATTCTTCTTTATAATCATTTAACTAAGCTTTGCTTAACATTCCGTACACCACATTATTACTACTATCTTATGGGTCTGGGACAAAATTTTAAGATTTCTCCAACCCATTCTAATGTGTGGAGCCCAATCTCATAGAGCCGAGAACCCGATTGTTTAAGTATTTAGCCTAATCTTTTATTACCAGGATGGTCTCGATATCGCAACACTGATTCAATTACAAAAGCCTCCACCTAAACCCTTAGATCATGAAATAACAAGATTTAGAACAAACCTGCCAACCTGCTCAATATCTAGAACAAACTAGTTTTGGACAAGGCAGGAAATAAATTCTAGCATGATGATTTTATACCCTCAAACAAATTATTTAGACTACATGACTCACTCAGTATATGTCTCCAAGTAATTTGACCTATTGTTACCTCTGCTGCTAACAGAGAAAGGCTTATACGCTTCAAGAATAATGGCATCATGTCAGAGCCCTCAACTGAATCGCCAATGCATGCCCATGCCATGATCAGCATACTGCAGGACCTGTCTTTTTGCCATTCAAAAGAGATGTACAACAACTGTCTACCAACTTGCAATTTCAAAAGAGGCTTCTCTAGTTTGCTACAGTTGTTTGATCACCCTTTTCTCTCAGCAAACGACATTGAGCTATTGATGACAACAGTCCATAATAATAATTCTTCTCCACTGCTATATGAATCTATGTATCAATCTACTTGTTTCTTTTTCCTCTTTTTTAATCATGTTCTGATTGGGCCTTGATCAGGCCAAGCATGGCCCCCACACAATGTAAAGCAGTAGTTAATTTAGACACAGCAATATATGCTGGTTGAACCCTATTTGTGGAAGCTTAGGCTGCCCTGTGCACATTAAAACAAAATAGCAAAAAGCTGAAAGCCATTCGAGGACTCTCACAAGCCCCCATAAAAGAACACCTAATGATTAATATTTTCTTTGAAATATGACAATAAATATCTGAAAAAGAAAAAACAGAAAAGAAGAAGAAAAAAGCTACCAACTTTGCAGTGACCATTATTACATGAACTACTAACTTAAACAAAAGCTACTTAGCTTCCCATTTCTCCCTCGGCAGTTCTAGCCATGAAGTTTGTAGTGAGGTACAAGACATTAGCCATCATTGTTTGTCCATGAAACTTCAAACCAACAATGGGCATTATTCAGTCCATTGCAGCCTTGTGTGTCCCTACTTTTACTATTCAGAAATAAGAGCACCATCTTGGAATCCTCGTACCCTGATTAATACCTCCCCACTTGCCCTCAATGTCACAATTATTGCTAAATTGAGTGCTTATTTGGTAATGATCCTTTTCACCAACTAATTACAGTAATGATAACCATGATGAGTTGAGCGGAATCCTTGTCTTTTGGAAGACATAAACGCAGGAAACAATCAACATGGTTCAGCTCCTTGCTTGCATGGTTTTTGAGTCTCCCTGCCTCCTCTTATTTGGCATTGCTGCTTCTTTTAAACCTGACCAAAAAATAAAGTAGTTGCAAACCATTATTGTAAAGAGGAGGTTTCGGTACAATTGTGTGAAGAAATTTCAAGAAGACAAAATTATTGTTATGTTAACATCATTGTTGCATGTGCAGTAGAAATATATGAACTTACAATGGCAAATTTTTTATATTTAATTCACAATATATACATTGTCAAATAATTCCCATTTTGACGATGAACACTAAATCGGTCCCTGATGTATGTATGTGTATGTATGTATATATATATGTATGTATGTATGTGTATGTATGTATGTATGTATGTATATGTATATATATGTATAGAGATATATGTATATGTATATACATATACATATAGACACATCTATATGTATATGTATATACATATACATATATACACACATATATGTATATGTATACGTATAGATATACACAAATATATGCCTATATGCATATATATGTATATATGT
Organism: Elaeis oleifera; assembly: GCA_000441515.1. Classification (NCBI taxonomy): domain Eukaryota; kingdom Viridiplantae; phylum Streptophyta; class Magnoliopsida; order Arecales; family Arecaceae; genus Elaeis; species Elaeis oleifera. The sequence continues at coordinate 1,589,027 of KE504652.1, read as the reverse complement.
GTCTATATGCATATATATGTGTATGTATGTATATACATACACACATATATATGTGTATGTATACATACATATATATGTGTGTGTGTAGGTCCCTCTCCAAACCATTATAGTGGAATTGCTATAATGTTGTTATTGCAATCAACGGTTGTCGAGCAGTCCATACATTCACGCATGCATGCACACATGCACATGCACAAATGAAAGAACGTACACAGCTGCATGCGAGCATGCGACTGATGGTTGGGTTGGGGATCTGAACAATGAGAGCGCATCATCCAAACTTGGAATTGTAATCATCAATCCACATAAATGATAAATACCATCAAATTCTTAGTGCCTAAAAGAGATTAATAAAAAGCAGCACATCAAATACATCTCCATGCAAAAGAGCCAAGCATGGATAGCTCCAATGATGGTAACGTAGGGCTTAGAAGTTTACAAGTAATATAAGCATTCCTTGTATACTTTTGGAGTAACATCAGAAATTTTTTGGTTATTTGGTGAATCGCCATGGCACAAATATAGACCCAGCTAAAGCAAAAGTAGTACTTGATATGCCAGAGCCAACATCAGTGAAAGAGTTGAATTCATTTTTAAGAAAAGCTTCTGAATTTTCTACACTCCATTTCGTTGCTGAACACTCAAATTGTGTAGGAAAAAATTCCCCCACACACAACATGTCCCACACCCTTGGTCACTCAATACATAGACGCAGTAATGCTGGTGAGGTTCCCCCGGTGGAGACGGCTCTCATTAATGAAGGCTAACGATCATCTTCTTACTAATGGACTCAACATAATTTTCTGTGAGAGGTAAGCTCTATCAATTAGATGGCCATGGTTAGCACGCCATTAGTATCTGATAAGGACTTTTGTCTGCCAATGATGTTAGCTATCGAGATCAACGGCCACCATGGCAGTCAAAGGGGACCATAGGCTTCCCTATAACACCACTATTTCATTGGAAATTTTTTAATCGAAGAGATGGATGTTACCGTACCATAAAATAATATTCTTGGTGCATTAGAAGAATGATAGCTTTAGCATTGTGAGTATATGTGACAAGTTCCCCACTCTCCAATGAAATCTTAAAAGACCAACATGCTCTTAAAATCCTCTCAAGCATCCCATTCTCCGAAAACCCACGGGCACCTCCCTCCATTTATCCTTTAATTAAAGACAGGCTAAGGCTATTGGGCTAAGTTTGTTCTTATGCGAAGCAGCTAAAGAGACCAAGCCCCACCTTGAAAGCCTAAAACAGGGAAGAAAGAGAAGCATAAAAAGACTAATTGTGGCGTGGATAGAGAGATATGGACGGGTACTAAGGAAATCCATCATTCCACTGCTGGGAAGGGATGAAACCCAAGCATGGGGACTCGTACGGAGTGTGCGTTGGGCAGTCGGAGGAAATCTCTTGACTTGTTAATCTACTAAACATTTGTCTTTCGCTTAAACAAAAGCGGTCTAGAAGCCCACCACCCACAGTAAAACAACCAATAATGCTTTCCATAACCTTTTATATTAAAGCAGTAGGTATATAGAAATTATTCTTCATGATTAACCTGGAATCCTTCCTTAATGGTACGTGATATACCAACAAAAAGCTAGTAGCTGAAAGAAAAAGGCCACTACTAATGAGAAGAGAATAAGAAGCAAAGAGAGCACTCAAATCTAAAGGGCCCCCTCTTCCACCTCTCCTCCTTTTGAAGGAGAAATCCAATCAAGTCAGTCAACTTAGATTGCCCTTCCCTCCCCTACTCCAGCCCACTCCATACAAGATGCAACACCTAGAACAATTAAAAAGGACAACAACTTACCTCAAAGCAAGAAATCCAAGAAGGCGGAACGACTCCCTCCTCTCCTCCAAGAGAGAGAGAGAGAGAGAGTAATGAATAGGATTCATGATGTGGGTTTTCCAAATTCCATGACTCCTCTTCTTTCTGCCACTAAACAATGCGAAATGGCAGATTCCCAATCATCCTTTCCCCTCCACAGGAGACACCCATCATTGCTCTCAATCCATCCCTTTCAAACTTAGGAAGCTGAGCTATTAAGTTCCACCTCCTTAAATCCCCTCCTCTTCCTCCTCCTCCTCCCCGTCCTCAATTCACTCCCATCCACCAACCAAACCTCCAGACCCAATAACACCACTGCTCTCTCCCAAAAATGAAGCCTTCTTGCACCACTGCCGGTGGCTTCTATTCCTTCCTCACCCATGGCCTTGACGACCTCGACCGCTCTTTTTCGTCGAACGCCTTCATGTCCCTTCAATTCCTCCAGCACGCCGTGACCCTCCTCCGCTCCCTCCACTCCCACCTCACGCACCTGGTCCAGAAGCTCCACCTCCCCGTCGGCGAGAAATGGCTCGACGAGTACATGGACGAGAGCTCCCGCCTTTGGGACGCCTGTCATGTCATCAAACTCGGCGTCTCCGGAATCGAGAATTACTGCTCCGCCGGTGCCGACATGGTCTCCTCTCTCGACGAGTGGCGCTGCAATCCCAGTCCCCATCTCACTCGTCAGGTCTCCCTATAAACTCACTCCTTCCTTTCTTCAATCCAATTCCTTCTTCAATCCAATTCTATATGTAGACGACCAAAGGTTTCCAAGTTCTTTCCTTTCCTCTGTTCTAGGTGATGAGGGCGATCTCGGTGTGCCGGAGAGAAGCCATGGGCGTGGAGGAGGAGAACAGAGTATTGGTGGAGACCAGGGTGGAGCCGCTGTCGCTCCGGTTTGACGACAGGGGCCCATGGAGTCCAAACTTAATGGCTTCAATGGTTTCAGGGGAGTACTGTATGCATTAAGGAATGCCAGCTCCTTCCTGCTGATGATCTTGCTGACGGGATCGGTCTCCTGCTGGCCGAAACTGAGCTGCCATCATGCCGCCATGGACAGCTCGCTCTTCTTCGGGTCCGGATACATGGTGTCGATGGCGAGGCTGCAGCAGAGGTGATGAGGGAGATGGAAGGGATGAACGGCCGACCAGGAATTCTGATGTACGAGTTCCGGAGGGCAAGGGCGGCGACAGAGGAGCTGAGGGAAGAGATGGAGAGGGGAGAGGGAATGGGTTGTGATTCAGAGGGGATTGCAGGAGGTCTGAGAGAGAGGGTTGAGGGCTTGAAGGGATGGTTTGGGATGTTGAGGTCTGGAACCGAGAGTCTTGTAGGGCAATTGGATGATTCTTGATGAGATTGTGGAAGGCAGGAAGAAGCTCTTGGACCTGTGTAGTCACAGGTAGGGGGGAGGGAGATAGATAGAGAGAGAGAGAGAGAGAGAGAGAGAGAGAGAGAGAGAGAGAGAG
>KE504652.1:1564376-1584263 GCA_000441515.1 Elaeis oleifera | reverse complement strand
AAAAACATCCCAATGCATAAGGCTCTCATAACTGCAGGGTCCTGAGAGGGTCAAAGTACACAGCTTTATCCCCGCATGTGGAGAGGCTGTTCCAGACCCATGACACTTGGATCATAATGGAGTAACCTTACAATTGCGATCAAGGCCTGCCCTCTAATTGAAAGTCTGAAACAGATACATTACCTTACTCTTGACAATAAGATTGGCTGAAATTTGGTTTCTCGCAATGTAAGCATGGAATAACATGATAAACAGAATAACTTCAAATTCAAGAATCTCATGATCATAATTAACCTCATAAATTTTAAGCTAAGTTTCTGTGAAAGCAGGACAAAGGCATGATGAATGCAGTTAAAACAAGACTGAAAACTTCCACAAGCACAAATGGCAGCACCTCAACTATCCTGCAGAGTAGAGGCAATGCATAAACCTGAAAACTTTGGCTAATTCTCATGAGAGTACAAACTGCAGTATATTTACTCTAAGGTAAGTTGATTGTAATAGCAATTAAATAGGTTGACTAACATCATATGTACAACAACATTCTTACAATTTAATATGTGCTTGAAGGGTGGAGGAGGAAAAGAAGTTGTAGCAAAATGTAAGTCAGATAAATTTCAATCAGAACAAGTATATAGAACTAAATCTGTAAAAACAATAAAAAAAATTTTGAATGTACAATTATGAAAGGGATATAAGCTAAAAGGGTAAGGTAAGATGGTCATGATCCCATTACCATTTCCAATGACTGCTTCAAGCTTTGAATTTTCTGGTCAAATGCATAAATGTGGACATTGCGTCACAGAAGAATCACATGCAGAGAGAAAATGTCAAGGAATTCCAGTATGTACTCCAAAAATGTTTTTGAAATACTCATATGTCAAATCCTGGCATAGCAAACTGCAAGGCAAAAGTCTCAACCTGATTACAAAGCTCAACAACATCCTTGTTGTTCTGAAGACCCATAAGAAAATCTTTTGCAACTTCCCATGTTCCTTCTGAATTGTACTAGCAACCTGCGCAGCCCTAAGAAGAAACTCAGCAATCACCTCAAAATCTCCCTCTAAACAACCTCTTGTGGTCATAGCAGGAGTACCTGAAGGAAGCAAAACTAAGAGAAAATTGCCAATGCTTTCCAACATTAAAATATAAATTAGTGTGAAAGTCAGTATCATAACTTACCTATCCTCACTCCTCCAGGAGAAATTGCACCATTGTCACCATATATAGGAGTTTTATTCAAAGTAATGTGGCAAGCCTCACAAACCTTCTCAAAGTTCTTTCCTGTCCCAAATGACAAGGAAGCTTTAAATCAGATAAACAAAAAGTTTTGTGTCACATAAACCTGGCATATCAAGCCCACCTATCAAATCAATTGGTCACCCTCTTCACAGAGGATAAAGCTGTGTCACATTGGCTTAATTAATGAGTAAGAATATGAAAAACCTAATGTTCTTCATAAGTATTAAGCAGACTATGACAACATGCATATGTGACACAGACTGATGATCTCTGTAATTAAAGGATCTTCTAAGTTTTGGTACAATGCTTAACGCCTCAGTATGTCTGAAGTTCATTACTTAGAAAACTTGTAGAGGATTATTAGAAATTTATTTCCGGATCAAATGCATGTGCTATTTCCTGGGAGGCAAAAATTTCAGCATACACATTGCTTTGAGGCTTGTAAGCAGCAGAGGTTCAAGCTCTGTCAAGATTAAATAAATGTTTGATACATATTTTCTTCAAGCAATATAATCTGGATGAGCAGACCCTAAATTTGGAACCTATCAGTATTTGGATACGGATCTGGATTTTGTGTAACATGGGGCCAATATAGTGGGTTTTGGGGAAGTAGTGTTGGGACTGTGTTAATCAGTAGTGTTCCATGGCTAAAGGTGAAGCAGAAATAGATACCTTGCTATCAAAATAAGAAATAAAGGTCCTTGGACTGGTTTGTCAAAATTTGAGAGCAACAACTGTAGCTAAGGATTGTTCTACTTTGGTTCAAATCAGCTTGCTAAATGAATCCTCAGCGCATAAGGTTAGGTATCCAAGGAACAACAGTTAACATTTCAATTGCAGAGCCACATCAGTGAGGCTATGAAATATTTAGACCAAAATTAGCTGGTCCTATTAAAATAGGTTTCATATAGTGTCAAGCAACTTCAGTTAATTATGAAAAAATTAGTTTAATCAGGATCTGATAGGCTTAGGAAGAGGGTATACTCACTGATTTTCCTGTCCCAATCCCACATCAAGTTCTTGTTGTTTAAATTGTCAAAAAAGGGGAAAAAACTCAGATAAGAAATACTGCCTGCATGACTCATACAAAAATAGTCAGTCTTTCAGATTTATATTTGCATTTTAGTTTACACCAGATTCAGATTCAAATTTAGATGAAAATATATCATATACGTGCTCATATCAGTGTAGTTTCTAATTTTTCACAAGTTGCTCTCAGATAGTATTTCAAGGAATGAAGTACCTACTGTACCATGCTATCCCGTGTCAATGCTTGGCATGCTTGTTAGGCACTGGCACAACAGCATACAAAGTACAGGCATGCAACCTGTACTGTGCTAGTGCTACATGCAAGTATGGCACTGACACTGTTTAGATTCTAGAAAGTACAAAAAAGAAATATGAAAGAAAAAGTAAATGATTGATATTGGAATAGTTGACACTGATTAACAACCTCTCCTTCAGGCAATAGAAGAAACTAGAAAACCCCTAATTCGATCATAAAAGAGAAGCAAATCTCCACCGTTCAGCTTTTGATTTGACCCAATCAATGTGTCAGCCTCCTACGGGGTCTACCATAGGGAGAACAATAAGAAAACTACTTTGCCCACCATCCAGAAAAATACATAAAGCAGGGCAAGCAGTCCTTAGAAAAAGGAGAGTCTTTTTAACCATGTACAGAAGTTACTGGCGAAGTACAATTCAAATAGACATGTCCTAAATTTTTCATGCTCAAAAAATTTCAAAATATCATGTTTTTATTTGACAGTGTTTTTCTTACATCTCCTTCAGAAGGCATCCCAACATGTTCATGAGACTTGTGTCAGATAAATAATAATAAAATTAAACATGTTGCATACCTGTCAACCCAAAAGTTCTTAGATCCCAGAGTAGCAAATGGTTATCTGTACCCCCAGTGACTAATCTGCATTTTCTTCTTAGCAAAGCTGATGCTAATGCTTGAGCATTTTTCTTAACCTGTTGGATGTAAGCTTTATATTCAGGTGTCGCTACTTGTTTCAAAGCTATTGCCAATGCTGCAATATGATTGTTGTGAGGTCCTCCTTGCATCGAAGGGAAACAGCAAAATTTACCCTGTCTTCAAAATCATATTGATCACTTTCATCTACTTGGCCAAAAAAAATCCTTGCTTCCTTGTTTTTCTTCCTTTCCTGAAAAAATTATACCACCCTAGGACCCCGCAGGCTTTTGTGAGTGGTTGAAGTAACAATATCACAATAATCAAAGGGGCTACGGCACTCCTGCATGTGGAAACTCCAAAAAACATTATCAATGACATATATTCAGTAACCAAGAATATATATTATGTCCTTTCTGCTTAGACAATGAACATAGAAATTTGAAGAACATTGAAAATTCAACCATTAATAGCCAAAAAAAATCTAAATGTTTGCTAATCAGCAAAAAAAGTTGGAGCCATAAATTATGTACAAGGAAAAACACAATTGAACATTATCCCATTTCCCATTTGATGGAAGAAAAAGGGCTGAGCTTCTTTATTGTTACTCCCATTATCAGTTTTAATCTTTAAGGAGTCCAAAAATTCAGAAATTTAATGTAATCGTACTTTAAGTAATATCTAAAGAATTCCTCTTTTAGCTTGCATAGAGTTACATCACAGTGATATCTAATATTTATAGGTCTATATAAAGTGGCCTATTCAAAAGTTGATTCATCTAGGCAAAGGCAGTTTAATTTTAGTTTATTATCTTTCAGCATAATCTACAATGGAAATTTTCCTCTTCTTCTCCCTTTGTCACTCAATAAATTATCTCATATCCTCAACATGTGCTCATCAAGTTAACATTCCATACTAAAGACAAAATATGTCAATTACAAGGTTTGCCATCCCATTACTGGACCCAATACTGTTACCATCCTAGTACAGTGTCAGTAGGCTCAGTACTAAGGTCAATTCAGCATACCAACACTTGGTATACTCCAGTACCTTGTACCAGTACAACTGGTACCAACCTGTATGGCATACTAAGTATCAAAAACAAATATCCATTTTAACCAACCCACCCTGAAAAAAGGAGTGACTAGTTAAGGATCACAGAACAAAGAAAGAATGAATTATGCTAAGATCAAAAGAACAATTGAGAAAAATATATATGTATATTGAGCAATGGAGAGGTTCACATAGCTCTTCTCCATGACAATGAATATAACCATAGACAGTCAATATCATCCGTTTTACTTGAGGTTGTAATATAGGTCAAATGTGAGATCTACTTCAGCTAAAAAAGAGGTTAAACCACACCTCAAAAAATTTCAAAAGCGCACAGCTTTAATGCTTCCATTCATTTGGTACCTAATTATAAATCCAAACAGTATATTTCTCTTAAATAGACTCATTGGATCCTGCTATCCATCTTTGTTGATTCATCATAGGGATGGCAATTTGATGGGTTGGATCAGGTACAAAAAAAAAAAAAACACTCAACCCATACCTAACCCATTTATAATCTAGTTTGAAAGAATAAACCCATGCCCTAGTCATATATTGTTATATGGACCCATAAGCACCCACCAACCATTTAGTGTTTCACTTGTCAATTGTATTAATTAATAAATGAAACGAAGGCTAAAAGATGGTAGGGCATCCAAATAAAGTGAGAAAGTGAAAGAAGAAATTAAAACAAAAGAGCAAGCATGACAAATGCTAAACGTATTACACCTTTGACTTTTCTTGTATTATATTTATTCATTCCTTAACTATTAATTGTGCAGCCTTCCCAATCATTGAACCAGTACTCTGCTAAGGATGGCCCATGATGTAACAAACACGATATTAGGGGTTTGCAGATGGATTTTCAGGATTTGATCAACCTGTGGTAACTTGTGAGGTTAATGGACCAAACACATAGCCAACCATTTCTTTAAAAATAAAAAAAGAAAAAGAAAACCCCATCATAACCCTTATTTCAGCTGGGTTGGTGGGTCTGGGAGAAAATTACCACTCCTAGTTCAATGAGATAAGATCCATCAATCCTAGTCACACCGAAGGAAAAAAAAAGGAAAGAAACCTTTATGCATGAACATTTACTTTCCACATGAAAATTTTGAACCTTCTTCGTGGAGAATTGTGTGGCAATCCACATTTATAACTGGTGTCCAATGTTATAATTAACCAAGATTTACGAAGAATGATAAAAAGTGTTTAAACAGATGAAGCCAATTATAATGGGATGGCATAGACAATTACTGGATACTTTTGATGCATATCATCTAGTCAAGGGGCCCAAGGTTTAATAAGCTCCTATTAAACTGATAGGTTTAGCTAAATTGTCATGGAATCATCACTACATATTAATTGTAAAATTTAGATATGAAGGTAACTGCAGATGAGTAGAGATGAAACAATGACCGAGATTTCTTCCCATGGAAATTATGCAGGCCTTCTACATACAACACTCCCAACACCCACAACAAGGAAACAACCTGCATCAGGGTATGAAAAGCAGCCACAATATGCGAGTGCCAGGCTACAGCATAGAACATATTAGGTATGCAAGACCATCTGGAGATAGTGTTTCACAAATATTAAAAATAATGAGGTTCATCAAAATAGAAAAAGGAAAAGTGTCAATCATGCAAACACTCAATAAGAAAAGATAACATATAGACTTTCCCATTTATTTGGGAGCCTATTTTTGTACAGAATGACATGTCTACAAAACCACAGTTTTCACATTGGAGAATATTCAATGTTTATTTCATCTATCATTTTCTTATCAAGAATGCCCTTCCACCTTTTCTATAATACACAACTAATTTCCATTTAAAACTCTAATCCCTATTAAATAACCCCAGCTGTTTAAATTCCACTAACTCAAGGAGAGAAACAAGAAATACTGATTCTTAAGAAAGGAAAGGAAAACAGTTGGATTCTAATCCCTATTTTTTAGGAAGGCAAGTTTCTTGCATACTCTCTCTCTAATCTAAACCCAGATTGAATCTAGTTCCCTACTTTAAGGATAAGAACATTAGGAAAAACTTACCAGAGTCCCACTTATTCTCTTTAGAGTTTATATATAATATAATTTAAAATGTTATATTACTTTTTCACAAATGTGCATGGCACTTGTCCAATTGCTTGTTAAACAAAAGCTAACAATATCCTCCCACATATTATGCTCACATACAATTAGACTGATGAAACAAACAAATCTGCAAATTATCAAATGAAGAAGGGATAGGAGAAGAATATGCAGTCATTAACATTGTCCATAGGACACATATGCAGGATTTAGGACCTATGCGCCTAATAACCTGTGATGTGGCCCCACCACATATGAGAACCCCATTGCCTAATACAGTTCAGTTTGTTTAGTTACTAGACTCTGTCCACATATGCAATGAATATGCAGCCGCATAGGCCACATTTTAAAACAGTGACTTGTTCGATTTATATGACAATAAGTTTGTGGCCAGCTAGGCAAATAAGAAACACAAAATTTATCATAGTTCTACAAGCTAGTCTTCATCCTTTTGTTATGAGGAAATAGAATGTAGGGATTGGACAAGGAATAATACATACAGAAGAGCAAAGTACTGAATCTTGATATCTTGCAACAAGCTCCATCAATCTAGAATACTCACCTATGTTACATGGGTTTGGGTATATGGATGTCGGGTGCAGATGCATGTCCAATAGTCAGATCCATTTAGTCCTGAAGTCTTAGGATATTGGGATCTGGCTTCAAAGGATCTAAAGATTGGGTGCAAGTGTGTGGACACTTGGATTTTAATGTATTTTGATGATTAGAATCTGACCATGTTTTCTTTTAGTTCATAGCATATTTTATTCACCCTTACCTTCCCATACACAGTTATTCTTATTATAGACAAACTTATTTTCATTCTTACAAGTTTATCACTTGTTTTGTGCATAGGTGAAGGACTTGAATAGTCAACAAATACAAGACCTGAAATGAACTTAATTACTAGAGGTTCTAAACAGTAAACAACAAGCAATTCAGGGACTCCAAGTGAAAATGGCCTATCATGATTTAAATGATCCTGATTGATGGAATCCCAGCCATCCAACAATTAATCTTCTCTTTCGTTACATGTAGCAACTCAATTAGAACAGTCTAACCCTAAAATCTCCCTATCTCTCAATGTTGCTGCTACCTTGGCCTTCATCTCCAACGACTTTCTTTGTGCAAGCAACTCTGTCAATGGCGTAGCCAAAAATATCTGGGAGGTGGGGGTGTGAAGTATTAAGACTTCTTTATGTTAATTTCATCTTAGATCATAACAAATTAATTAAAAGTATTTATTCTTCACACTGTCTCTATTAGTTCACACAAAATGAAGAAGTAACTTTGCTGGAGGTGGGAACTAGTAAAGCATTATCATTGATGTAATGATGAAGAGAGAAGTCTCCAATCTCCAATTCTGACATGATCATCTGATATTTTCTTTTTTTTCATTTAGAAAATTTGATGTTCTCATGCAATACATTCACCTTAAGAAAGGACACTTGGCAAAAGCACTAAAGAATATGGATTGGTCCCTACTTTCATTGCCTTCAAGGTTAATCTATAACCATATTCCACTCCAATGTCTCGACTGTCATGCTGATGTCATTATCTAGTAGTTTGAAAATTAGAGGGAAGGTGAGAATGGTGCTTGTTGGAGAGCTATTGTTAATTTTGTTTATTTAAAATTAAATTCCTCATAGAAATTTATTAAAAGAATTGCAGGGTTTGTAAAGTGGGAAGTTGGGTCAAAAGAAAGGAGTGGGGGTGATGCATTGTTGAAATATGACTGATCTTAGGGGACCAGAGGCCAAAGAGTGGGACCTAGATGGAAAAACATGTACATATAGGAATTAGCTCCTCCCTTGGACTCCGTCGACCATATGTGATGTTGTCCAATGTCATCCACCACCTATCTGATGCTGCCCACCACCAACCTCATAAGCCTTATGGAGCACCTTGATGACTCAACTCATCCTACATCGGTGCCTTAAAACCCTTTCTCTCTACTAACTCCAGTCTTCTTTAGGAGCTCTACCATCCCTTCTCTCTTATTCTCCATCTCTTACTGTTTCTTAAATAGCTGCATCTAAGGATGTTGGTCACCTGTTGAACTCGGACAACATGGGTAAGTTGGGGCACAGTGTTGAGTCCCGGTATCGTAGCACCAAAGATCCACTACAAGACCAGCATCAAAGGTAGGCACTTCAACACTCATTTCTTTTGCGAAAAAGATTTCATTTTGTGCAATACATACTAAGTAGCAACCAGATCTTACCAAATAAGTTTGATAAATAAAAGGACAAAATTACTCATTTTGATGGTAGGAGATCTCGAGCATCTGTAAAGCATGAGGTGAACATGGCGAGAAGTGATACAACATTGTTGCATTTGAAAAAGGGCACTAGGAACCATTTCTCCTCTAGCCTAATACTCCAATTAATGTGTTAGAAGAAGCCAAACCAATTTTCTTTAAACAAAGAAAGATTATGATCATTTAATACGATTTCATGACATCTCTATTGGAGACTCCTTTGACAACATTCTATGGCCATTCGACATTATAAAACTCCTGTCTTGTGAGCACAAACACATTTTCTATCATAAAAGGCAGATAGAAGACCGCCCTAATTCTTGTGTGACTATAGAAATCATATTAGCTGGTAGGATAATGATCAATTAAGTCATATATTTAGTTCCAAGCATAAAGGGCCTACACCCAGCTTACAAGTGCACATTTGGAGTAACACTACCCATCAGCATGACAAGAAGTTCCACACTGCAATCAATATACATTTATCCTCTCCATGTACTAAGCACGTAAACAACCTACACATGATCAGTAAAACTGATTGCACCATGATGTGAAGAAGAATAAATGAACAAAAGGACAAATAATTTCATGAAGAATGAAGAATAGAAGATTTATCTGGAATTATCAGAAAAAGACTTTTATCAGCTTCTTTTGAAATGAAAGGGAATAACAGATATATATACCTCCAAGAAACAAGCACTACCACCATATATATATTTGCTCGTTTCCATTACAAAGCTTTATCACATGAGTGTGTCATGCTAGCCTGACTAGTTCTCACCAATCTTGAAGCACAAAAATGAGTTTTTTCCAAGATATTGATCTGGTCCTTATCAGTGAAAGTGAGGTGCTTTCTTTTGCAAGTATATTAAGGAATGTTGAAAACGTACTTTAAATATTCTTATATATTTAGCGGATGTTTATTTGAGTCTCATCCTGCGTTCCCTATACCTGATTTCAATTTTGCTACCCAAGCTCCAAAGTTTCTGATTTTAACTTGTTGGCCTTGCCAAACAATTCCCAATGCTATATTGGTGCCATTTTGTAATTCTAACAAGACATTATCTTATGTTCTTGACAATGGCATTCCAACTCTTAAGAACCTAGTGCATATATCATGGTACACATTCCCATTCTTGTTCCATATCATGTCCTCAGTGCTCAGTGGCAATGGATAACCAGAAAACTCCAACTGAAAGGAGCTGGCAGGATTTCTGGTTAAAGACATCCCACATCAACCAATCCTTTGCTCTGACACAATCTTGAATCATTTATCATGACCCTTTATTTTACAATGTTACCTTGCTGCACTCAAATACTTAAAAATCCATCCACACTTTGCCTTGAAGATAAATCAAAAGCTAGACTGAGGCCCCAATAATTCTCTCCCACCCTTCCAAGAATAAATAACAACTATTCCTAAATAGATTTTCTACAAAGAGATTCATGACTGAGAATTGGTTTCATCAGGTCAGACTTATATATTTGAACATCTATGAACTCCAATTAAATGATTCCGAAATGACTAATCCTATAACTATGTATGATCCTCCAATCAATTCCATGCATCTAAGCAATATTTATAGTGCAAAATCCATAATATACAAATCTACGACATTTACAATATGTAAACCTCTATTATCATCACCATCACGGAACCCTCCTTCCGTTAAAGTAAGACCAGAAGGCTTTACAAAAGGATCAGGTGGATGTTGATTATCAAGTTGACATGAAGGCCTTTAAGAGAAACCTTAGGCAAGAAAGAAATGACAAAGACCAAGATGATTGGTCAGCGAGTTGGTCGACGGACAATATCACTTGCTGTTTGAGCTCATGCAATGAGAGAGTGATCTTGCAAATTATAAACGGTTAAAACACCAGGAAAGATGAAAAGGCTATGTAAACCTTCCACAAAGTTGTAGATGGCAAAGCACAAGCAATTGATTATTATCGATGTGCACATATCAAGTAATGATAAGTATACAGAAGCCTAACCTTAACTTAAAATTAGAGTCTCATATAATAAGTTTCAATTGTCCAAACTAGTCATGCAAAGCAAATGCTACAACATAAAAGGAAGAAAATAACTGATGTTCCAGCCACATAAAAATATCAACAAATTCACTGAACTTCTCTAGGAACGAAGGCATTTATATAAGAAAACCACAAACCTTTGCAGCCACCAGCCCACTGATGTGAGCCATGTCGCACATCAGGACCGCCCCACATTTATCTGCAATCTGCCTAAACCTTGCATAATCCCACTCTCTCGGGTATGAGCTGCCTCCGCAGATCAGTATCTTCGGCCGGAAATCCATTGCCTTCTCCTCCAGTTTATCATAATCAATATACCCTGTGTGTGGATTCACCTTATACGACAAGCTCTCGAAGAATATTGAAGCTCCCGAGATCTTCTTCCCGCTCGGCATGTAGTAACCATGGCTGACATGCCCGCCGGACGGCGAATCCAATCCCATTATCCGATCCTTGGGAGCAAAAGCCCAGTATACACAGCAAAGTTAGCAGAGGTACAAGAGTATGGCTGGACATTCACCCCCAGCACTGAGCATCAAGGCCGAAGGCTGCCAGCGCCCGGTCGCAGCACAGCCGCTCGATCCGGTCGATGAACTGGTTGCCGCAGTAGTATCGGGCGCCGGGCAAGCCCTCCGAGTACTTGTTGGTAAGGTGGCTGCCGAGGGCGTCAAGCACGGCGCGGCAGACGAAATTCTCGGAGGCGACGAGCTCGATCCCCCTCACCTGCCGCAGCTTCTCCTTCTCCATGATCTCGGACACGTCGGGGTCCGTGACGGAGAGGGGGAGATTGCCCCAAGACCGGACGGCGGCCCGCCGGCTTTCGAGGTCGGGCAGAGGTGGCGGCGGCGGAGACGGCGACGGTGGTGGCTCGACGGCGGGTCGCTTGGAGGGGTGGCAAGGGGAGCAAGAGGAGGAGGCCGAGTCGCCTCTTCGCCGGCGCTTCTTGACGGACATGGTGTATCCGAGGATGCTGATCTCCTCCTCCTCCTCCTCCACATGCTCCTCGTCGTCGCCGTTCTCCAGAGGGTGGCGTCGGAGTCGTTGTCGGGGCGCGGCGGGACTCGGATTGGTGATCGAAGAGGTGGAGAGGGGTGGTGTAGCGGGGAGGATCGCGGAGGGTGGGTCGGTCTGGAGGGAGATGGAGTCGTCGGCGATCGGGGACGGGTGAGGCGCGGGCGTGGAGACCGAGGGAGAGGTCGGTTTCGGAGCGCCGCCAAGATCCATGGCGGGCTCAAGGAAGGTAGGGAGAGATCTTAGAAACCGGCAGCGGAAGGAAGCAGTAACGGCAAGGGCAACGGAGAAAGCGACAGGGAACGGCGGCGAGGGCGATGGCTGGAGAGGGGGAGGGGGAGGGGGAGGGGGAGGGCGGAGCAAGTTCGATGAAAGGGAGAAAGGGGCGGAGGATGAATGCGGATGGGAATTGTGTTTAAGACGACAAAATAGAACTAGCTGCGAATTAAGCAGCCGCTGCAGTTTTGAGCGGTTTGGAGCGTCGGATTGGAAAGAATGAGGTAGCTACATGGATGCGCGGTGGATCAGCGGCACACGGGACAGCCGCCAAATAGAGCCCGTAGGATCCATCAGGAGAGATGAATCAGGATGAGAAGTAGGGAAAAGGGAGACAGATTTACAACCGAAGGAGGGACAGCAAAAACTTTATGCCTAGGCGGCTGGTGTAATTGTTTATTTTCTCCCTTTAAACCGCCGAGGAAAAAAATAAAATAATAGATGAATTTGGATATGGAATTATCAAGCATCATTCTTTGCCGCGAAGAATCAAAGATTTTGTTTTAAGAGTTGAAGCCAGCTACTAAATAGCTCTAAGATAAATACATCCAAAAATATATGATATAATCAAAATATAAAAATAATGCACAATTTCAGCTCATGTTGTCTAAAGCATATTTTCGATGTGCTTAGCCACATAGGATGCCACTTAGCTATTTTTCTTCTTACAAGTTTGAGTAATCAAATAATATGAAGAATCAAGATATTTTATCTAAACAATTGTTACGAGAATCAATTTGACAAAGATACCAAACTGGCTAAACTATAAGAGTACTTGATGATCAACTACTCAGATCGTAAAGATCGGCTAAGGATCGTGACGTATCTCTAAGATGGCAATGTGGTGACCGCTATGTTCGGATGGTGATGGCTCCGATGATAGATGCTTTTAAAGTGATGTTGGGTGGAAAAATCATACTTGAATATCTGCTCCAACGCTAGATCTAACCTAAACAGTAAACAAAATATTTTTTTATCAAAGTGTATCGAGCACGGGATCTTTTTATGTCTAAATTATATGGACTCTCAAAAAATAGTAGAAGTGCTATGAGAGTAGTAAAGTGGCAGTATAAGAATATACGAGGACTTGAAAGCATTTATCTGAAGGATCCTCTGGATATGGTTTATGTAAGTGAGAGCCAATGCCTATTGCCAAGAAATCCAGATATATGAATCGGTCATTTTTTATAATTATTGGGGTAGATCTTCGTCACCTAGCCGACTAGTCTTCTTTTCGCCTCCCAACCGACCAAGTGTGCTACTATCGATTTTTTTTCGTCTCTATACCGATTGAGTTGTTATGATTCAACCTGGCGTGGATCAACGAGCCTGGACGTAATTGACATTCATCTGATTAAGGATGACGGATATAATCAAGTCGGCGCCTAACCGACTTGGTTCGATATGCAACCTACAATTAGCTGATGATATTCAGCATCTAGCCAACTACTTCATCGATTCTGTACCGACTATCTGAATCGACGACGGTATTCGATATGGGCATCAACTACACACAAACGTGCAGCATAATTATCGCCCATGAACGGCCTATTATTCAGTCTTAATGGCAGTTAATGAGGTAACCGCCCATTAAATACCATAACTCCCATATTCTGAATATTCAGAGACGAGACTTACACAGTAACAGCATCACCTACCCTATAAATACCGATGAGCAATAGGGGATCTGGTAAGCTTTCTTAAGATAAGCTTTCGCTCTCGATTTCAGCTCTCTGACCATTCCCTTTCTTCGGCTAACTTAAGCATCGAATAATCTCCCATCAGACAACTTCTGGCAAGTAAACTTTTTTGCAGATTTTCTGCTGTTCACCGTTTAGGCGCAATAGCTCGGCTCTCGATCGACTACTTCACTGAAGATAGGCTACAACAGTTTGGTGTGCCAAGTTGGAGGAGAAAAGAAGTATTCTTTCAAGAACCACAATGGCCAAAATGAGAGCGCAGAATGCTTCTACTAGCTCCGCTCGACGCTCATCACGGTATGATGCACCTCCGACGACCCTCGGAGAGCCAAGTGCTTCACGACCGGTAGTAACTGTGGACCAACAACAATTCGCTGCCCTGGTGCAGCAAGTGAAGACTCTGACAGAGGCTATCCACAGTGTCCAACAAACTACAGAGCAGCAGTAGCAGCAGCAGCAACGGCGGCTGGAGGATCCGATGCCACAAGATGTGCCCTCCAGGCACAGCCGTCGGCCTCGTTCTCCATCCCACCACTCAACTCAACACTTTCATCGGATGAGTCATCGACCTATTCGATATTCATCTCATCCTAACTCCTGGCATGCCCGCATGCCGATTTCAGTGATCGTCGGTCTCCTTCCCTCGATGAGCCTCACAAAAGGGGAAGAGGCCACGATCATCATCAAATTTTTTGGGAAAGATTCTTTCCCAAGATATTTCTAGCATCCCAAAGAGTCTCAGCAATGGTTGGATGAATACGACCGTAAGCTGAGGGAGCTTGATCGCCGTTTGGATCAGCTCTAAATAAATAATCAGGATCCCACCGTCGAGCTCGATATCAGCACCCGTTCGTCCTTCTCTAGATGGGATTCTCGACGAATCGATTTTCAGTCAGTTCAAGATGCCACAGATGGAGCCATATGACGGCTCTATCAATTCGCTCGACCATCTCGAGAGCCATAAGGCTCTCATGCTTCTTCAGGGGACATCCGGCATCCTTCTCTGCATCATCTTTCGGTTACACTCCAAAAAACTATCCGAACATGATACTCTAGACTTCAACCGGAGAGTATCCATTCATTCGAGCAATTTGAACAGCTTTTCATGGCATACTTCGGCACCAACCGAAGGATGCCACGAACCTTTGAAAGCTTTTTATCCATCAGGCAGCAAGATGGAGAATCTCTACGAGACTTTATGGCGTGGTTCAACACCGCCACCTTAGAGGTTCGGGATCTCAATGAATCGACAACCATAGCGGTCATGAAGCAGGGACTCCGAAGCTTCAGGTTCACTTACTCTCTGGATAAGATGCTTTCTCGATTCTACATTGAACTCCTCGAGCGCACGTAGAAGTACATCCACATCGAGGAAGGTGCAACTGATCGGCTCCAATCCGAAGGTAAAGGTCAGAAGAAGAAGACAAAGAAGGAAGGAATCTCTATAGGGCCCAACCAAATCCATGCTGAGAGAGAGGCTCCACCCTTTTAATTGCTTCTCATGCGCTGATTTTTATGGAGATAGAGGGGAAGAGTTACCTTCGACGTCTCCAATCGATAAAGTCACAACCGGCATCTCGAATAGAAAATGCTACTATCGATTTTATCATGATCACGATCACAATATCGAGCCGTGCATCCAGTTGAAAGATGAGATAGAGGCCTTAATAAGATAGAGATATCTTGAAAAATACCTACGAGACTGATCTATGCAGCTACTTGCTGATCCTCCACCACAGCCGCATCTCATGAAAAAAACTCACGCTTAACCTACGACAAGCGTGATCAACATGATCTCTACAGAATCGAGACTTTGAGGGGCAGACGACTCAGAAAGCTCCTCCAAATATCAGCAGGCAAATGATGACATCATTTTCTCTGAGAAAGATCTACGAGGAGTTCAAACTCCTCATAACGACATTATTATTGTATTTATGACAATAACTGATTATGATGTAAAACGGTATCTTGTTGATAATGAAAACTTAGCTGATGTGATTTTCTACGATGCTTTCTCCAAAATGTGACGTTCTACTAACAAACTAAAATCAGTCAACATATCTTTAATTGGATTCATTAACGACTCGATCAAGGTAGAAGAGGAGATGGAACTTTCTGTTACTGTCGGGCAACCACCTCGGCAACCGACCATGCGACTCAACTTTCTCGTAGTCCGAGTCCCTTCTGCCTACAATGTTATTTTGGGATGACTCAGACTAAATACGCTCTGAACAATTGTCTCAACATACCACTTGCTCATGCGCTTTTCGACGAGGAATGGGATGGTAAAATGAGAAGAGATCAACAGTTGGTCCGATAATATTACTTAACTATAATCAAAGAAAGAAACCAACTGAAGCTCTTCTCATTGACGGACTGGACCAGAGAGAAGAAGAAAGTCAAGAAAAACTCGCAGAACAACTCATCTCGATACCCCTCAACATCGAAGATCCGACTAAAACCATCCAGGTCAGATCTTCATTAAGCGACGAACTATGGGAGAAATTTATCATCTTTCTGAGGAAGAATGTGGATGTCTTCATCTGATCTGCCTCGGACATGCCAGACATCCCTCCTGATGTGATTGTCTACCGACTAAATATCGACGCCAAGCACAAGTCGGTGAGACAAAAAAAGAAGTTTCACACTCAAGCGATAGAAGACTATCGACGAAGAAGTCGACAAATTACTAGTAGCCGACTTTATTTGTGAGGCAACCTATCCAGATTAGCTCGTGAACATCGTGATGGTTAAGAAAGCTAATGACAAATGACGGATATGCATCGACTACACCGATTTGAATAAATCTTATCCTAAGGATAGCTTTTCACTTTTTCGAATTGATCAACTAATAGACACTATGTCAGGCCATCAGCTACTCAATTTTATGGATTCCTTCTCTGACTACAAGCAAATTCGGATAGCATCTGAAGATGAGGAGAAGATGGCATTTATTACTGACAAAGGCTTGTACTATTACAAAATCATGCTTTTCGATCTCAAAAATATCAGGACTACATATCAAAAGCTGGTCAACAAAGTTTTCAAAAATTAGATCGATCGTACCATGGAGGTCTATGTTGACGACATGCTCATAAAGAGCAATGAAGCTTCTCTCCATATCGACGACCTGACAGAAGCTTTCAATGCCTTAAGGAGACATCAGATAAAACTAAAACTTTCACTTCGAAAAAGTTTCTTGATTTCATGGTGATAAGGTGAGGCATCGAGGCCAACCTCGGGAAGATCAAAACCGTTCTCGACATGAAACCTCTGACTTCTTGGCAGGATATTCAAAAGTTGGCAGGACGTGTTGCGTCGTTAAGCTGATTCATCTCCAAATCCACGGAACAATGGCTCTCCTTCTTCAAAATCCTCAGGCAGATGAAAAACTTCACTTGGACGGAAGAGTGGCAGAAAACTTTCAACGATTTGAAGCAATACGTAAACTCTCCTCCACTTCTGACAAAGCCAAATATCGATGATGAACTATTTATGTATTTGGCTACGACTTCTAAAGCTGTCAGCTTAGTTCTAGTCTGAAAAGAAATAAAGTATAAAAATCCATCTACTATATAAGTCGGGTGCTACACGGGCCGAAATAAGATACTCTCAAATCGAAAAGTTAGTCTTCACAATCATCATGACTATTCGGCGACTACGATCTTATTTTAGACCCACTCGATAAAGCCTCTGACCGATCTCCCCTTAAGAACTCTACTTCAACGGTCAGATACTTCAGAGAGAATGGCCAAATGGGTGATCAAACTCAGTAAGTTCGATCTTTCTTATATTTTTCGATCCTTGACGAAAGCTCAAATACTTGCCGATTTTATTGTCGAATGCACGCCAATCGATAATAGTCAAGTCGAGGATCAACCCCACTAAGAGACTTCGGAGCCAGCATGGATTCTACATGTGGATGGAGCTTCAAACGCCCAAGGATGCGGCACGGGTCTCATTTTAACCAACTTCGATGGAATGGTGACTGAGTATTCACTTCGATTTGATTTCAAAGCTTCGAACAATCAAGCTCAGTATGAAGCTCTAATAGTTGGATTGAAGATCACTAAAAATCTCGGTGTAAAATGCCTAAAGATATTTACCAACTCGCAACTGATCGTCGAACAATCTCGAGGAGAGTATGAAGCCCGAGATCCTGTTCTTCTCAAGTATCTCTAGAAATTTAGATCTCCGCAAGCAAATTTCAATAATTTTGAGATTTTCCATATCCCCCGCTCAGAGAATGCCCGAGCTGATTCTTTGTCCCGACTCGCTACATCTGACTATGATGAGTTGGAAAGGATCTTCATCAAGCATCTTAAAAATTCAAGCATCGACTCCAAAGAAGAAGTGCACCAAGTCCAAGTCGGTCATGAACCGAGCTGGATTGACCTGTTAGTCAAATTTTTGACTAATGGAACCTTGCCAGGTGATTCATCTGAGGCATGTCGAATGAAGAGATTGACGGCTCAGTATATAATCATCAACGATCAGCTTTATCAAAGATCGACATCTTTGCTTTTGCTCAAGTGTCTTCAACCTTCTGAAGCTGACTATACTCTTTGAAAGGTACACGAGGGCATTTGTGGCAACCGCTTGGGAAACAAATCGCTATCCTACAAAATTCTTCGATAAGAATATTATTGGCTGACCATACAAAAAGATGCTGCCAACTTAGTGCAGAAGTACGATCAGTGTCAAAGGTTTGCCAATATTCAGAGACTTCCATCAAGTCATCTTACAATCATTCAGTACCTTGACCATTTGATCAATGGAGAGTTGATATACTCGATCTTTTCTATCTACCAGTGGGCAAAGAAGGTTCATCATCGTAGCCATCGACTACTTCACCAAGTGGGTAGAGGCTGAACTGCTGGCACAAATAACGAAATGAAAGACTACCAACCTTCTATGAAAATCTATCATCTGTCGATTTAGTCTATCCCGAATAATTATCACCGACAATGGCCAATAATTCAACAATATCAAGTTTGAAGAGTTTTGTGCGAAGTATCATATCATCCACAAAATCACTTCGGTCAAAACTCGTAATCTAATAGAGAAGCTGAGGTGACCAACAGGACAATACTACAAGACCTAAAGACAAGAATCAGTCAGATTAAAGAAATTGGACCAACGAACTCTACAGTGTCTTATGGTCTTACCGAACAACTCCTCGAATTCTGACCGGAGAGACTCTTTTCAAATTGACATTCAAGATAGAAGCCATGATCCTGATAGAAATCGATCTACCTTCAACTCGGATGGAGCATTACGACAAACTGATCAAATCGGACAAGTGATGGGTGATTTGGACTTACTCGATGAAACTCGGAGATAAGCTCAACTAAGGATGGCATCCTATCAACAAAGGATAGTCCGGTACTATAATTTTGGGTCAAATCCAAATTTTTGAGTGAGAGACTTAGTCCTTAGAAGAGTCGAAGTTTTCAAACCGATCGAGCAAAAAAATTATCTCCAAATTGAGAGGGCTCCTATAAAATTTTGACAATTCTACGATTAGGGGCGTATAAAATTGAGAATTTAGATGGCACGAAAATTTTTGGACCTGAAATATCGAAAATCTATGGATGTACTACCAGTAAGAACACCTTATAAATAAAAGATTTTCTTTTCTATGATTCTGTGTCGAATAGTTCAAATATAGTGTAAATACTTGGTAATTTATCAAACAACTTGATCGCTTGACATCTGACCAAACAATTGCACCATCGGCTAGTACTCGACGAAACGTTATTCAGCTAACACCTGATTGATAGAAGAATAAAATAATAAGCCATAAGGTCTAGCTACTGCAAGTGTATCAGCTACAGCCTAAGGGCCCTAATCATATAAGCTATGGTATGCATGCAGGCCAAAATAGATAAAAATGTAGTTAGTCGGCTTGCACCCGATTGACTAAGGATCGATTAATCCGAAATAAATTAGAAAAATTCTCTCTAACTGACTAAGTTTCGATTCAATGGAGCAATTTACGATGAATTGATCTATGACTTGAATCTGATAAAGTTCATCTATAAAAATTGACTATGTGATTTAGAAAATTTTTATGTCTATCTACTCGGTTGTGAACTATTCGGTTGTGAGTTTGCAGCTTCATACGGACTATCTTATTGAGTCTTGCCGACTACTTAGTCATTTTTACAGAAATAAGTAAAGAAGGAAGAAATGTGCAAACATTCAAGTCGGAATTAAACAAGCCAAAAAAGCAAAAGAAGATCATTTTATTGAAAAAAAAGTTCATTACAAAGATGAGAAAATAAAAAGTACAAGACAG
>KE504652.1:1550516-1564356 GCA_000441515.1 Elaeis oleifera | reverse complement strand
ATGAGAAAAATAAAAAGTACAAGACAGAAAAAACAAAAAGAGCCTAAAAAGATGGAGGATGGTCTTCTATGGCGTCCGCCTCCCCATCACACTCTGAATCTCTCTCATTTGAAAGATTATCTGGTTGCAACCCGCTTAGATCCAACTGGGGCTGCAGTCGACTAATGGCCTTCTTGCAATTCTCAAATCCGATTTGGTATGCATCCGTAGAGCCTTCGGCGAGCTCATCCTCATACTCCTTGGACTCTCAAAACTCAGTCAAAGCCTAAGAAGCTGCATCCTGGGCTGGAGTTCTGCTGCCGATAGTTTGTCCTTCAGCTCTTGGATAGACTTCTCGGCTTTCTGTCATTCAATCCTTTTCTCATTGAGGGCATATTCTACCAACTCCATTTTCTTCTGATAGTCGGCCCTCAGTTTTTCGAACTCCTCCTTGTCCTTCTTCTGCTGGGTCTGCAATGACACCAACTCACCTCTAGCAGAGTGATCTTCTCTTGATATTTCTTCTCTCACTCCTCGACAGTGTAGAGAAATTCCTCGATGACTTCGGCCCGAGCATTTGCAGTCTGGATCTTGTCTTCAAGTTAGGAGTTGAGTCGCACGAAGGCGGTCAACCCTCATACACAATCATTGTATCGTGTGCCAACTGCAAAAGAAAAAATCAAAAAGTTGGTTAAGTCATTTGTTCGGACAATAACTATTCAGAAAAAGAATTGTTGATTCAATTATGAAGAAGAATGGTCGAAGACTTACCGACAATAATGAAGCATAGGAGCCCGAGAGAATCTCCATGACTAGGCGGGCCTTTCTAACTTCCCAGTCGGTAGGCAACATCACCATCTTTATCAACTCTTCGATGAGTCGACGATCTTGGAGTGCTTGGTTGGTGGTCTTGATGTGCATCCCAAGAGTGATAGTGGCCTCCCTAGAAGAAGAATCTGGACCATAGTCGGTGGTGAAGGCTGGGGGCATCGAAGCCTTCCCTTGTCAGCATCCCCCCGACTAGGTACTCGATCGCCATCCATTCCGGCTTGGGCAGCCAGGGCTTGGACCGCGCTAGTTGGCCCTATCAGGGCCTCAACGACGACGATGTCTTCATCGACAGGAACAACTTCGACAAGAGGCGGTAGCAAAGGTTGCTCTGGTGGTGGTCGGAGCCGCGACGGTGGCTGTGTACTCCTCGGCACCCAAGGAGGGGATCCTTCTCTTGGTTTGTCAGCAGTCGAGAAGGTCTGCCAAGCTCGGATCTCGACTTTTTCCTAACAGCACGACGAAGGGATTCGGCCAAGACCCTCATGCCTACAAAACAATAACAAAAAATGAGTTAGTCTACAAGAAGAAAATAGAACTACAAGGATCTACGGAAGAAAAGCTACTTAAGTGGCTAGTCAGGCTTATCTCGACATCGTACAATGATTGCTTCATGAGAAGCTCCCGCTGTGGGGGAATCTGGATGCCGAATAGTCGATCGTATAGTTTTTAATCTTCTTCCAAGACCATGTCATTTTTGTTCGGCGAAAGACTATGAGTGGTCCAGAGCCAATCAAAACCTCAAGGATGGTCAGCAGCTATAAAGAAAACTTATTTTTCATTCATAGATGGAAGAGGAAAGCTCGATGATAAACTAACGTTTAGACCAGGGATCGAAGAACAACCACCCTCATTCCTGAGGATGTCTCTTCAACATAAAAAGAGCCCGAAAGAGTGAAATTCATGGCTCAAACCGAAGAAGATGACAAAGAATTACAAAAGAAGATAAAATCCTGAAGAAATTAGAGGTGAGTTGGACAAGAACTACATCATACAAGTCAAAAATATTGACAAAAAAAGATGAAAAGAGAATCAGAGTTCCGAACGGAGGAACTCCTCGTAGACGGCAATGTAGCTGTTAGGAGGATGAACAATCCGACCTTCTTCGCTGGGTGCCATCAGCCGATGCTGACTAGAGATATGATAATGATCCTTTAGCCATTCAATATCGACCTCAGACAATTCGGACCTCTCGACAAGAGACTCGAAAAGATTCTCGAGAACTGACTATTCATCCGACTCTTTAGGATCAGAATGATCCTGCCCAGAAGATGCATCTCCAAGATCATTCCAAGGAACTTCCTTGGTCTCCCTTCGTACAATTAGAGTCTAAGAACTTTGGTCTCCACCATATTTTCATCTCCGGTCTCTTTACTGGAAGCTATAAAGTCAAGACAAAAATCAAAAAGGACAGAAACCCAAGAAAGGGGAGAAAGAGGTTTAACCTTCAGGAAGAACCGACAACAATGAAGAACCGACGATGATGAAGGACCGATGATGAAGACCGATGAGGAAGGAGATGTTCGACGGTGATGGAGCCTAAACCACCCAAGGACCCTAAACTCTACTGAAAGATGAAGGTTCAGGGACTGGAGAACAAGGGCACTGAAATCGGAAGAAAGGCTGGAGAGGAGATGACCCCTATTTATAGATTCCTTCGACGGTCATGATTGATGCAGGGAACTGTGACGTCCTTGGAGATTTCGACACGTGGCGAAAATCTCAGCCAATCATCATTCCTATTTTTCAATGCACCACCATTGAGATCGTGTCAAATTAGCTAGATCTGTGTGATCACAAGTCGGGCTAATGGACGATTGACACATGGATGATTCGGGTTGCTCAGTGAATTATCATTCAGCCATCCGATCTTCCGCAATCATTATGGAAGATCGCCTCGAGTGATTCACGGCATTCATTGCCGCACGATCTGTGATGCGATAGAGCCATCATACATTTTACGAAATGATAAAGCAACGACTCATATCTTGAAACGACAGGACAGCGACATACGGCTTTCGGGGCAGCATTAAATGAAAAATTGTCAGATAAAGCAACACAGATTTGCACGACAATTTAACTCCTTCGCACGATTAAGGTTGAATAATCGGACTCAGGAGTTAGAGAGCAAGTGTTATGGTAGATCCTCGTCACTTAGCCGACTAGCCTTCTTCCTCACCTCCCAATCGACCAAGTGTGCTACTATTGATTTTTTTCTCGTCTCTACACCGGCTAGTTGCTATAATTTAGCCCAGCTTAGATCAACGAGCCTGGACCTAATCGACGTTCGTCCGATTAAAAGCGATGGACATAATCAAGTCAGCGCCTAACCGACTTAGTTCAACATGCAATCTACGACTAGCTAATGATATTTGGCATCTAGCTGACTATTTCCTTGATTCCATACTGACTATCTGAATCGATGATGGTTATTCGATATGGGTATAACTACACACAAATGTGTAGTATAATTGTCACCCATGAGAGGCCTAATACTAGGCCTGCAAATGGGTCGGGTCGGATCGGGTCTTGAGTAATCCCGACCCGACCCGATTTCTTGATCGGGTCTTGATATTGGACCTATATCCATCCCAATAAAAAATCGGGTCGGGTCCATGGTCGAATTTATTGACCAATTGGATCATTCGGATCGGATCGGGTCCATATATAACTCAGTCCCAATCCATGAAATGCGGGTCCGGTTCGGATCTAATTCGGATCGGATCGGATCATGGGTTTAAAAATCTACATAAAGTGAAATTAGAGGTCACATCGACAGCAAAATAGCATGGCCATATCTATCCTTTCATATAAATATTCTCTCCTCTCCTCTCTTCCCACGTCTTCTCACTTCACCATTGATAGTGGATATTGTATACCATCCCTAAGACAATAGTAATGTACAACAGTAAATAAGTAACTGGATTTTTTAATTATGAACAACTGTTGGTATGTCGTCAGTTTACTTTGTGTTTGTGGAAGGACTTTTAGAAAAGTTTCAAGATTAGCTGTAAGAATGGCATTTCTTATGCAGTGCATTAATGATCTTGTGATAGTATGACAGTATTAAAGATTTTAGTAAGAGATTTAAGAAAGAATTTGGGTGAGTCACTCTTTTGGCCCAAGCCAAAATTCTTATTTGGATGAGTCATTCTAACTGAGTTCGAGTCTAATATTTGGATCCGATTCGGGTCGGATCGGGTCATATATCTTGAGATCCAAATTAACCTAAAAATCTCCACGGGTCGGATCGGGTTGGGTCCAAATTCAGAAAATTCAGACCCGATCCGAAAAGATGAATGGGTCTAATTTTTGAACCCGACCCGGCTCCATGGGTCTTTTAAATGGATTCGGATCGGGTTTAACCCGATCGGGTCGGATCGGATCACGGATCAACCCGATCTGTTTGCAGCCTTACCTAATACTCGACCTTAATGGCAGTTAATGAGATAACCACCCACTAAATGCCATAACTCCCATGTTTTGAACATTCAGAGATGAGGGTTACACAGTAACGGCATCACCTACCCTATAAATACCGGTAAGCAATGGAAGACCTGGTAAGCTTCTTAAGATAAGCTTTCGCTCTCGATTTTGGCTGTCTGGCTATTTCTTTCTCCAACTAACTTAAGCATCGGAGGGTCCCCATCGGATAACTTCCAATAAGTGGACTTTTTTATAAGTTCCTATCGTTTATCGTTCAGGTGCAATAGCTCGGCTCCCGACTGACTACTTTATCAGAGATAGGCTACAACAATAACCAACCGCATGTCGTTAAGATTATGTATGAGCATTTCGTCTACACATCATGCTCCACATAATTATAAAATTATTTGCAACCGTGACCCAGGCATCGCCAATTGGAGAGAGAGTTTGAAAGTGAGGGCCCATTTGGTTGGGGGTAATCTGGCATGGAAAATGATTTCCACGTCAGATTACCATATTTGGTATGAAAAGGGAAGAAGAGATGATAAAAAGTTGGTGGCCCATGCTTATTTTTCGGAGAGAAAATGTAAAATAAATACTATAGAAGATTGATATTTGATGAATTCTTAAGTAGCAGTAATCCATACTTGACAAAAATACCTCCAATAAAGCTGCATATGTAATTATTGAATTTGTTTAGATGTCTTTCTAAATTCATTTAATAAAGAGTTTTTATAAAAAAATTAAGATGAAGATGTTATTATGTAAAGAGCTATATGATTATAGTCATTACATAAAAATTAATTGAAGATAACAATACTATCCTAATACTAAAAGATTATTTTATGTTGAAGAATATATTTATACATTAGATCATATTTTTATATAGATTTATCTTCAGCTCCAATCATACCTAGTAATTTTTTTTCAGTATCATTTTGCGAAATAATTTTTCACCAATCAAATATAATAAAATTATTTTTTCATAATTATTTTTAAATAATAATTTTAAAATTATCACATTACCTCTGATCTGAGATTACCCAACCAAACGAACTCTCGAGGATTTTCTATATGCCTCTGAGGTCGGTGGTCGGAGGCTTTATGACGAGTTTTGATTGGCCGGTCTGCCAGGCCGACTGTGGTTAGTTCCAAGTTGTATCAATAATGAACAGACACCGTTAAATGGTCAAACATTCTGCCTGCATGGAGTCTTGTATTAATTGAGACCTTTGAAGAATATGCGATGCGTGTCTGATGAGCGGCCGGAGTTTCCGCCTACCTTTTCTTCTTCCATCTCCTTGCTCCCTCTGGTGCGGTGATAGCAAGGTAGCCTCATCTGTAGACAAACTCAAAGCCAGCAAAACCTTACTCCATTCTCCATTGCGAAACAAAGCTATGTCATTTTGCAAATAATCAGACATCAATTACAAACTAAGATATGCGATAACCTGTGAAAATTCTAAGAGCTGAGATCACAGTTTGCTGCTACGAAAACTGCAATAATCTTACATGCTACTAAGGTGGCTTTTGGTGTATTACATAAGTAATAGTGCTACGATAATATGATTACAAAGAGAATATGATTATCTGATAAAATTACAGAGAATCTTATATTGCAATATTTGATATGTGCAATAATATTGTTGTAAAATTATAGAGAATCCTACACGACAGTGTTTGATATACAATTTAGATTATATAAAATATAAATTAATTTTTCAAATATTTCCATCCTTGTTTATTGATTATTGTCTATTTTTCAGAAAGACAATTTAATTTTAAGACCAACTATTTTTCATGACATCACCCATTATGTTTCTTTTCTATTTTCATCAATTGGAACTATCCATAATTATTTTGATTTATTTTAATACGGATATTTTAATCCTGAAATTATCTTGTTGCAAAGTTGCAGGATTGTAAGATTACATGTAATCACATAGCCACCTTCCTCTAGGTAATCAGATTATCTCTTTTTGAGATAATGCTTTATTACATGTAATGCAACATTATCTGTAAAAATAACGAAACAAACAGTGTAATTTGATTACTTATTACAAAATTGCATGTAATTCTGTCGGGATTACGTGCTATCAAATGTCCCGATAAAAAAAAGTGAATGTAACGAGCTTAGAAAACAAAGTTTAAAATTTAAAGATTAGGATTTCTTAGCTCTCAAGTAATGGCTTAGAAGTAGACATATGAATGAGTCAGGCTTCAGTTTGGTTAGATTTTGCACCAACCTGAACAAAGAATTGAATGCATGGACCAGCCATATAGGACAGCTGACAGTCCCACCAATTTTCAGGAAGAAGCCCAAAACCTTGCTAAACCAAGATTTTGGGTTAGATTATGCTTACAATCAGAGAGGTCAGAGCTTGAATTGCCAGTGGTTTAATAAACAAGAGAAAAAAAAGGAAGCAATCGGACATCATGGTGAGGGACCAAGGAACAAGGATGAAAGTGAGAGAGAGAGAGAGAGAGAGAGAACCCATTTAATGCTCTGTTGAGATGGGTATAAATGATGCATGCAAAATAAAATATACACCACTTTATTCATCCCTACTAATGTTTCTACTAGTGGCCTGCAAAATTTGGGTCTTTCAAGATGAGTTCATTAAAGTGAAATCCAATTCACAGGAATTGGCCACCATGGGAGTACACTTTGGTGAGATACTTCAGAAAAATAAAATTAAACAAGATCATTTACATGCAGGAACTAGGTAACTGCAGTCAATTGGAACCAAGAGGACTTGACCATTTCAGTAGTCTTTTTGTGCCTCAAGAGTTTGATCCTCCATTCTGATATTAACGGAGAAACTTAGGGCTTATTTGGATAGGGGAATTATCTTTTGATTTAACAGGGAATTAAAAATCTTATTCCGATCAGAGACAAAGAAGAACAATGGAAAAGATCGGCTAGCCAGTTTGTATAAGGAATTGAGAAATTTCCAAAACAATCTAATCCCACTGAAAACGATTTAGCCAACCTGTTTAGTATCTGATCCTTTATGATTTACCATTATCATACTTAGTTCCTCAAGGCCTTTACTGCAATCCATGGATTAAGCATTCAGGAGTCCAAACAGGACCTTAGCAAGTTAAATAATTCTACCATCATTTCTTTTAGCTGGAAATGCTTTACCATTAACAAGCACAGAAACTTCCAAACCTGGTGGCCCAGATAACGCAGGACCATCCCATTTCATCTAGCACAGCCATGCCTGCTACTCCCAATATCCTGCACATCACACATGTAAATCCAGAAATTAAGCTCAACGATTTGGATGTGGCACCAAGAGCATTCTTCTCACATATGATGTCCACATATTCTTTGCTGTGTGACCTTCCATATTATTTATTTACTTGTTGATATAAATGGGTAAAATTTGGTCTTCACAAGTTACCTATCTGTAAATTTGATTTTCTGTTGAATACTGATTAATATTTATTCTTTGGGTTATTTAACTGACCTCGTTTGTGAGGTTTGCCATGATATAGTGCTCACCAACTTTTGTAGGCAACAAAACTAGATGATCGTGACATAAATGGTCTTCTGTACTCTGCACGGTAAAGTCAAAAGGAAAATTCAATTAGAACTTCTCTGTCCCTCCTTTTTGACCTCTTTTTTTGTCTTCCCTTTTCACTTGTTTGATAAAGTGATGCTGTTCCTTTCTCTGACCACTGAAGTTTGATCACCTTTTCACTAACAAAGTTTTTACCATCTGTCTGGAGTTCATTAGATGACACGAAATGATGATGGTATTTTGTGTCTCCTCCCTCTTTCAGTCACTTAAGTTGAAAAATAAGACCCTCCCTGATTTTTCTCTACTATTACTCACAACAATCAAAATTTATCTGTTATGTCTTATAGATAAACTCTTATAACTGATGTTGCATGATTGGATGCTTCCCAAGTATCATGCTTCTATAATTGCATTGCCTCAGCAAGTTTCCTTTGATGAGAACAACTCCTTGTACAGATTCTTGTGAAAGCATCCTGTTTCTGAGATACTTAGGAAGCAACTGCCGTTTAACACTATGAAAAATCTTTTGTTGCTGCACTCCATATGGCAATCAAATATTATTTATCTTCTATATTTTCCTATGCCACCAATACATTCTATACCTGGAGCATATCCTTCATCTTTCATTTGTTTGAACAACCCTCTCAAATTCAAGTATATTTGATCTGCTTGTGGATGCAACCGATCTCCCGCCATGAACTCATGGATTGTATTGTGTAGCTCGATCCAACTCTTCCCTGGCTCTTTTTCACCCATTTTTCTCATCAATTGTCTGACTTCCACCACACCATCCCAGTGCCCTAAGGCAGCATATAAGTTCGAAAGTAACACATAAGCTGCAGAATCACCAGGTTCTATAGCCAGTATCCGTTCCATGGACCTTTCCCTCTATCTAAATCGCCATGTATCCTGCAAGCACTCAGCAGCATCCTCCACACAAGTGCATCTGGCTCAAAAGGCATTTGTTTATTAAATCTTCCGCTTCATTTAGTCTCCCTGCTCTTCCTAGGATGTCCACCATGCAAGCATAATGGTCAAAACCAGGTCTGATTTTATATCTTGCCTCCATCAACTTAAATACTTCCCAGCTTCACTGCTCATCCCTGCATAGCTGCAAGCTGTCAACAATGCGACAAAAGTTTTGCTATTTGGTTTCACCCCAGTATTCTCCATTTGGTCAAACATTGCAAGAGCCTCTTTTAAATAGCCACCCTGCACAAAACCTCCAATCATTGCTGTCCATGATACTATGTTCTTATCATTGAGTTTTGAGAAACTTGTTCTGCTTCCTTTATGCTTCCTGCCCTACTGTACATGGTTATCAGGGCATTGGCTACAGCTGTGTCCATATTAATTTCTGATTTCAAGATTAGAGTGTGCACTTGTCTTCCTTGTTGTATTGCTGTTGCATTTGCACATGCTGCAAGAATACTCGCAAAGGTGAAACCATCAGGTTCTAAATTCTCTTCTCTCATTAAGGAGAGTAGTTTCATAACTTCATCCAGATAGCCACTCTGAGCAAACCCTGCAACCATTGTGTTCCAGGTGATCAGGTCTTTATTTCTGATCGCATCAAATACCTTCCTAGCATCGTATACAGCCATAGATTTAGCATACATATCAACAAGAGCACTTCCTACAAAGGCATCTGGAACAAGGCCTCTCTTGAGTAGTTCGCAGTGAACTTCTTTTCCATTTCTGTGCCAAGCCAGTGATCCACAAGCAGCCAAGGCACCGACAAAGCTGAACTCATCCGGCTCGATCTCGGAATGCCTCATTTCTGCGAAAAGTGTCAGGGCTTGTTCGAATTTCTCATTCTGCACGTAAGATTGAATCATGGAGTTCCAAGAAATGAGATCAGGTTCTGAAATATCTTTGAACACGCTCCAGGATTCAGCAACACCTTCAAGTTTGGCATACATTGTGATGAGGCTGTTTCCAATCAAGGTATCTGTCTGCAAACCCCCCTTGATTGCAAGCCCATGAAGCTGCTTCCCTACAAAGATCGAAAAATGAGTTATGGTCGCCTTCAGCAGGATGGAGATGGTATAATCATCCGGTGCTGTGCCCTGCTCACTCATTTGAAGAAAAAGCTCGAGACCTTCATGAACCATGTTTTTCCAAAGCATGCATCAATAATGGAGTTCCAAGCGATAACATTTCGTTCGGTTATCGAATCAAAGACCAGCCATGCTGCTCGCGGGTTCCCACACCTGGCATAGGCATCCAACAGGGCAGTCCCAGTGAAAACATTGCTCCCCAGTCCCCTCTTGGTAACCTGTGCATGGAGTTCCTCGATGATAGCTACATCTGTTGTTCCTAGCAGACTTCCAAAGGTGAACTCATTGGGTGTTTGGCCTTCCTTCAGCATGTCCACAAACACAGCCATTGCTCGCTCGGCACGCCTGTTTTGAACATTCACTGCAATCAGAGAATTCCATGAGACTTTGTCTCGCTCGACCATGCTCTCATACACTGCTTCAGCATCTTCCGGTCTTCCAAATTCTGAGTACGTGTTGATCAACGCATTCCCGACTTCAGTTCGATGGAAAGAGCTGTCTTTAGTAGCTGAGAGTGAATCTGTTTCGCAAGCTCCAAACTTCTCAAACCAACCAAAGCTCGCAGAGCACTCATGTAAGTTAAGTGATTAGGCCTTGGTCCTACAGTTATCATGGTTTCGAAGAGCGCGAAAGCGTCAATGAAGCATCCATTCAAGCAGTAGCCAGAAATCAGAGCATTCCAAGAACAACATTCCTTCAGGCATTTGATCGAACAGCTCCCGAGCCATGTCAACCTGCTCACATTTTGCATACAGGTTGATGAACTGGTTATCTAAGAAGACGCCAGGCTTGTATCCGATGCGAGCCATGTGGGCTCGCAGGCGGTTGCCTTGGCGGAGGGACTTGTGGGATATGCAGAGAGAGATAAGAGAATGGTAGTAAGCTTGAAGATCCTCGAGTTTCTTCCCTTCAGGGAATAATTTTCCAAGAAATCATTGCTTCTTCCAGGCCCGCCTTCCGTTTGCTAAAATGGTTGACTGGTGTGCCTTCGCAAGAGGTGAATTGGAGGGAGAACATGGTGATGGGTGGCCGAGGACAGAAGAGATGGCCATTGGGCAAGTGTGAGGGGTATAAAAAACGCTACACCATGGAGAGGGAAAGAGGAAAGCTTATCCGGACTGGACTCCGGACCACGGATTTCAGCTTTGGAGGATTGTTTTACCCGCCAACCGTCTTTCTGACCGTTGGGTTCATGGAATGGATGGCTGATCCGTCACCTAAATTTAAGGCCGAAACCCTACACATACGGATCAGATACCAATATATTCATATTTTAATTATTTTATATAAAATATATAAATATAAATATAAATAAAAATTTATATTCATATTTGATTCAAATGAATATAGATACTGTTCAGATACTGAAAGTATGGATATAGTTATAAATATAAATTAAATAATTAAATTTTATAATTATATAATTAAAAATGTTATTAAATAAATGATAAATCAAATTAATAACATATTTATATGATGATATATTTTTTTTAAATTAATAATACTATATCAAATTGTATAGGATTATAGGTAGATTCGGATATTCATATATAGATCAAATAGTTATCTATCCATATCCATATCTATATTCATTTTTCTTTAACTAATATGGATACGAATATGGATATTAATCTGATCATCAAATTTTTATTCATATTTGGATTGATTCGAATACAAAAATAGATCTGGACGGATATTATTCATATCACTTTCACCCCTACACCCAATCCAATAATTAAAAGATATTAAAATTTTTATTCTGTGATCTATCAATGTAAACAATGTAACTTTTAATCGAAAGGATTTCTCCGGGATTTGAGCCACCAAATCTTACATGAGAGGTGACAAAATTATATGTTTCATTATAAAATCGATAAATTTTGTAAAAGAATCTTTGAATCTACAAAAAAGTAGTTCTTCTTATATTAAGTATTTGGTTGGTATTAACCCAGCTCCTAATTTTGGAGACGATTAATTTTGAGGTGATCCAACTGTGGATTAGGTATATCAACTAAAAGTAAAAAGCAACTTATTCAATAATATTCAATTTTATAATATTTAAGGATATTTAATTTAAAAAATATTATGATGGATCAAACAACCTTCAAAGAAATGGATAGAAAACTATTGATAATCCACCATTATATTGTTTGTAAATATTAAAAGTGTGTGCATAAACATAATTATCATATCTTGTTATTATAGAAGAATATTAAAACCATTAATGAGAAGGTTCAAGCTTAAATATGGTTAGTGATATAAGATCTTTGTTTGAAAAGTAATACAATATAATTATATATGGTTTATACTCAAGTAATGAAATTGGCAAATAAGTTCTAAATCAAAATTATTATTAGGTTCGATCTATTTAAATAGCATATCTTCAACCGAACATGAAGTATGACAAAGATACAAAATGATACTATCTCTATTTATTAAAGTTCATCTATTATCTATTATATATAGCTAAAATAGAGGCTTAGTTTATGTTGAGCTCTCCATTTGCCAACTAGATACTAATATCAGTAATATTATCAATATAGTTCTTAAATTTAGATAATAAGTAAGGCTCCTCTTTAATATATATATTTTTATTTGGACTATTAAACAATATCATTAATAAGTTCTTTATTTAGATAATAAGTAAGACTCTTATTTGATATGATTCTTTATTTTGGATAGTCTATCATATATATCTAAAATGACTAAAGTTATTTATCAAAATGTTTTGTTCTTAATAAGTTTATAAGATCTACCTTCCCTCTTGAAAATTAAATTTCTTGTTTCCAATAAATGAATCTTCATAACAAATTATTTAATATTATAATAGTTAGTTTTGATGCCAATAAAAATTATTATTTTCATTTGCATCATTTTTTAACTAAGATTTTTTAAATTTTAATTTTTGCATCAATTTTCTCCTAAAAAAATGTATAGCCTGAGAAATAATATGTTCATCAGGTGAAAGATGAATAAGAAATATCAAGTGAAACATGAACAAAAAAATATTACCATGCTAATTGTCATCATGAAAATAATTTTAAGTATTACATTGATAAATAATATATTTTATAGTAAATAACTATTGTTATTTGCTGTCATAGAAGATATAAGAGGAAGATAAGTCTATAATGATCAGTTACTAATGGATATGTATTATATCTGAGTATTATATTATATGTTCCCTTGATTATAAGTTAATATAAATGATATATAATGGAGTATCTTACTATTATCAATATTATATATCAATTATATAACTACCTATTATATTTATACAATTTATATAAGAGTAATTGATACTTGATTTTATTATCTAACTAAAATGAATAAGTGTTATATTTATCTAAATTAATATTACTATATTAGTTTAGATATTTAATGGGCAATTCTACTTATCCATCATTAAAATTTATTAGTTATATGTAGCAAAAATTTAGCTATTGAAATATTTATTTATTATAATTTACTCCATTGTCATATTACATTTTAAGAATTGTCAGAGAAAAAGAGAACATGATACCATATCCATCGCACAAGGCTAATATTCTAACAAGTTTGTAGTATATGAATAGTATAATTTTTATATTATATTTTATTATATTTTTTGATTAAATTTTTATATGTATACCTTCCAAATATTCAAATTTTCATAAATACCCTTTCAAAATTGATATCTGCATGTATACTCTCATAAAATATCTTTTTTTTTGCATGTGTATCCATATCATCTAATACCTTTAAAATTTAGCATTTTAAATTAAAATGACTAAAATATCCTTATGAATAGATGTGCAAAAAAAAATTATAAAGATATATATGCAAATAGCAATTTTATGAGAGTATTCATGCAAATTTGAATACTTGAAAGGATATACATGCAAAAAATCTTTAACATAAATACACCTCTCTTGGTTTGTTAATTCTTTTTTATTCTAATAAAAAAAATTAACATATACAACTAAAATAATAAATTACTTAATTATTAATTTATATAGATAACATGATCTTTTTATC
>KE504652.1:1534205-1550389 GCA_000441515.1 Elaeis oleifera | reverse complement strand
ATTAGATGAATAACTTGTATATTTGTATCGAATAGACATAATTATAGATTTGGACATTATGTAATAATAAAATTTATAATCTTATTATATATATTTTAATTTTTTATCAAAATATCTTTGTGAAGTATATAAAGTCTATCATATTGTTATAAGATGGACATAATCTTTCTATCTTACATAAAATAAATATAATATAGTATTCTAATATATAAAATATTATACAATATTATCATCGTGTTGTTATATTATGTAATATATTACTATATTGTAAAGTAAGAGAGTCTGAATCCATCTAGATAAAATAGATAAAAATTAAATTAAAATTTTTTACGTGAATATCCTTCTAAACATTCAAATTTGCATAAATATCCTCATAAAATTATTATTTATATATATACCCTTATAAATTTTTTTTTCGCACGTCCACCCATAAGGATATTTTAGTTATTAAATTTTAAATCATTAATTTTTTAACAGCATTAAATGATGTAGATACATATGTAAAAAAATAATAAAAAAAAATATACATACAAAACAAGTATTTTATGAGGGTATACATACAAATATCAATTTTGAAAGAATATTCACGTAAATTTGAATGTTTAAGAGGATATATACGCAAAAATTCTTTTAATTTATAAGCCTTCTAATATTAAATATAAGTTAGCTTAAATAGCTAACTTTGGGGCATGCACTTTACTCGAAAAAAAGTTCTAGATTTGAAACAACCCATATCCATATGAAGGTCAACAAATTTTAGTAACATGCTGAAAATATTCATAGATTCAAAGATTCATAAGTTAGAAAATAAATTGTCGTTGTCACATCTATACAAGGGAAATTTACTAAAAGAGAAAAAAATATATGAATGAGATCTACTAAATTTAGTAGCATGAAATGATTGAGATTTTCATTCGAAAACATGGACATCCATATTAATAATATCTTATTGTTCTTAAGTATCTTACTCTTAATAATATTAAGTATCAATGATTATTATAGAATTGTTATAATTTATACTTGAAAATATTATTTAGCTAAAATATATAAGTGGTGTGCTTATCTAAATTGATGTTACCATATCAGTTTAGATACTTGATGGAAATGTCTACTCAACGATCATTAAAGTTCATTGTATAATATGCAAAAAAATTTGCCATTGAAACATTCTATTTATTATAATTTCTATATTAATTATAACATTTTAAGAGCAATTGAAAAAATAAGAAAATCATACTTTGTATATTGCACAAAGCTAGTATTAGTAACGTCGGATTTAATAATCCAAGTTTCTACTCGACCATCATTAAATTAGCTGCTTAATATGCAACACAAATTTAGCTATAAAAACTTTCTAATTATTATAATTCATTACATTTCTATATTACACTTCAAAATAGTTAAAAAGAAAAAAATTGTACCCATGCATCACCCGGTCATGCACCAGTACAAAGCTATTTCAAAAACTGTAAAAAGGACATATGGATACCTGAAAATAAATTTTAGTATTATCCCGCTGTATATATTCTAAGGAACCTAAATATGACCCTTTTTTCTGCTTATTTTCACAATTACTGAATCAATTGAAAAAGATGATCATAAATATATGAAATACACAATATATCATGGACCCACTTGCCCCAGCACTTTGCTTAAAAAGTTGCAAATATTGTGAGGACTAATATGCAAGAAATAAATATATACCAGCATATCAAGAAACAGAAACATGAAAAAAACTAGATATTGGTTTAACATCAAAATATTCCTTTTTTTCTTGTTTTCCTCTCTTTTGAGGGAAAGGAGGGGACATCAAATAGATTTCAAGAAACTGTAATCTCCGAACAGATGGAGCTCATGCACATGCCACAATCAGCTATTCTGGCAGCTTTCCACCGTATTAAACCACTGTATCGGTCATAAACTTCCTAAACCTTTTTCTCATACTCTTTTGAGGAAATCATAGTTGGCAGCGAATTTTTAGGAACAACCAGAGAAGACTTCACCACGACTCTTAAGTAAATTATCATGCCAAATACAAGCTCCTGCCGCAGTTTGTCCACTCCAACAAGCAAGAAATAATCCATGACATTGATTAACTGCAAAATATGACAATATAGGTTAAGACTCCAATTCCTGACATCTAACTGCAATGGTGCTTTTTGGTGGGTGTGGGGGAGAGGGGGGGTCAGAAACACTGATACTTGTAGTAAGAAAGATGTATGTTTAGTTGCCCCACCACATGCATGTCCTCACCAAATTTTTGTAATAAAAGAACTTTTTCATGGTTGCATCTGGAACATATCAGGAAAGAATTGAGATTAAAAGAAAAGACAGCTCCTTTGAGATCATATGCGAATTAGACACTGTCCAAAGAGACAATTTTCCATAACCATCAAGTTTAACCTCTTTGCCACTTTTGCATCGTCCAAGTTGCAGTTTGATAACTTTAATAAGATAGTGAAAACTTACACCAAATGAGATGGTGAACATGTAAAACTATGGCAGTTAGAAAACATAAAGGACGTAGTTATCTAATAGCAGACCTGATATATTCCCATGATTATATCAAGGCATGTTTGGCTTCCTGACTCTGTGGAGTGATAGAAATGTGCTTAAAGTAATCAGGGGCAAAATCTAAAAAGGAATCAAGCTCTTGCCTCCTTTATTGTTTATGATGAACCTGTCATCCATCGAGTTTGCAAACAATGGCTTTAGTCTTCCCTCATTAAGCATCCCACTTCTTATGGTGGCTTAGGGAAGATATGCAAGTTCTGAGGGGCATTATTTCTTTCTGAAAGCATAGAATTGTTTTGCATATATGCGCATTACCGAATTCAAGCAACTGTACCAAATCTGACAGGAATTTCAGGATGCAGATCTTCTGAAGCTAACAGGCAATACACAGATGATGAACCATCAGAGCAAGGGGTGGACAACTCAGACAAAGGTGACAAACCACTCTACGATGAGTGGATTCCTTCATAGTCTAAAGATCCAGTAGATGAACAAACAGATGAACCCATCGAACCATCAGATAGCAGGTTGTTAGACTCTAGTATTGTTTTATTCATCTCTCCTTTGCTCTTCCCTGCTTCCTTTTCAGCCTTGTTATCTAATAAACCATACTGAAACTCAGATATGGCTCAGTGCACAAGCTATCATGCTTGATATCTCATCCTCCAAAACTGACAATCATTGCCACCTAGACCAACTGTGAAGTGCAACTAGTATCTTAGAAACAGGAGACTTCCAAAAGATTCTGTACAAGGATATGCTTAATATAGTTGTCATATCAAAAGTAAACTTACCGAGGCAATGCAATTGTAAAACTTTAGATACTTAGGAAGCATCTATTAATTAATGAGATATGGCAATGCAACATTAATCAATTAAAGTTATTTACAAGATCTGGCAAATGAAATTGTGGGAGTACCTTTTTGGGTAAGAGAAGCAGAGAAACCAGAGGGTAAGATCTTAGTTTTAAACTCAACTCTCAGGATAACATCTATATTGTGATTCATATAATCATTATGTACAACGGCTTGTTGACAAGTTCTAGAGATTGGGATCAGCTGAAGCCCAGTCAAGTAGTTCAACTAGGAAGTTGGATTTCACTATTTGAATTAGTTTTTTTTTCCTTTTCTCCATTTGTTTGAGTTCCTTCAGCTTCGAACAGGAATAGGACTTCTTTAATTGAGGTATATTTGTTTATTTACTTGTTAAAAGGTACTTCATTAACTTTGACTAGGAGCATAAATACAGAGGCTATATAAAGGGCTGCTAGTGCCCAGTCAAGTAGTTCAACTAGGAAGTTGGATTTCACTATTTGAATTAGTTTTTTCCTTCTCTATTGTTTGAGTTCCTTCAACTTCAAACAGGAATAGGACTTCTTTAATTTGAGGTATATGTTGTTTAATTTTACTTGTTAAAAGGTACTTTGTTAACTTTGACTAGGAGTATACATACAGAGGCTATATAAAGGGCTGCTAGTGCCCAGTGAAGTAGTTCAACTAGCAAGTTGGATTTCACTATTTAAATTAGTTTTTTTCCTTTCCTCTATTGTTTGAGTTCCTTCAACTTCGAACAGGAATAGGACTTCTTTAATTTGAGGTATATTTTATTTATTTACTTGTTATAAGGTACTTTGTTAACTTTGACTAGGAGTATGCATATAGAGGCTATATAAAGGGCTGCTAGTACCCAGTCCAGTAGTTCAACTAGGAAGTTGGATTTCACTATTTGAATTAGTTTTTTTCCTTTTCTCTACTTGTTTGAGTTCCTTCAGCTTCGAACAGGAATAGGACTTCTTTAAATGGAGGTACATTTTGTTATTTACTTGTTAGAAGGTACTTTGTTTGCTTTGACTAGCGTATAAATATAGAGACTATATAGAGGGCCGGCAGTGCCCAGTCAAGTAGTTCAACTAGGAAGTTGGATTTCACTATTTGAATTAGTTTTTCCTTTCTCTATTTATTTGAGTTCCTTCAACTTTGAATAGGAATAGGACTTCTTTAATTTGAGGCATATTTGTTTATTTACTTGTTAAAGGTACTTTGTTAACTTTGATTGGGAGTATTACTATAGAGCCTATATAAAGGGCTGCTAGTGCAGTAAGAGGGGATTTCACTCATATGAAAATATTGTTCTTAGTTCGGTCTCTTGTGAAACCAAGAGAAGACACGGTGATCTCCTCTTTACTTCTTCGAGCAGTCAGCAAACTCCTTGTTTCTTTCAATTCATGCTTACACTGAATCAAATCAACTCCAAATACATGAGAAAAGGTCTGTTAGTTATAAGTAAAGGATCATACATCCAAGGTCGGAGCAAGAGAACAGCACAACCAGGAAAAGCAGCAGTAAGATGGTCAAGTGGCACTTGAACTCTAGCAAGGAAGAAGGAAATACTTGAGCAAGTTATATAAAGATGGCATAGGTATACTTAAATTCTAGGCTTCCATCCTCTAGGTAGAATATGCACTTGTCTGTATAAGGAATCTTCAGTTTATGTTTGTAATGGAAAATTTGCAACTCAATATGGTTTATTCTTGTTACGGTTCCAGAAAATATACACTTAACAATCCACTAAGTCTAATTTGCCAATCAGAAAGAAAGAATGGACAAGGATGAGACACTGTTATTAACATACTTCTTTTATATGCGTATCATTTAACTAGTTTAGAAGTTACCATCCCTTTGTATGTTTTTGAGAATCTTCATATTCCTTTGGGTTTTTCTCAAACCTTTTTCTTGAAAAATTGTCAGCCAGTATTTGCTTTATCGTGTGTTTTTATTTTTAGCATAAATCTAACTCAAAATAAGCATCCATTATTATTATGAGCATCTAACAAGGGCTATAGACCACGTACAAGAGTAAATGAACACTAGTGTACATTCGAAGCATACATTCATATATAATGAACTCTCTAAAAAAAAATGTTTCATAAAATGCTCTGCTCTATTTCTTGCTAATTTTATTAATATCTATAATTTGACAAATGAACACTAGTGTATATCCAAAACATACATGCACGTATGATGAACCCTCTACTAACAAATACTTCGTGAAGTGCTATTGATATGAAGTTCTTGCTAATTTTGTTAACATCTATAATTCAATAAATTCTTGAGGAAATTGAGGGTTCAATGGCTTTTTTGTTGGGTATGCAAGTAGGGAATTCTAGATGTTACCATTTCCTGTCAGAACCTTGCCGGTGAATCAAAGAGAGGTTTTAGTTTGATCCGCACACCCATTATGCTCTTCAAGCTGGCAACACCTGCAGCAGAGAATATTTTCTTTATCTTTGGCATTCCAGAATTCAGTTAGGGAACTAGAGATATTCACTACAAAAGATGCTGTTTAAATCTCTGGATTGCTTAAGAGAAGAAAAAAGGGCAGAGAGATCACTGAAATAGAATGATGAAAATGTGAAGCAAAAATAGAAATACATACAGGAAATGACATAATGTTATAGTTTTAATTGTTATTTCAATTTATTCAAAAATACACTCTTTTTCTTTCTTTTTAATTTTATCAGTCATCAAAAAGGGATCTCCAAGGTATTACGCAGAACAACCAATGGGTGGCAGCAAAAACAAGCAGATATGCCGAAAGTAACATAACATCCAAGAAACATTACCAGCTGGACTGGAAAAATAATAAAAGCAGCACCAAACACCCATGATAGCAGCAAGCTTCAAAACCAATTAAAAAACCCCTAAAGCCAAGCTGAATTGAAAAATTGAATCCCAAGCACACTCCAACAAGGAACTTAGTGTCACATGCATCAACAGCAAGGCATCTCCCTGCAAACTATAAACTAGCAGCATAGCATGTGTGAAAATTTCTAGAAAGCACCCAGAAGGCATAACTTATACACCTCGTACCTGCAGTTTGATTTATTTCGTCCATGCCTTTCAGTAAAATTTATAGTGCAATAACAGTTGCTATTCTTATTAAAAAAATAGTTAAAAAAGAAAACAAAAAAAGAGAGGAAGGGATAGAGAAGTTTTAATTTAAGTTTTTTTTACTTTACTGTGCAGAAAGCTTGATACATCACCAGAATACCCTGCATGTCATTGTTGTAACCTCACAGAGTCAATTATATGATCCGAAAGATAAAGATTAATCAGTAATCAACAGCAACTCAAAGTTGCAAATTTATAACTTGTGAAGAAAGTACCAAATTTTAGCAAATCATCTTGACAAATAAATAAATTCTATGGACAGTTATGCAACAAAGGATCTTTTGTCACACAACCTGAATACGGCAAGCACAACAATGGGCGGACAAGTCCCCTTCCTACGTTTAGAAAGATCAAGGAATAACAGACATCATAGTTTAGCAAGTCTACATGCACATGGCCAACTACCAATTGAAATGAGCAAA
The DNA here is from genome assembly GCA_000441515.1 of Elaeis oleifera. Taxonomy (NCBI): domain Eukaryota; kingdom Viridiplantae; phylum Streptophyta; class Magnoliopsida; order Arecales; family Arecaceae; genus Elaeis; species Elaeis oleifera. Next base: position 1,543,503 of record KE504652.1, on the reverse strand, counting down.
ACTGAAAGACCTTGACATCTTTACAACATTGTACAAATGTGAATGAACAACAAAGAATATTTCGAATAAATTAAAACAAAAGAAAAGGGCTTTCAGTTCTTTGTGATAGAAGATCTACCATCTGAAAAGTAGTACATCTTACAACCATGCACGGCTTGAACTTTAGCGACAAAACTGGCATAACAAGCACTGACCCGAAATGGTTGATAGGTTCAAACCGTCAAACTGGCATTTCTACAGGAGCATGAGCTGCATGGCAGACACAGAACTAGTACCACCCCTACTTGTTGAAAGCATATAAAGAGCTATTTCAGAACTACTGTCAATATTTCCAAGGAACATAACTGAAACGAATTTTTTAGCATTATTCCACTGTATATATTTCCAAGGAACATAAATATAACAGGCCATCTTTTCTAATTTCTTTACAATCACTGTGAATTGATTAAAAAATGATCACAGATACATGAAAATACAAATAACGTCACAGACCCACCAACCCCAGAAATTTGCCAAAAAATTGCAAATATTGGGAGGACCTAATAAGTGAGGAATATTTATACAAAGTCCTCGCAAAACGAGAAAACAGAGAACAGGCAAGAAAAACTTAATATTGGTTTAACATTAAGCAGATTTCAGGAAACTGTAATCTCCAACTTCAGAGAAATGGAGCTCATGCACAAGCCTCAATTGGCTGTTCTGGCAGCTTTTTGCTGTGTACGTTAAATGAATTGCTACTGTCAGCAATACAAAATTTGCAGGGATCTGAACATCGTTCGGAACTCCAAGTATCCGGGACCGCCATGAAGTATTTGGTCATAAACTTCCTAAACCTTTTTTTGTACTCCTTTGGGGAAATCACAGTTGGCAATGAATTTTTAGGAACAACCAAAGAAGACTTCACCCATGTCTCAAGTTGTTTGTCCCATGTGTACTGCCTCAAGTAATCTATAATGCCAAATACAAGCTCATGCCGCTGTTTGTCCACTCCAACAAGTAAGGAGTAATCCATTACATTGATCGACTGCAAAAAATATAACAATATAGGTTAAAACTCAAATTGCTAAAATCCTATTGCAATGGTGTTGAAGGGAAAGGGGAGACACCAAACACTTACAGTAAGAAAAGCTGTATCATTCCAAATGGCCCGTTGGAGAAGATGTTTGGTTCTCCCACCAATATAAATAGGTGAAACACGCATATCTTCAATGAAGTTTTGATCCAAAAGAACCCTTCCATGGTCATTTGTATCTGGAACATATCGGGAAAAGACAGCTCCTTTGAGATCATATATGCGTGAAAACTATGTCCAAACAGAAGATTTTCCATCACCATTAAATCAGTTTTAACCTCTTTACCACTTTTGTATTGTCTAACCTGCAGTTTAAAAAACTCAATAAGAGATGGTGAACACATAAAAATGTGCAGTTAAAAAGACACCAAGAACATAGTTATCTAACAGCAGACCTGGTATATTCCAACAATTTTAGCAAGACATGTTTGGCTTCCCGATTCTATAGAATGAGAAATGTGCTTAAAGTAATCAGGGCCAAACTTCAAGAAGGAATCAAGCTCTGTCTTCTTAATTTGTTTATGATGAACCTGTCATCCATTGACTTTGCAAAAAAGGCTTTACTCTTCCCTCCTTGAGCATCCCACTTCTTACAACGACTTATGGAAGATATGTAGGCAAGTTCTGATGGGCACCATTTCTTCCTGAGAGCATAGAATTGTTTTGCATATATGCACACTACCGAGTATTTAGTCTTTCCAGCAACTTTTCCATATCCGACAGGAATTTCGGGATGCAGATCATCTGAAGCTAGCAGGCGATCCACAGAAGATGAACCATCAGAATAAGGGGTGGACGGCTCCTCTGATGAAATTGACGAACCACTCTGCGATGATTGGATTCCTTCATAGTCTGCACATCCAGTAGATGACCAAACAGAAGAAGCTATAGAACCATTAGATAGCAGGCTGTTAGACTTTACTATTGTTTTATCAGTCTCTCCTTTGCTCTCCCCTGCTTTTTTTCAGCCATGCTATCCAACAACCCATGTCGATCCTGAGATATGGCTAGCGCACAAGCTATTATGCTTGATATCTCATCTTCTGAGACTGACAAAACATTGCCACCTGGACCAACCATGAAGTGCAACAAGCCCATTTCTGAAGCAGATGGGTGACGCATTGGAGACAGGTGGACAGGAGTGTAAGTATTGACAAATTCAAACTTTTGCAATGAACCACCATGAAGATCCCTTTTGTATGCCCTTCGCAATTCAGAAAAGGAGCCCATATCCAGTTGTTTGGGTCTTCTAATTTGGAATTGGAGAACTCCTGAGACATTCTTGGATGGTCCTTGGACATGGACATCGTAGACATTTCACGGCTATTAGTTGTCTCATCAATTTTTAGCTCCAGGTCAGGAACCTTTCAAGGTTTCGTTCTCTTGCAACCTGGATAGAGTGGTCTACCAGCATGTCATCAGAAATAGGAATTTGTGCTTCTTGGCCATTCTCACCACGTCCAGCAGGAGCAGATACATCACCTGGTTTGCTACCATAATCTTGGTCAAGAAATATGCTGAATGCTCCTCAACTGTTGAGCTATCTGAAATCTGCTCAGCTGAACCTCCAATTTCAGAAAACCCTGCATCAAGAAATTTTGGGCTCTGCTGCTTGTGTTGCCAGAGTCATCAACTGACTCAATTTGCATCTCAGTTTGTATATCTTGAGCATGACAGTTGCCACTAGAAGAAGAGGATTCATTAACATCCATAAGAATCTGACTTGGAGCTTCCAAAATCTTTTCACCATCTTCTAGCATATTCTTTCGACAAATACATTGCATGTACTGCCATCCTTCTTTTGTTGTACTTGTTTATGCTGTAGAAGGTGATGCAAACGATGGTCCCAAACATACAGCAGAAGGAGAAGCTCCTGGTTTAGCCAATTTAACCAAAAACCTCATGCACAGTCATTCCCAGCTGCTCGCTATGATTAATAGCTTTTAGCAAAGAAGCCTGCATGATTGATAGCCAAAAAGAACAATCAAAAGAAAGGATTACGATGTTAATATAATTGGTGAGAATTTTTGAACAATTTCAGAAAATAATATAATGATATGGTAATAAATAAGATCAATAAGGTTTTCTGAAAAAATAGGAAAACAAAATCATGTTTGAAAACCAAAAACTGTCTAAAAAGTAGTAAAAATGACCTCAAACTCAGTTTTTTCTTGAATCAGCATCTCTTCCACTTCAGAAAATTCTTCGACTGACCCTGATATATCCATATACTGTTTCGAGATTGGAATAGGATGTTTAAGCTTCAATCTTTGCAGCATCTTTGCAACCTCGGAGAAAAACAGATGTGCTCTAGCAAGAACCTTAAAAGACAAATTAAAGATCACTTGCAAAAATAAATAAAAAAATATAAATGTATATCATAAAAGCAACAATGCTGGATAGAAAACAGAAACAATGATTGCCGTATGATAATAACATACATTTTGCATTTCTCTCTTAAACCACTCTTGTCCGTGGGGATTATGGAACTCTATGACTGGTGGTGGCTTACATGCAGTATAGATTTCAACTGATGAATATCTGAACATGGCAACTTTGGAGCCTAATCTGTGTGTTAATCAGCATGAGTCAACAAGTTTGATAATGAAAACATGGAAACAATAAACAATGCTATGCACATACCCAAAAATCGAAGGCAGTCTCTATGCAATGAATGTCCACACTTTGATAACCTACTGGCTGAGGAGTGGCTTGAAAGCTGAGCTCTAAGAACTTCCCAAATGAGAGACCACGCGCTGCAGTCGACATTACAACCCTTCGTGTCGATTTTGGAATCCCACCTTGACGCGCACATCTTAAACATCTAGTCCACATCCAAATCTTTCCTTCACCTTCACCAGACAGACGTGACTCTGGAGGAAGTTGCCTGACAAGAACAGTAAGAGTTCCATTCTGGTGGGTGTAACGGTATACGTGCGACTCTGGTGGTTCACCACATGAAGAGCAACAATGTTTCTGCCACAATTGCAAAGATCTCGTCAGTGCCAACTATGACTAAATTGAATAATTTCCCAAAGATTTTAACAAGTACTGACATAAAATAAATAACCTTGTTGAGTAAAACATCTTGCAGAAATCGTCCAAGTGATACGTCAAAATTCCATAATAGTTTATACGAGAAAGATGGTTCTCCTCACAAACAGCTTGTTTTGTGATACACTGGGTGGACAGCAAAACCAATATACTTTGAGGATCTAATACACTCTGAATATCATCCTTGTTTTGCATTTCAACTAGGTCACTGACATCACAAGTGCAACGCTCAATAGGCTCAGAGATATCTGAGACTAGCCCAGGCTTTGCATTATTGATGTTTCTATCATCAGGCTTTCCTGATGAATAGTAGCAGTTGCTTCTTTATCACGATCAAGCATCTCCAAAGATGAAAAAATAGGGAGATCAAGCATCTTCTCATTGAAGCCAGAGAACGATGAATCAGACTCAGAAGTGCGAGATTGGAAGCTTTTGCCTAAATATTCTTAGAAGAAACCAAGAAAGATGATAGAACCTGCCCACGTTTAAGCAACGCTGATGAATCATATCGGAGGAATCTGCTACCGCGTAGTTTATCACAAACAAATCTCTGTGATCAACACTATCACCAAGTGAACTAACAGCAGGATTTAACTGAGGTGACAAAGAAGACCTTTCAGCACCCAGATCAGATATCGATGCCATTTGCTCATGAGCATATTTTTGTAATCGTCCATCCGAAATTGGAATATCTAGTGCATGCACTGGAGTGATGCTAGAAGTGGAACATTCAATACTAGAAATATCTGAATAAGGTGAAGCATCACAACTAGCTAAAAGCACTGCTTTATCTTTAAAAGAACCAGAACCTTCCCTTACAAAATTTTTGCCAGAGAAAAATAACCTTTGATCTGCAAAGAATGAAGTTTCAAGAATCAAATGGTATGCTGCAAAGACTGTGTAATACACCACACGCTTAACCTTCTTCAGTTCATCACTATGTGCTCCTTTCAGCAATATCTGAAAAAAGAACAATTGATCATGTCTTTGTTACCTGGAGAGAGAAGGAAAAGAACAAAGAGGGTGTTCCTGTGGTTTTGAGATGAAATCTCCACTAAGAGGAGCAGCAATTCTATGTTTCTATGTAATACATCCTTGAAAGTATTTCTCTAAGTCAGCAATAGATAAGAGGTTGGTGATGAAATGAAAAACATATATAAATCAAAAGCACCAAGCAGAAATAGGATACAAATCAAAAGCATAAGTACATAGGCATGCTTAGAAAACTTCAGATGCAAGAATTAGAGTATCCTAATAAAGCTAATACCAACTAGTTGGCTTCTCTTCGGTTTCACCATGGCCTCCAATAGTGGAAAACTCAAAGAAATGGTTCCATATGCAACTATACTCACTCAGATTCCTGTAGGGTGGTTCAAATACTATGGAGAAAGAAGAAAAGACTTGTGATATCTGAAATTCTAAAATCCTACTGCTGAGGTTTCTGCAAGTAACCACATTGCATACTAGTTTATGTCTGCCAGAGCTAAGAGGAATGGTGCTGGTAAACAAAGAGCAATGAATAAGACAAGTTTTGCGATTGCATTGTGATAATGAATGCCAACATAACGGACACTTGGGAGTCATTAAACATTATTCCAATAGTGAAAATAGCAGTCTCTTTCCAATTGATTTTGATGGTTGTTATTTGTTATCAAACAAAATCATGCTTTATACACGAAGGAAAAAAAAATCAGGCTTTAAGGCATAAATCAGATCTGCCCACCTCTCTCAGGGTGGATCCAACTCAAGTGGATTTCAAATTGGCATATTATGAAGGAACAAAGGAAAGTAAACCCTTTTTTCAACACCTTTCAATATGCCATCAGCTAAAAGCACCTTTTACTTAGTCGTGTTATATCATTTACACAAAGTGATAAACAGCATTACAGCATGAGGATTTTCACTGGACCCTGGTTAAGGCCAAAGATCCAATCATCTTCATTCATTGTCCAGGCACAAGCCAACAAATATATGACTAGTGAAGAAAGACTGGGTGTCATGTTTACTAATATGGGACACAAAATGGAATAACTAAACTCACCGTACAACCCAAAGGTTTTGGAAAACCCTCAAAAACATTAAAGTTTTGGATGGCCTCTTTCCACCTTCACCACAGATGTTATGCTCCTCCACAAATCTTTCAATATGGAAAGACTCACATTGCTTCAGCTTCGGTTTCATCAGAATGTCAGCAGAACAAATGATGGGAGAAGCAGTACATCGTGCAATTCTTATCAAGCGCGGAAGCTTCATATCAAACACCAGTGTGATTCCTTTTGCAAGAAGGGATTCTTGTATGTCACGTGAAACAGTTTTCTCGACCAGCACTACATTTGGCTGACATGTTTCTATCATCTCAATTATAGACTTTAAATGATCCTTTTCCTGATACCAAAGAAAAAAAGGGAGAAAAGAGCTCAGAATCTCTAAGCACCATCATCAAGACATTCACCAAGAACTTTCTTAGGCCTACCTCTTCCATTGAGTCAAATGATGACAAACCAACCGCTGAATGACCTAGGGCTCCCTGAAGGAGAAGAAGTCTAGGATTTCTGAACTTGGTTGGCATGCGTTTATGTGCTGCATTCTTCTTGAAACTAAGCCTTTGATCACTTGACTGCAAAGAAATTTCCACGGTTGAGAGAAAAGCTTTTTAGCCTTAATCTAAAACAGATATGAGAAAAATAACATAACTTATGAACTACTACAGCCTGTACCTTTGATTGCGAGTACCAGATGCGATACATTTCACCTTCACATATGACCCAGGATCCATTGCCCTTCCTCGCTAGCATCAGGCTTGATAAGAAGCGCGGCTTCCCATGATAATGATGCCACAATGTCAAGCCAACTCTCACCACCCTCTTTTCCAGAAAAGTTGAGGCCCTCAGAGGCCAAAAGCCGACTTGCAAGAATTTTAAATTGTCCATTCATTGCTTCCAACATTGCCTTTTGCCGCTCTTCTTTAAAACTGTAAGCACTCCCATTTTCTTCATCAAGACTGCTTAATGAACTTGGTTGACCCCATTTTGTACCATCACCATAGTCATCATCGTCATCAAAATTAGCGACACTATCAATGTCATCTTCCATGTCTTCCGGTTCAGGTGGTGTCCAGATGAGAGGATCTTTTTCGAAATTGGATAAGAATGCTGGACAACTGCTGTCAATGGCATTCTCTGTCCCATATGAATCATCACCAACTCTCGTGGATTGAACATCACCTGACATGCCATTATAAAGTCCATATTTCTCGCCACTGCCATCTACATGGCCCACTGATGCTAACATAAGGGATGAAATTTTCCTTCTGTTGAAATGGGAACTTCCAGTCCATCTGCATTGACCTTAGCAGGAGAAGACTGAATATCTATATCTTTGAATGAATTTCTGTTTCTATGATTTTCTAAGTGTTCAGTAAATCGTAGGTCTGGATGCTTTTGACCAGTATCCAGAGACTCAACTCCATTCTCCCTGCCAAATGATAACTCAAAAATGGCCACATGTCAACCATCAATACATGTTCCAACAAATAAAACAATAAAAGTACAATTATTGGATCCACAATAGTTGATCTTGTCATCGTTAGTAGCTTTCATTATAAGAGCAACAGAAAGTCAAGTATATAAGAATTACTAGGCCAAAGAATGTAAGTAGATGAATTTACAAAGGAAGAAATTGCTGTTGGATGCTTTGCCACACATTCTAAGAAACGAATGGGATCTTCAAAGAATTTCTCAGGTACCAAAAGGGCTGCTGATGGTTAGTTAATCTCAAATTAAGTGCCTAAAATTAACCTTAGATCCATGTCATACTTGCACAATGTAGTGTGACAAGAAATAAGACTACATAGTTTTCACCGAACAAAATGCAGATTGAACTATTGTACATACCTCTTTTGTGAACTCAAATCAGCAGGGAAATCACCTGAGAATAGAAAAATTAACACCATATGCCTTACAAGAGGCTAAATCAAACAACATCTAAAGGTAAAAATAGATTAAAAAAGTCAGTTACCAAGGCTTGAAACACAACTCCCATAGCTTGACAGGGAGGGTGCGGGACTAACCAGAGGAGTGAAGTAAGGACTCAAACCATCCATTCTTAAAGACTCTTTCCCATACTTCTCCAGACAGGATTTACAGTGCCCCACTGGGTATTCATGATCCAGGGCTGAAGAACTATCCCTTTTCTCACACTCCTGACAGATGGGATGATGGCAAATTTTACAGTAATATCCACTATCCAGAGGTGTCTTTTCTGAGCCACATGCATGACACATTGTATTCATAAGTTCCCAATGGAACTTGATAAAACATCACGTTCCAGTTTCTCCCACTACATCCAATATCCTGAAAATAAGAGAATCGATTACCATCCACCGAATGCCACACTTGAGTGCAGTAAAGCAATTGCAACCTTAACAGATAAACCATTAGAAAAAAAAATCTTGACAAGATCCAAAGGAACTACAAAGACCACATTAGCCTTCAAGGTACATGAAAAGCTGCAAAAACATAATTAGAATGAGGGAAACGTGAAACTTCCAGGGAAGAATTGGAAGGTGGAAAACAGGGGACGCCAATGTCAAAAAATCCATACCGCACCAGTGCTAATGTGAGACTGAAAATAATAAGCTACAACAAAAGTGGCTATGAACGCAATCAAAAATTATTAAACTATTCTAATAATAGTGAAAACCAATTTACAAAGCACCCACGTGTAAAAAAATTCAAACTAGAACTAAAGAATGGTGAACTCCAAAATGCAACCTCAGAGAATCTGGAACCATAGCTAATGCAAGAAACTGACAATGATAACTAACAACAACGAGAACTCACAAAATCAGCAGTAAAGATATAAATTATGTAATTATAAATGCCATGCAATGAAGCACAATTAGGGCTCAGAAATCAAATCGAAAATCCAGAATTACCACAAATCGTGAATGGAATCTTTAAGACTCAAAAACGTTATGCAAAACTACAACATCAATAAATAACTATACAAAAATAACAGCCTCGACGACCAACCCATGTCCGGAAGAGAAATCTCAATTTAACCAAACTCAGGACTTCCTAAAGGATAGGAAGCCAATTCTTAACATTTCAAATATTCATCACCAAATCAATTTTAAATAAATAAAAAATACAACATAATAAATCAGAGCAA
>KE504652.1:1466443-1478714 GCA_000441515.1 Elaeis oleifera | reverse complement strand
TAATATATAAAATATTATATAATATCGTCATCGTATTGTTATATTATGTAATATGTTACTACATTGTAGAGTAAGAGGACCTAAATTTATCTAGATGAAATTCATAAAATTAAATTAATTTTTTTACGTATATATCCTTCTAAATATTCAAATTTGTATGAATATCCTCATAAAATTACTATTTGTGTATATACCCTTATAAATTTTCTTTTTGCACATCTACCTATAAAGATATTTTAGTCATTTAAATTTTAAATCATTAATATTTTAATGACATTAAATGATATGGGTATATATGCAAAAAAATAAGAAAAAAAGAAGGATATATATACAAAATAAGTATTTATGAGGGTATACATATAAATATCAATTTTGAAAGGATATCCATATAAATTTAAATATTTAGAAGGATATATATGTAAAAATTTTAAAAAATTCTTCCATGTTATCAGGAAATCATGTTATTTTCGATTTTAAAATTTAAAATTATATGGTAGAGACTTTTCAAATAGAAATAAGTGATCCGCAATAGTTAAAAAAAGATTTATTTTCTCTAACTAATCAAAAATTTGTTTAATTGAAATCAATTAAAAACTCTGAGTGATCTCAAACTAATAAGTCGAGAGGTGAGTTTTGATGACATCTCGAGAATGGATAAGAAGAAGTGGAGGAAGATTCTCGATCAAATCAAATCGATGTCAATACAATCAAATCAAATCGAAAATCTTAGGGGCATTTTGCTCATATTCCTTATGAAAAATGATACCTGGCTTCGCTGGAACGGTGTGGATGCGGACGTGGTTCCGTGCTCGCCAAAACTTGGTCATGCTATTTTCCGCCCACTGTTTAGCGATTACTGGGAGTGCAGGGAATGACGGCGGTGCGGTGAGCGGTGAGCACGCTCACCGTTTGTTCGATGGGTGCTGATGGACGAGCCGTGCGCACGAAGGCCGTTTCTCTCTACCGTTGACATATATGATTTATTTAATTTTTTATTATTAATACATACAGACCATCACATTATTTTAATATAAATATAATTTAAAAATTAAAAATAAATTAAAAATAGACACCATAATAAAATTATAAAAGAAAGTTCAAGGAAGAACATATGGATCTCTAATTATTTCACCTCATTTCAGATTTGTCGGTTATTAACGACAAAATTTTTTTTATAAAAATTTTTTTGCTTGCAGTTCATGTTTGACACAGATGATGCTTATCTAAGAAATAATTTATTTATTTTATTATTATTTTTAAAAAAATTATTTTTAGAAATAAGATAGTGATAAAGTTCAGACAGTAACAGAATGAGGGTAGAATTCAAATTCAAATTATCATTAGTCTATACCTATAATTTTATCATTCCAATTAGTTTGTGCCCTCTGGTGTTTCTTATTTTCTTTTGAATATATTATATTTTTAAATTTCTTATCATTTCAATTAGTTTGCACCCTCTGATGTTTCTAATTTTCTTTTGCATATATTATATTTTAAAATTTCTATTGAGACCTCAATTTTCTACCAATATGTAATACAAGGGAAAGCCAAGAAAGATTATAACAGGTTTTTTACTCCTAAATAGTCTACCATAACACAAACAATGATCCTTTCTTTTTCTCACATTCATATTGTTTCTCTAAACAAAATATTTTTTAAAAAATTCAATTATTATTAGAATTTTTCAAAAAGAATTTGTAACACTTGAAAAAAATACAGGAGAAATAGTTTGAATGTTAGAATGTCCCACTATCGACCCTTGCAACAATCATTATTTGATACCAAGAAATTTGAAATCATACATTGTAGGGCATATAATAATTATTGAAATAGTTATAATCGTAAACAATAATTTCGGTGGGCTTTAGTTATAATAAAATAATAACATTATTGAAACCTGGAGACGAGCAGTCACTGATATGATAACTTTTAAATCAACTGTTGTCGAATCTATCATATAGTGGTTGAGATCTCGGAAAATCTGGTTTCTTGTCAAATTTTTCTATTTTGCATCTTGACCAACATAAGCCTGGGATCTTCCTCCATCTCGGTCTTGGCCATGTATGGAAATGATCGCAGCTTTTAAAGCATTTACTTTGATGGACTTATTAACATTGCTCGGTTGCAAAATATAAGTATAAAGTTTTGCCGTGGACCTACATTAATGCGGCAAAAATTAAGAGTGAGCAAGAAAATCCGAAAAACCAGTTAATCGATCCCAAAACGAAAAGCAGTCAAAAAAAATACGGTTAATCGAACCATCGATTTCAGTTTCATTTTGAATTATTTAAAATAATTTCAATTTTAATTTGAATTTATTTTTTTTAAATAATGATTAATCGAATCGAGTATTATTATATAATATATAAAAATATGATTCATATATAATATGTAGTTGAGTTGGCTGTTTTGTTAAGGATAACTGACAGACCCAGAGTTCCAATTATAACTTTATATTTTATTTTTTATATTTTTTTGGTTTAAAACCTAAAAATCTTTAGCTTCATTCCTCGTTGACTCTTCAATGCCCACTAATTGTAGTCTTTTATTTATCATGGGTGTATTTTTTATGAAGATTATGATATTATTATTGTGGATATTGTCATGAAGATTTTATTATGTTATGAATTATTTAATATTTTATATATAGATGAAAAAATTAATTAACCGATTAATCGATCCATTTAATATGATTAACCGATGATCGGTTAACCGTATCAAATGGATAGGTTATGGTTTATGATTTGGGAAACCAATGAATTCGGTTCAGATTGAAAATTTGAAAATGGTTCAGTTAATCGAACCATGCTCACCCCGGCAAAAATCCATCTCCATGTTCACTTAGGTGCTGTCGGACCCACATATGCAAATAGTCCACAAAATCTAGGTGTTGCTACTTAAATCGATTGGAGTCGGAAGATGGATATCTGAAAATCTCGCACGACGTTGCTAGCGCAGAAGTGATCTGCAAAATAAATTTCAAATCGGAGGTTGTGGCTCTGGCGAGGATCCTCCGATGTTCAAGTCAGAAAAGCAGAGAACAAAGGAGCAGCAACGGATTCTCTGAGAGAGATTCGATTGAACTTACTTGGGTTCTTGAGACTCTGATTGTTTATATAGAAGGATATCGGATAGCCGGATTGTTAGTTGTGAGATTGTACGATCTCGAGATTATCAGATTGTTAGACATGCCAAACTGGATGAGATAATTCAATCCTGAAATGCTCCCATGAGATCAAGGGAGACGGTTGCGCCAAATAAATCTTATCTTATTCGGATGAACAGCTGTTGCGCACGTTGAAGAGATAAGTCGGCTGAACAGGTTAAATACAAGTCAGACCTTGGGACGCCTTAGCTCAGCATGGAGATAGACTTTTCAGCTCACACGACAGTTAGCGGTCGTATTAATGATCTGAGAGCTTGACATGTGTTATGATATAGAACTAATCCGAGGTGCTCACGTAATCACCATAATACTACCCCTTACTCCTAAGTCTGAGAATCAAACGAAAAGAGTACTCCAAAAGTACCTCGGATCCAACGCCAAGCGCTTCTGTCTTCACACCTATTTCTGTTGCATTTAAGATGGATGACTTCAGTCTAATGCGACTAACGCGGACGAATGTAACTGATGAGACCATTCAGATGACGGTCTCTTTGAGGTTTTAATCATTTTACCGTGACTTTTCATTTCTTCCTCCTTTAAATTTATTCTTTGAAGGCACGGGTAGTCACAGATCTTTTTGTGCTGATTGTCTATTGTGATTCCTTGGAGCAAGATGGATTCACAGCGCGTGAAGAGACTTGAACAAATTCTGGCTCATAGGAGGTAGGTTATGGTTCCGATTGCTGAAACGGGATCGATAGTCAGGAAAGAAGAATATGCTATTCCTACCATCGAACCCATGGCCTAACCATTGGAAGCTGCGATGCAGGGTTCTCTAGAGGAAGTTTCAATCGATGGGGTGCTAACAGAGACGGCATCGGAGATGAGCATCGAGAGATGTTCTGAAAAGATCTGACTGAGGAAGTGCGGATGAAAGAAGCGATCGACAACTCAGGGAAAGATCTGACCAAGACAATAGAGACTGAGGGATCTTCGGAGATGGCGACTCCTGCTAGGTATTTTTCTGCATCCACTATTCATGTAGGACCCTCAGATCCATGCCTCATGCTCCATCTACAGGAGAGATCCTCCAATATGCAGTGGAATACTTGAGGAATCTCCTACCATCAGCCAAAAAATTATTCTCAATGAACAAAGGAGGGAGAAATAGTCTGCCAATGCCTTGGATCCCTCGCATATGTGGGTCAATGTCTGACGAGCCTCGTTAATTCCAACCTCGATGCTCCGACGATGGAGAAAAAGAAATCGACTTGCTGAAGTATCAATTAGAACATCTGAAGAGGGACAACACTGAGCTGGCCAAGAAACTCAACCTTACTGAGGAGGCTCTTCAGGAGGCTCAGAAGTCGATTCTCCATCGGAACAAAGAATTACGGTAGGCTGAAAGACGGATTGAGGTCCTCGAACAACAGAAGTCTAGGGCCGACAAGAAGGTTGAAGATCTCGAGGAGAGGATTAAAATCCTTGAAAAATAGAAGTCTGAGACTGAGAGAAACTATCATCGGAGCTGTGATGACCTGGAGCACTTGAGGAAGACACTTGAAGTAAGAAGAGGTTCTTCGAGTTTTGAAACTCATTCTCAAAGGAGTTTTGAAACTCATTCTCAAAGATTGCCGGGCCGTTGAACATACCAAACTGGGCGAGATAATTCAGCCCTCGATCGCTCTGTGAAGTGAGGAGATCGTTGCTAGTAACTTACTGAGTGGGAGATTTGAATATCCCTTTTGAATAACCTCAAAGATCGTGTCTGATCTTTTGGTCTTGTTGAATGAGTGGTGTCACCTCATAGCAGATGAGGGTCCCACCTATTAATTATGTAGGTTGTTAATTAGGAGAGATTTTAGCCTGCCTTCACGTGCTCTCCACGTGGAGACATTTATTGCTTTTGGCCACAGCTCATATAAGCATAGATGCTCAAAATACCTCGTATCAGCATAGAAAAGCTCATATTAGGGTTAGCTCAGCTCATATCAAGATCAACTTAGCTTATATGAAGGTAGCTCTTCACAGCATGTCTCTTCACAGCATAGTCAAAGCTGTAAATCCGAGGCATCCATGATACCATCGTAACATACCCTCCTACTTCTGAATTTGAGAATCAGACGAAAGGAGTACTATGGACATGATACCTTGGACCTAGGGATATCTATTCACATATCCCATTAAGACATTAATACGGATGATAGAAACAATTGAGAAATGATCTTGAATTTTGAGTCGATCATAAGCCATTTGGAGCTAGGGCCATTGATAGTTGAGTTGAGGATTTTTTGGTTAGCTTTTTTTTGTCCAGAGGTTTGGCCCGAATGAAGGTGACGGATTGCTCCAAAGAAGAAGCTCGATGGATTCGGAAGAATACTTGATGGATGGTCTGAAGGAAGAAGCTCAATGGATCTGGATAGAGATCGATGGGCTTCTGGAGGTCCCATGAGTTATCCTCAGAAAGAGATCGGCTCAGAGAAGACTCGACAAGTGGGCTTGGATAGAGATCGACAGGTTACCGGAGGTCCCATGGATTATCCTCCACTTCTCGTATGATTCGAGCTCTGTAGGGGTCTGGTAAGTTAGCCCTTACGAGTGGCGTTGTGTGCCTACGACGATCTTGTGCCTACGACATCTAGCACTTCTCATCTTTGCACGAGAGGCAGTGTATCTGTTGCTGCTTAAATCGATCAAGATCAGAGGACGGACACCTGGAGACCTCGAGTAGTGGTGCTAGTGCTGGAGGGGCCTGCAAAACTAGTCTCAAATCAGAGGTTGTGATTTTGACAAGGACCCTCCGATGCTCAAGTCAGAAAAGCAGAGAATGAAAGAACAGCAATGAATTTTCTGAGAGGAATTCAATTAAACTTATCTGGATCCTCAAGACTCTGGTTGTTTATATAGAAGGATGTCAGACAGTTGGATTGTTAGCTGTGAGATTGTGCGACTTCGAAATTATCAGACCGTTGGATATACCAAACTGGATGAGATAATTCAGCCTTTAATCGCTCCGTAAAGTGAGGAGATCGTTGTTGGTAACCTACTGAGTAGAAGATTTGAATACTCCTTTTGAATAACTTCGAAGATCGTGCCTGATCTTTTGACCTTGTTGAATGAGTGGTGTCACCTCATGACAGATGAGGGTCCGACCTATTAATTGTATAGGTTATCAATCAGGAGAGATTTTAGCCTTCATGTGCTCTCCATGTGGGAATATTTATTACTTTTGGCCTCAGCTCATATCAACATAGATGCTCAGGATACCTCGTATTAGCATAGAATAGCTCATATCAAGATCAACTCAGCTCATATCAGGATCAGCTCAGCTCATATGAAGGTAGCTCTTCATAATATGCCTCTTCACAGCATAGTCATATCCCATAGAGCTGTAAATTCGAGACATCCATGATACCACCGTAACATACCTCCTACTTGTGAGTCTGAAAATCAGATAAAAGAAGTACTATTGACATTATGCCTCGAACCTAAGGATGTCCATTCACGTATCCCATTAAGGTGTTAATACGGATGATAGAAGCAGTTGAGAAAATCATCTTGAATTTTGAGTCGATCATAGGCCATTTGAAGCCAGAGCCAATGAAGGGCCGTTGATAGTTGAGTTGAAGGTCATTTTGGTTAGTCTTTGTTCGTCCAGAGGTTTGGCCCGGATGAAGTTAATGGACTGCTCGAAAGAAGAAGCTCAACGGATTCGGAGGAATACTTGATGGATGACCCAGAGGAAGAAGCTCGACGGATCCGGATAGAGATCGACGGGCTTCTAGAGGTCCTGTGGGTTATCCTCCGCTTCTCGTATGACTTGAGCTCTACAGAGATCTGGTAAGTTAGTCCTACCTCGAAGTCATCGAGATCTTTTCGAGGATCTAGTAAGTTATCCCTCATGAATGGCATTATGTGCCTACGGCGATCTTGTGCCTACGGCATCAAGCACTTCTCGTCTTTACATGAGAGGCAGTGGTGCCAGTAGCGAGCTTGTACCTATGACATCTTACACTCTCGACCATTCTGAGAGTCTGATTAGTTATCCCTTTGGAGGTTCCTTTAAGGGTCCCTTGCTTTTGTACGATTCGGGCTCTATAGGGATCTGATAAGTTAGCCCCACCTCAGAGTCATCGGGTCTTCTCGAGTGTCTGGTAAGTTAGCCCTCTCGAGGGTCTGGTAAGTTAACCCTCCAGAGATTCACTAAGAGTCTTCCTCCGCTTCTCGTGCGACTTGAGCTCTGCGTGGGTCTGGTAAGTTAGCCCCATCTCGGAGTCATCGAGATCTTCTCAAGAGTCTGGTAAGTTAGCCCTTCAGAGATTTCCTAAAGATCTCTCTTCGCTTCTTGTGTGACTCAGGTTCTGTAGAGATTTGGTAAGTTAGCTCCACCTTGGAGTCATCGAGACCATCTCGAAGATCTGGTAAGTTAGCCCTCCGGAGATTCTCCAAGAGTCTCCCTCTGCTTCTCATGCGACTCGGGCTCTGTAGGAATCTGATAAGTTAGCCCCACCTCGAAGTCACCGAGGCCTTTTCGAAAGTTTGATAAGTTAGCCCTCCGAAGATTTTCTAAGAGTTTCCTCCGCTTCTCGTGTAACTCAGACTTTGTAGGGATCTTGTAAGTTAGCCCCACCTCAGAGTCATCGAAATCTTCTCGAGGGTCTAGTAAGTTAGCCCTCCAAAGATTTTCTAAGGGTTTCCTTCATTTTTGTGCAACTCGGACTCTATAAGGGTCTGGTAAGTTAGCCCCACCTCAGAGTCATCGAAGTCTTCTCAAGGATCTGGTAAGTTAGCCCTCCGGAGATTTTCCAAAGATCTCCCTCCGCTTCTCGTGCGACTCGAGCTCAGCAAGAGTCTGGTAAGTTAGCTCTACCTCGGAGTCGCTGAGGTCTTCTCAAAGATCTGATAAGTTAGCCCTTCGAAGGTTCCCTAAGGGTCCTCCTCTGCTTCTTGTGTGACTCAGACTCTGCAGGGGTCTGGTAAATTAGCCCCACCTCGGAGTCGTCGAGGTCTTGAGTTATGGATCTGCACACAAAAGATGAGGAAACTTATCAAACCAGCTCTAACTGGGTCTTTAATTTTTAGTCAAATCATACTTTTGGAGGTAAATAGACTGTTGTTACTCATTTGAGCTAGTTTGCTTTTACTTGGCTTGCTCAGATTTACCTTCTAGTGATATTGACCCTTTAAGGCTAGTTTGGAGGTCGTCTCATAGGTCTCACCTCATCTTTGTGGCTTTGGTTTGATCTTCACTTTAATTTAAACACTTGAAGACCTGTTGTTCAAAAAGAACGACACAAAATAATAGATAAGATTCAAAAGTTTTTTTATCATAAGAGCTGTGAGCACTGTTTGGGAGCTTTTTGAGTTTTGCTTGACTCTTGTTATTTGCCTCAATTTGGGCTTTTTTTAGCTTCGAATTAGCCTGATTTTTACCTCAGTTCTGCATGTTTGGATCTTGGATTTGTATGTTTTAACTCAAATCTGCATGCTTTTACCTCGAATTTGAAAGATTTATCTCAGATTTGCATATTTTTACCTCGAATTTGAATGATTTACCTCAAATTTGCATGCTTTTACTTCAGATTTGAAGGATTTATCTCGGATTTGTATATTTTTATCTTAGATTTGAAGGTTTTTATCTCAAATTTGAAGGATTTACCTTGGATTTGAAGACTTTTACCTTGAATTTGAAGGCTTTACCTCGGATTTGAAGGCTTTTACCTCGGATTTGAAAGACTTACCTCAGATTTGAAGGCTTTTACCTCAGATTTGAAATATTTACCTCGAATTTGAAGGTTTTTACCTCGGATTTAAAGGCTTTACCTTAGATTTGAAGATTTTTACCTCGGATTTGAAGGCTTTTACATTGGATTTGAAGGATTTACCTCGAATTTGAAGTCTTTTACCTCAGATTTGAAGGATTTACCTCAGATTTGACCTTGACGTCATCTTGGATGATGGATTTTTTAGCTCGGGCCGGTTGGATCGGCCTTGACTTGAGCATCGAACCCATTTGATACTGATCCAACCTTGGATAGCCATGTTCCACCATCTCCATGCATTCTTATGCTTCATTTTTGATTTAGAATGTTGTGGGTCTATGTCCGACATATGCTCCACTACTTTCTCCTGCAGGTTGTCCACCTAGGCCATAATAAATGAACATAGTGTACCTTGAGGCCCCTCATGGGTGGCCACAGCACAGTCGTAGGCCAGACCTCGATTGTGGGTGATTTTCATGACAGGGCATATGAGCGGAGGGTGTCGCACGCAAATAACTTTGGATCTATCACCCCCCAAGCCTCGAATCCGGCCAATGTTGCGGCGATGTGATGAAATTTCTCTGATTTGGAGATAGCCAGTCTGGGTCTAGTTGGTATCTAGATAATCTACAGGATCGAACTGGTATTGAGGCAGTATAATGAAACTCCTCTTTAAAGTCTACAGAGGTGTCCATGGTCACTCAGGGTGTGATGGTGGCCAAGAAGCCGGATTCAGTGAGGGTGCCACCACGGAAGATGTTAGTGGCACCGTCTGGAAGGACGTGAGAAAGGTTCGGACCACTTAGATTAGGGTCGTCAGATGTTAAACTTACTGAAAGAGTTGACCGAATTGATCGACCATGACTAGTGCCGACAGGGCTGGTTGAACTGATGGAGGGACAACTAGTTGTATCGATGGAGGGATTTCCAACATCGATAGTTGAACTTGATTATCAGTCTGGCCGGCCGTCTGTCGAAAAGCGGCGACATTGAAAAGTCGGGAAGATGTCCATCTTTGAGCCATAAATGCGAAGGTTCATCCCCTTCCTCTATCTGTTGCTGCTTAAATCGGTTGGGATCGAAGGATGGACACCTGAAGACCTCGAGTAGTGGTGCTGGTACTAGAGTGACCTGCAAAATAAGTCTCAAATCAGAGGTTGTAGCTCCGACGAGGATCCTCTGACGTTCAAGTCAGAAAAGCAGAGAATGAAAGAGCAGCAACAGGTTCTTTGAGAGGGATTCGATTGAACTTACCTGAGTTCTCGAGGCTCTGGTTGTTTATATAGAAGGATGTCGGATAGTTAGATTGTTAGCTGTGAGATTGTACGATCTTGAAATTGTCGGGTCATTAAACATACCAAACTAGGCGAGATAATTCAGCCCTTGATCGCTCCGTGAAGTGAGGAGATCGTTGTTGATAACCTACTGAGTGGAGGATTTGAATATCCCTTTTGAATAACTTCGAAGATCATGTCTGATCTTTTGGCCTTGTTGAATAAATGGTGTCACTTCATGGCAAATGAAGGTCCTACCTATTAATTGTATAGGTTATCAATTAGGAGAGATTTTAGTCTTCATGTGCTCTCCACGTGGGAACATTTATTGCTTTTGGCCTCAGCTCATATCAACATAGATGCTCAAGATATCTCGTATTAGCATAAAAGAGCTCATATCAGGATCAGCTCAGCTCATATCAGGATCAGCTCAGCTCATATGAAGGTAGCTCTTCACAATATGCCTCTTCAAAGCATAGTCATAGTCTATAGAGCTGTAAATCTGAGGCATCCATGATACCACCATAACACTAGGTATATATATAGTGTCTCCGTTACGGCCTTCATCATCAAAATTGATGATGATAACATGCTATTTTTTAGAAGAATAACATGTTGGATGCTTTCTTTACCCTCTATCTTTGATATGCACTACAACCTATGGAAGCTTTAGATACCTTGTGAATATTTGTTGATGGTAAGCAGTTAATAGGTACAGTTCTTATCTCATTTAGCTGGCACCGCTATCTTAAGGGCTTGTCTTCAGAAGAGCTCCATATTATCGCTGTATTAATTTTAATTCCCAAATATATTACTGTATATCAGTTTTTTTTTGGTAATTCTATAAGATCTCAACAAAAAGAAGAGGAGAGAGGAGTTGTAGCATTTATGGCAAGCTTAAGGCATTGGCTGCTACAAGCTCATGGAGTTTCCTACTCCTAATTGGACTGCCTTTTATGATATAATTTTGTATTAAGAAGAAGAGAATGAAGGGGTTGGATATTATTGGGATAGATCCTCATCACCTAGCCGACTATCTCTCCTCCTCATCTTCCTACCGACTAAGTGCACAATGACTATCTCACTTTCTCGTCTCCGCACCGACTTGGTTACGAATTCAGCCAACTAAGTGCTATTCTACGAGTTGAACCGACTTAGATTGACAAAACTCGATCAAGTCAGCATTTAACCAACTTAGCTTAACACAATCAATGGCTGACTGACTAACAATTCGACATATGATTGGTATTTAACCAATGACCTACTTGGTGCCATACCGACTATCTAAATCCTGTATATCTGAAAATCAAACGATGGTTATTTAGTACGAGTAGCAACTACAAGCAAACGTGGAGTGCAATGGTTACTCATGAGTAGCCCATTACTTAGCCTTAATGACAGTTAATGAGGTAACCATCCATTAAATGCCATAACTCCAATGTCCCGAATGCTCAGAGGCAGGAGTTACACAATAACGGCTTTGCTCGCTCTATATAAGACAGTAAGTTATGGAGGACCAGGTAAGCTAAGCTTTCTAAAGATAAACTTTTGGGCTTTCGCTTTTGACTTTCAGTTGTACTCTTTCTCTGGCTAACTTAAGCATCGGAGGATCTTCCATCGGATAATTTCTGGCAAAAAGATTTGTTTTGACGGTCTCTTGTCGTCCACCACTCAGGCACAACAACTCGGCTCACCGCCGACCATCTCGCCGCCGACCATCTCACCGGAGATCGACCGCAATAGATACAATTAGGGATACCCATAGATATTCAAAATGTGCCTAAGAGGGGCTTAATTTTAGGATATTTCATGCTCTAAATTTTGACATGTGAAGAGGTATAGTGGTATAAGTTTATTTGGTAATGACATTGAAATCGGAGTGCCAATTCCTAGTGAACACATCAGCAGCTGAGCTAACATGAATGAGAATGTTGCTAACAAAATTACTAGAGCAGCAGAAGAAGATGAAGAATGAGAGCATTGATTCATGATAGTGTGGGCGAGGGGTGCAATTTATTATGGGGCCAAAGATGGAGGTTAGGGCGAAGCAATTAGGGGATGGGAGGGGATGATGCCGAGGGATAAGGGCTCGAGTTATATTTGTTGGGTGGATGTCTGGCCTGGACACC
>KE504652.1:1441306-1463289 GCA_000441515.1 Elaeis oleifera | reverse complement strand
TCAAATCCTAATATATTTTTTGCACGAATGAGTGATTGATCTTCTCTCACGATATCAATTATTGGATTGTATATTATATAGATCTCAAAGCGCTCCAGTCTCTTCCTTTCTCCATCTCTATATTTTGAAGTAGTTTCTGCACGATCCGGTTGTTGGCATCGCTAAAAGAAAGTGAATAATTCTTTCAGGCAAAAGATACAACCTGTTCTCAAGGGATAAAGCATCTTATTGATTTGTACTTCTTAATTACTATGGTCAAATCAATTATTGAGACTCGTGGCAAGGATGTGCACATGGAAATCTCCTTTGTGTAACTGATCTAACACTCCTGTTCTTCTAAAAGTGTGCTTCAAGATCGGGGGAGTAGGATTGGAAGAAAGCAAAGTAGAGCTGAGTGGTAGGTTGCTCTTGCTCTGCTTGTTATATGAAGGGACAACCAAGCTTGAGTCAAGCTTTTTGTTTAACTGAACTCAAAACCAAGTTAAACTAAGCTCTAATAACTTTTGCAAGTCCTAGGTGTTCATTCTGGCCCATTCATAAGTGAAGCTTTAAAGAAGTCTAGGTATGCCTTCTTTCCTGTCCAAACCAAGCTCAAAGAAGCCAATTATTGAGTTCAAGCAAACAACTTAGTTCATTAGCAGACATAGGTAAAAATGTAAGTGGCCGAACCTCTTGGCAATTGCAACCCTTTTTGTCAGGAAAGCTTGAGCACCCTCACCTCCTCATATTGGAAGAATGGGATCTAATCTGTGCCCCTACAATATTCCATTTCAAATTTGGATTTTATTCATTTGGAGTAGCAACCACAACCCTTTGTCAAGGGAGATTAAGGGGGTGTGGTGGAAAATAATTTTAAAAATGAAAAGACATTATTAAAACAGTGAATTTCGCATGAAACATCTGCTTAATTATCAATTCTGCAATAAAACACCGAATTGTCCTTTCTTTTGTGCAAAATGACACATGTTAGAGATCCCTGGATGATAGTCTAAATAAGTGAATTGGATAACCTACGCTAAGTGTTAGCCAGGCGGTAGTCTAAACAAATGTGTATCAGGATGGTATTGGGTGTTCAATAAATACGCATTTTCTATCTTGTATTTAGAGCTTGGGGCAAAATTATTGGTACGTCTCTTAATATGTATTGTTTTCCAGAAAAACGGTCCAAAATTTTCCGAAAAGTCAATAATTAAGTAACTTTTTGTGAAAATTCATTTAAACATTCTTCTTTTGGAACTTGATTTTACCCGCATCAAGTCAGACTCAAGGAAGCCATTGATTCTTAAGGCATTATCGCAATGAAATTTATTACTTACTTGTGCCAGTTGATCTTATTCTGGTCCCAAGAAAGAAACAACTATATGATTTGGGTCATAATCCATGATCTCATCTAAAAGGACTAGTTAGAAAATATTATTTGGATTCTTGATCCTCTAAAAATATCCAAGATCTTCCAACAAATAATCGATATGGGACTAAATACATATTTGCGCGGATCCTCACATACTCTCTCCATTTAATCTCTAGCGTCCTTGCTAGCAAAAAGGTTCAAATTTATGCTTCCATTCACAAATACCATGATCAGCCCGTAGCTAGCCCCAATGAACTTATGTTGCAGTATCTCCTGGTCCACATAGATTATAGATCAGATCGGCTTTGATACAATTTCTCATAATCCAGAATTTTATCAAAAAAGACTAGCTAGAAGGTATTATTTTGATTCCTTGGTTCTATATGAATACCCAAGATCATTTTAATGAATAATTGATGTAGGACTAAATATATACCCACATGAGTCCTCACAATCTTATTTTAACACTACAAGAAAATTGATTACTAGTGATGGTAAAATGCAGTGGCTAATAATGGGAATGCCATCGCTAAAAAGCAATCGAAAAAAAGCTCGACATTAAAGCTATATATTAGCAATGACACCTCTGCCGTCGCTAATAAGGGTAGTAGCAACGGCTTTTCGTTGTTTATAATATTTTTAGATTTAAAATTAAAATTAAAAAATAATAATAGTGATGGCATTCTGTCTCTAATAAGCCATTGCTAATAATTATATATTTTTTTAAAAAAATATTTTTAGCAATCATATTGATTAAAATTTGTTATAATTTAATTAATAAGTAATTATATTTACTAAAATCTATTATAATTAAATTAACAAGCAACATATATTTATGAATATTATACTAACTAATAATTAACTATCACCATCATAATAAAAATTAATATTATATATTATATCAAAATTAATTATACAAATAACACTACTTAAATATCAAATACATTACATCCAAACTAAAAAAAAATACAACGGAGATCCTCCTCCTCCTCCTCCTGCTCCTACTCCTGTACATTCTTTACAGCAGCAGGTGGATGAGAATCAAATATCCCAGTATCCTGTAATGAAAAAAATAAAATATTATTAATAATTTAGAACTAATTAATTGAAACTGTAAAACTATTGTAATTGATGCGCCTCAAGCTTAAATATTTACGAAGGGATATATTTTGATATATTATTCTGATTCTCAAACGAATTATTCCTACACGTTTCATTCGATGGTACGGAGCTATAGACATCCCCAGTTAGTACTTCATCAGATGGTTAAGTTAAATTTTGACCCCTGGATATTCCCTCCTTCCCACTTGAAGTCCAAACCGGCACAGAGGGATATATTTCGATATACTTCTTCAAATCTTGAACGGATTATTCCTACATATTTCATTCGATGATACGAAGCTTAGACGTCTCTGATCCATCCATCAGATGGTTAGATTAAATTTTGACCCCCTGGATACCTCTTCCTCCCGCCTCAAGCCTAAACCGACATAGAGGGGTATATTTCGATATACTCCTTCGATTCTCAAACGGATTATTTTTACATGTCCTATTCGATGATACGAACGTATCTACATCTCCATCCCATCCATGAGATAGGTAGATTGACTTTTGACCCCTAGATTTTCTTCCTCCGACTCAAGCCAAACTATGTGAAGCTTCTAAATATAAAAATTTAGAACAAGTAAAGAAATTTATTAATACTGCTTGACTTTCCTAATGTGATGGCTGTAACAATGAGCTCAGCTGATCGTGCAGATATGGATCTCGAAGAATCTCAATAATTATATCACGGACGGCATCTCAAAAGCTTTGAGATTACTGGCAAAAAAGTCTCTGTACGACCTCCTCGACATGTGCATCACTTCACGTCTGAGTCGTCGAAGCCTGAGAGGAGGACGTCAAAGACCAACAACCTGTCGAAGGTCGAAGCTATGTCCGAACCTTATGATCCGACTCTACTAACCCTTCTGGTGGCCTTAAGCCATCCCTCGAGATCAAGGAGGGGTTGAGAGTATAGATCCTCACCGTACCATGCTATGATGTATTCCGAGTAATCTGTCTACACAACTTAGAAATTTATTAGTGCTATTATCATATCAATATATATAAAATTTAATAAATAATTTTTATTTATCGTGATCTGTCTGAACCTAGAATGTAAGTAATTCTAATCCTTCTAGATTGGTGTGTGGTCTCCCACAACTGCAGCTGCCGTGGTACATGACCTATCTGTCGTGTCTACAATAAATAATGAAATCAAGTTAATAAAATAAATATATGATCAACTAAATATGAGATTAATATAAGTTAAATTTTACCAATCTATCTGCTATAACATGTGTGCCAATGCAGCCGTCGGTGTGCTTGATCAGATCCTGCTGGATGGTCCGATTCTGTCAGATCCTCTGCTATCTATCGAAGTACTCCTCACTACTCCACTGGTCATAGGGGCCTCTCATACATCTGTCTGCGTCGAATGATCTATGAAAGACTTTCAGTCCGATGGTGACTCAGAATTGGAGAACTCAATGGCGGCCTGCCTGAGGTGGTACAATCCATCCCGGAACCTACGTATGGCAACCTCTTCGAAGATCCGACGGTCGGCCTTCTCATCCTTAGGAGTCTCGAATCAGTAGTATGACTGCAAATAAGGATGACATATATTAATAAATAGAATACAAATGTGCTAACGTACTGTAAATTTAAAATTAAATATCTTTGACTTACCACAAACATCTCCCACGCAGCGTCACAAGCCCCCGACGGTCAACTGGAGAACTTGTTCACCAGCCCTGACATCAATCGTCGAATGATCTCGGTAACAACACGAGGCACCCCAGGCTCCCTAAATATCCTGCAAAATTAATTTTGAATAATAAATATTAATTCTAAAATGAATAATTTTTTAAATATATTCCTCAAAGATCTAGTATTTACGAGCGGCTCTGAATGTGCACGAGCTCTCTACCCTTTGATTGAGTCAGAGGTGCCGCGAGCCAGGCGGGTTCTCTACCACGGCACTGAGGCTGAGTGCTGGCCACTGCTCCGTATGATCGTGGGGTCAATGGTGACCCCACATCGTCCGAACCTGAGAGTAGCAAAAAATCATAAAAAATATTAGATTAGATAATAAAGGATAAAATAACCTAATGGAGAATTTCTAAAGTGTTAGAGTTTACCTTGTGGCATGGGTGCCGCAGAACCATATAAGCTGGCCACACGAGAGCTATCTCCTCTAGAGCTCCATCCTCTGGAGCTCTCGGCTAGCACGGCTCTGTCCTCTGGGAGTAGTCATCCTATAATCTCTGAAAATAAAATAAATAGATTCATGGATTAATTATACAATCATGGCAAACAATATAATAATTAAAATAATACAATACAAGTATGAAAAATAATAAAATAAGCACACCATAAAGACAAAAACTGCTCCATTTATCCTGGAGACGACTTTAATTATTCAGGAGTCGACACCCCCAGCACTGAGGTCGACTCCTACTGCATGCTAGCCTTCTCTTAAGGTCGACTACTCATCGGCCTTTTCAGATATTTGGCACCCGTCATATTTTTTTCTGATTCTTCCTCTTCCTCCTCATCTTCCACTTCTTCCTCTTCTTCCTCTTCTCCATCTTCTTGGATAGGATTGCTCTTTAAAACAAACTCAATATGATCTATCTCCTCATGTTGTCTATCATGTAGGAGAATTCCTGGAGCATCCAACTTTGCATGTATTAAAGGCTGATGAACACCTAATATTTCATTCTTTTGAAAGCATCCTAATAAATGGGGCTCTTCTTCTTCTTCGAGCTTGTAATGAATGGCTCAAGACTTAATTTTACATATATTCCACCAATCTTCCTTTATCTATCTCTTGATGGAAAAAGAGTATAATAAACTTGAACAGCTTGTTGAGCTAGCATAAAGGGGTCGTTAACATATGCTTTTGATCCATGTTTGATTTCAATAAGCTCGTGCCATAGATCAACTTGATCACTTCGTTGAGGATTCCATAGTAGTCACTCTCCGCTTCTTCTTACCAATTGCCCTTTATACACACACCACTATTCATTCTTATGATATCCTTATTATTGGGTGTGAAATTTCAAGCCATTTACATTATAGCTATTATAACATGTTATGTATTTTGATGACCTACAACCTAATAGCTTAGCTTCTTAGGTATATTATGGAGTAATAAAAACTGACCAATATGAATAAGGTGCCGTTGTATGACTGAACTGTGTAAACCCATCGGTAGATAGATCCAGTCTGATATTGTATGATTTTTAAGCAAATAAAGGATAACAAGCATCAAATTTCTTCTATACCTCACTGTCCGATGGATGAGTCATCATATTGGAGTGATTACGAATCTCTTCTTTGTGTCATCTCATCTGTCCGGTGGTATTCTTGGATAAGTAGAACTTTAAAGCCTAAGAGTGAGGGGAAGATATCGAAGAACCTTGTATGGTATGTCCTTTTGATTCCTATCCTCTCGTTTTAGCTTAAATCAGCTTTCATGGCATACGTCACATGAGCTCTTCAGTTAGTCTTCGTTATAGAAAAATATGCAGTCATTGCGGCATACATCTATCTTCTCGTATCTCATGTCTAACCCTTTCATCATTTTCTTTGAAGCATAGAAACTTTCAATAAGTTTCTTATCCTTCGATAGTATTTCTTTATGATTACTATCATCCTATCATAACAGTTGACCGTTATATTAAATTCGACCTTCAAGTTCAACAACTCTAACATAGCTGATAATACAGTGTGTATTTCACATTCCGACTACAGTGGTTCATCAGCATCTCTTAGCATAAGATAGAAATCATCGCTGACAGCTTCTGGATCGTCCTCCACATTTCAAAAATTCAAGACCAATAGCATCCATAAGCATATCTACCATTCTATCTATGTCCATGTTCTGCTCATTTCTAACCCTTGCAACTGTCTTCTATATCTCTCCATGCAGGTACCAATGCTTGTAGTATGGCATAAATCTACTCCTATATAAATAGACAGTCATTGTATCCCGATCAAGTATTTCTCTGTTACTACATCTTTTACAAAGACAATGAGCCTGCCTTTGATGTAAGAGTGTCACATTCCCAAAAGTATAATCACATAAGTACTCTATACCCTCCTTGTATTCAGTAGAAATTATCCTGTCGACTACTCGATGATCCATCCAACTATAGTCCATGGCGCACTATCTAAGAATTCTGCATATACAAATGCAAGGCAATAGCTAAATGATTATTTTATCACTTCAAATGTCTTATGTAATAATTACATCCTACCATCAACTAATAGGTATAGAAGGTCCTATCCCATTCAGAAATTGCATTAATTATATAGGTCAGTACAGTAATCAAACGATATATAATAGGGGCTGAAAAATTTTGACAGCATCTCTCTTTAGTTCTTCCCCATATAGCATAAGATGTGTGAGGAGAACTAAAGAAAATACTATCCGAAATTTTTCTCGAACCCTCACTATATCATTTGATTACTATAATGATCTATAAATTAATTATATTTTCAAACTATCTATACTGGACAATCAATTAATTAATGTACATAATTATCCCATCTATATAAAAATATATAAATATACAGATGCCATAGAATATATACATTAATCAAAAGACAGATCCATGATTATATGCAATACAATATTTTAAAGGTTATATGCAATATAATATTTTAAATTTTAATTAACGAGTTCCAAAGTACAGAGCAGTGTTGCAAATGGAGATGGTCGAGATGTGTATCCCGTGCATGCGGACTCGGGGCATGCCAGATGATTAGGCCGCGCTAGCACACCAACATGGCATCCAGACAAATTTCATCCTGGAGGTTCCAAAGTACCGAGCAGCATTGCAAATAGGGCTGGAAACAGATCGGGCTGGATCGGGCCACACCCCTCCTCGAGCCCGATCCAAAAATTTTTCGAGCTTTGGGTCGGACCTAGGGCCTATAAGCTTTTAAAATATGAGGCTCGAGCCCAGTTTGAATCCAATCAAACCAGCCCATATCATTTGTGAGGGGCAAATACTTCTCGTCGGAAGCACATTGGTCATCGGAGAACTTGTCAAGCTGCTCCGACCATCATCGGAGTAGATGAGCAAGCCAGAGTCAGTCTGACGGTGGCCTGACCTCGAACCTATACCATCGAAGCAGTGGGGCTACTCTCGCCGGAGAGCTCCCCGGAGTGGTTCCACCTCCCGAGAGCACCATTAGATGCTAGATTTCGTACGGTAGCAGGGCATGTCCAAATCTTGCCGGTGATTGAGAATATGCTTCCCATATACAAATTAAATTCAAATATTATTAATTTAAATAAATTTGATAAATCTAAATGTAAATATTAAAAATCTTAAGAGGAGGAAATGGTGTGTGGCGACGGCTCCGTCGCCATCGCTAATACTCACCAAGCAGGGAGAAGACTGCTCGATCCGACTGGGATGTGGGTCTGGTGGTGCGGTGCTTCAGCGGTGCGATTGGGGAAGAAGGGGGAGGTGAAGGAAGAAGGAGAAGGCAGGGCATGGCCGATCTGACAAGGAGAAGGCCGATCCGACGGGGCATGGTGGTGGGGAAAGAAGAAGGGAGGCCGAGGCAGCAGGATGTTGGCTTCGAGATGCTGCCGGCAGCGCGGGGAAGAAGGGGGCTCAGGGATGGGGTCTCGAGAACAGTCGATCCAGCATAGGGATACCGGATCCGAGGCGGGGACGGCAGCGTGGGGGTTGGAGGGAGGAGGTCGGGGGCTCCGACAGCACGGTGGGGGAGAAGGGGGATCGGAGGCGGGAGAAGAAAGGGAGGCGGTGGCCAATAGAATTGAGCCCCTCGAAAATTCAGGGAAAATTTTAGGACAAATTATTAGCGACGGCTAAATTGCATCACTAACACCGACACTAATAATAATTAACTTAATAGCGACGGTTTTTCGTCACTAATAACAAAATTACCATTGCTAATAAGTCTTTACACTTATTACGGTGGATTTGATTTCCATCATAATACGATCCATCATAATACGTTATCGATAAATAGAGTTATTAGCAACGACGTCTTTGCCGTCGCTAATAGCCATCGCCAATATACTAATTTTTATAATATAATAAATACAATTATCAAACTATTGAATATTAATTGCAAATGGCATAGAATACTTCACAATAAAGCTAAATAAAACTTCATCTCAGAATGAAATCACCCTATAATCACTTTGAAGTTCACATCAAAAGCAAGACAGTTATAGCATAAGTATATATGGGCAAGTCAGTTTGTATGAAATTTGAAAGTACCAAAGCCTCCTCGTAAATTACTTGATAATTACACTAGAGAGAAAGCTTGAATCCTACCTTCATCATGATCATACTGCTTAAGAAGTTGGATTATTTCGTTCGCCTAGCTGTAGCCCACTCAAAATTCATAGAAATCATCTTGATAGGCCACACGCTACGACTCTTTATCCTGCATATTTGCTTATGATAGCCCGTCCCCATCATCCCTCCCCCCAATTTAAATTTTTGACAGTTGAATAATTTGACAGTTGAATAAATTAGTTTTCAATATGGATGGATATCAAGATTAGTCTTCGACGCTTGACGAGGAATCGCTTATTTAAGGATATTTAGACATCCAAAAGCTTGCAAGCAAATTTCATCATTATTAATCTTAGTACATTCAAGAAAAAAATATTTCCACCATGATTTACCGTATTGCCCGTATCATCTGACATGAATGATATCATATCATACCGATCTCATATATATTCATCATCTTATATCGTATAAATATTTTATATGTTGTCTCTTATCGTATCAAACTATGTATAGTTACTTTAATAGGATGATACTGGCATGGTGCCTGATATGAAAATAGCGAATTTAGTTCTCCGTTCTCATATGTACTGAATTTAGTTCTCCGTTCTCATATGTACTGTTGCAAAATGCATTCAAAAAGAGTTTAGATCGGATCATCCATGCGAAAGGATGATTTTTTTAATGATATATATCAGCGAATTGTATAATAATCGTTATAAAACCTATATAGATGGATAGAAGATAGAATTTGGAGTGCTTGAAAGGTTGTGCGATGCAATCCAAACCCACACCCAAAAGACCGTTCCCCAAATAGCACCATTCTTACCCAAAAAAGAAAAAGAAAAGAAAAAACACCATTCTTACACTAAAAGACAAGCCCATGGATCCGTTACATACGCCATAAGATCGTATCAGAAAGTCCAAAACAAGAAACGAATGTCCTTTTGTCCTCGCATACGGCGCCTGCCACCCAACTGGATCTTGTTACCGCTTCACTTAAAGCTGCCACGTGGTGGGAACGGGATACCGGCCTTCCCGGTCGCGCCACGCGATCACCGGTCTCCGGAAGCCGACAAAGGGAGCGCGACAGCGAAGCGAACAAGTCGGCTCGCTGGCAGGCGTCGATGACGCCGAGATAACGGAATCGGGGATTCCGTTAGCTCGTGGCATCCTATGAAACCTAGGGGAGAAAAATGATAAGAATAATTGAAGGAGTGGGTTCCACTGTCCGTGATTCCACCAAACCTGGGACCCAACAAATATTCCAAGCATCTTAATGGGTCTACACTTCCTGTTCATGGGCCAGCCCATCAGAATTTGTTTAATTTTATTTTAATTTAGATAATTGAAAATGACAATTTCTTGTCTTCTTGAGAGACAATAAGTATAATTCTTCATAATATTGTTCCATGAAAAATTAATAATTTTGAAGTAACCATCAAGGACAATGATTAGATGGTTGTATAGTGCGCACTTTTGTGGCAATAACGTTCAACCATGTCTTCATCATATAAAAGGAAGTCTTATAGTTTCTTTGAATAAAAATAGATGTTTGTACCAAAAAAAAAAAGTTTTTGATCTTAATAATGATCATATGAGCATTATATGATGCTCATATGGTTCCCATATGCCACTTCTGAATTTCCCTTCTTAGTGGTGTTTTCTATATCTATTTGCTTACGTTTGTTCTGATTTTGTACATATCTCTGCCACGAGGATTTTAGACAGGATGTAACTAAACTTGATATAGATGAAAATTTCATGCATCAATGAAATCATTATGATAAGATTTCTTAACCACATAAATAAAGATATTAGTGATTTTCTTTTATACTAGTAGTGCTAACCATGATCAATTGCGGCATGTTCTAAGCTTGGAGACTTTAGATGGCTTATACTAAATCAATGAAGCTTGCATTTGGTGATTAATTATATTTCCATTTCCTCTTAAAAATACCAATCTATATCCTAAATTATCAGTTTTTTGGCCTTGACCAATTTGCTTAGAAATAGATAGATTTCATAACAACCAAAATTTGAGAAATTACTAACTAATATTTATTCTGTGAGGATTCCATACCCCAACTATGACAACACCCTTCCACACCTTTGTAGGTGGCAGATGGGCTCTGCACATGTCATGGTCCATGGAACAAATATGTGGCTCTATTAAGCATTTCTCTTCATCCAACAATTATTTAATATCAGGAAATGGCCCTATAAAATATAAATGAATATTAAAATTATCAGCAAGGCCCTTGGAGTTCCTATATAATGGGTCAAAGATTTCACTAAGAGAAAAGGAAAAAGGCTCAAATATTTTGTTATGATGGCCTTGTGTTTCCTTAAAAAATATCCCAAATTATTCGCTTAGGTAAGTAGGATACACCAGCTAGCTATTTAATTGCTGGCATAGTTCATCTCAGGGTAGGTATGTATGACATTAGCTTATCTATGATGTTTCCATGAATATAGCTGTAAAGAGGGAGAGCAATGATTAAGTGTTGGGCTTAAAAGAAATAGACTTGGAGAATGATAGTGTTGGTGATGGAAGCTAACATTTGGAAGCAATCTCCAGCTGTCCCAAGTTGGCTTTATACACAACTCAACATATTAATCCCATAATCTTCCCCTTTATTTTTATATACTCCAAAGTATAAACTACCTCATAAAACAAACTAATTTCATACACCAACCTATTGGTACATTAGAGGTTTAATAAGCACCCAATGATACAAGGCATCAGCTCCACGACAAGAGATGTGAACCCTACGAAAACCTTTTGTACTGCAATCCCATTTTTTGTAGGCCCAGGTCTAACTCCCTCCCCTAACTCATAGTATGCATCAATCCATCTGTCTATTGTCTCCATTCTATCTACTACCTGTTAGACTTTAAGGCAGTAGATGATTCCTATTCTAGAGAAAAAAGTGTGCTTGTGTTTTATTTGTTAAAAGTTGGTGAGTAGCTGCAAAGCTGGCAGGTTGGCCAATGGCACTGAAAGAATTTCCTGATATATATATATATTTTTCCAGAAAAGAGTCCTCACCAGTGCCAGTCATTTGTTTGCTTACAAGGTTTTGTGTTTCCTCATCTTTGTTCATTAATGTAGTTGAAATATTAGGTTAGTCTATATGTAGATCCTCTCTAAGATTATGTCGGCTAGTTATAATCAATGCAAAAATTCTAGGGTCAAGTATGGAATAAAAGAATCTCCTTCCCTTTAACAGCCATGTCATGAAAATCTGAAAGAGAGTATTCAGACTTGAGAGAAGCAAATCAAGTAGCAGACTTTACGATGAAAATATGCCGCGAAGTTGGAGTCACACACCATGGTGAAATAAAAAGAAAGTTCAGTATCAAATTTTTTGATGTTTGTATTAAAGAAATCACATGCTTGTGTCTAAATTTCTATTTTCATGTAAGTGAATTAATTGTATTTAGGAAGAGATAGATCAAAATTAATATAGGGAACCATTGGACTTTCAGTTGAAGAGAAATATACTTGTGGCTTGGAACTTATGTAAAATTATTGAACAAGATCTGCCACACCTCTTCAAATAGTTTGTGGAGAGAAGGAGAGAGACATGACCTAAAATTCTTACAAACATGTAAGACAATTTTCACAGCCGTGGAAATATCATGGAGTCGTGTTGTTTAAGACTGGAATGATGGATGAACATTTATCCAAACTTTTGAATAAGATTATGAATGCAGTTATATTTACATGGAGTCAATAATTTTATTCTGATATCCATAAGTACAACTAAACAAATAAGTTTTAGAACTCTTTTTTGTCTTGTATATAAATAAGCTATTATCTCTTTCCCTAAAAGACCGAAGCTGATGGTTCACCTATGCATAATCTGCACGCTCCATAAATTGATCATCTTAAGACTTTAATTTTTAACAATTCATGTGGCCGTCATGTTCTAGACGAATTATGCTCAACATGATGCCATCATTACTGTATCCTATCAACTAACATTTCATAATTTTTAAGAAAAAGGATGACCAAGATCTGATTACATTTATGATTTTGACTGACATTTAGATAGTTTAAAGCCCCCCACTTTTTTTTGAAACATAGATAGGTTTCCTTTAAAATAACATTTTAAACATTCCAGGAAAAAGTAGACATCTACCAAATCCACAGGGTCTTCATTTGATTTACATATGGTAAGACCTAAAATAATTTTCTCCTCTGTTTTCTACATCCACATTTTACTGAAAATACCATCTGTTAACAAAAATATCTAATGATGTCAGAAACCTTGCAAGGTCCAAGGAGATTGATGGTTACCACATCCCATGCATATGATGTTCAAAGCCAGTTGAAGTAATGTTTTTGGGTAGAAAATTAATGGTCTCAATATCCAAGCATATAGCTTGCCAAGAAAAATCTTTCAATGCAAGTATAATAAAGGACATTCAAGCCTGGAAACTGACAACTAATCTCTCTTCAGAACATAACAGAGAAAGAATCCTTAAGAATGTTAACAGTTGTAAATATCCTTTTATATAGAGAGACTAAACATCACTAAAAGTCTAATCAATTGCCAGCTCCAAACTGCCTTCAAAACAATAGACCAAGAACGGGTACAAACCACCTCATGTATAGGAACTTGAAAGAATCTAAGTTACATGGACTGGTCAATGAACCTAATGAACAAGCATATGCATTTCATGTTTTTCTGATTCACCAAGGAGGCAGAGTAGATAAGATGTCACAAAAAGAATCTGGAATTTGCCAAAAAGGAACAACAAAATTGGACTTATGTTAGCATGCATGTATTAAGATGGCCAACTAAACAGGATTTGATGTCCGATTAATTTCTGCTAATATGCATGCACAAAACACAGACTAACTACAGGAAAATAAGCAGGAATCTCCAAGAGAAAGTGCACCAGTCACTTTCCAACTCAACATTCTAGCTCGTCATTGAACAAGACAACTGTGTGCTTTGACAGCTTAGAGACCTAGAAAACTACACATAAAATATAAAAACATGGTTGTCCCTTATGAATGATCCTTTCTTACAAGCAAGTTGTCGTGCAACCAATTGCGCATGATAGCAAATGCAGCCTCTGCATCTTCATCTTCTTCTTCGGAGTTTGGTCGATGGGCGAAACCATGCCCTCTGCCAGAATAATTTTAACTTTGAGCCTCTCGTGTTCTTCTCCATTTCCTGTTGGCTACTTATGGGGCAAAGTGGGTCATTATCCCCACAAATAACAAGACTGGAACTTTAATGCTGCTACTTAAGGATGGGTTGATATTTGTACCATAGAAGCAGACACCAGTACCAAAATATGCCTGCTCATCACGAGCCAGTGTCTCAACCAAATGTCCACCACCAAAACAGAAACCAATGATGCCCAGCTTCTTCGATATCCCAGCTGCCACAAATTCATCTGTCATCCACTTCGCAGACAAGGAAATGTCTTTTGCCACCCTTTTAGGTGATTGTCTAGATAACCAATGCTGAAAATCTGTTATGGGCTGGTCTTTCTTCCATGGATTGCCACGAAACAAGTCAGGGATGAGAACACTGGAAGTATCATATACAGATATTAATCTCTTTTTTTTTCCAGAAATATACAGACATAAACTCATAAAAAAACTAGTTAGGCCTGTCAAAACTCATGATGAGATGTGCCAAAACACTGCAACGGTTTATGCTATATATGGTAATGGCAATGCACGTACTTTGTTGTTACATCTATAAAAGGCCAGACTATAAAATTTACTGAAAAAAAAATCTATTTAAAGATAAGATCAGGGAGGCAAAACCTGCAGATCTTGATCGTAAAACTTAAAAACAGATGGAGAAAATCAAATGTTGCAAATTGCAATAATTCTTTAAAGAGGGGCAATGGAGTTATGGAACATGATATAAATTGGTGATCAACCATAATTCTCATGCTAATATGACCATTCAATGCAGGTGTGCATGTTATGCATATAATACATGGATAAGAGACACCACTTTCCTTCAAACTCATGGCATGTCACAACCAAAAGATTGCTGTTAGAACCCAAAACTGAAAACTAGTGCAAAATTTTTCAAAACAAATGTTTGCAAATATTGTTGGGGGGGGGAGGGGTGTGGGGGGTTTGTTAGAGGCTTGACAAGATTATTATGGTAAACAAAGGGCAGATCAGTTTCAGTGTATTAATCTGCCCGATCACATTGTCAGGTTAATTGAATATCCCATTAAAAATCAAAATTAAATGACATAAAAATGGAAAGTATAATGCCAAGAATATAGGTTAACAGATGGACAACGTTTGGTTATATGTGAATCACAACATGATGATCAATACTACTGCCAGAGGAAACTAGTATGTCCTACTTAACTGAAAAATAGGCGGCCCTTTGCTTATGACACCTTATTTTTTTTCGCTCTAATTATGTATAGCACCCACTATTATTCATATTTGCAACCCCAAACAAGTAATCCTTAATCAATTCTTAGTAGGCCCCCTTTTTAGCAGCCTCAGTAGAACTTAACTCCATAATTAAATAACTCAAGATAGTAAAAGACAATTTTAACCTTAGTTTATTTAAGTAACTAAGTTCACTCCTTTGTATCCCAACCATTTCTTCCTCCTTTTCTTTCTTCCTTTCTCTTGGTAACCCATCGAACTCTTGCTACCATAGACTAGATCTACACTAGCCTTGCCTTTACTCTATGATGTCATCCTCTCCCACAACCTTCTACAATGCCTCCCTCAGTGCTAACTCCTTGCACTCTCATCACTGGTTTCGTCTTCACCTTCAACTCTATCATTGCCTTCCGATTATCATTGTCTCGTCTTCCTTCTTTCCTCACCTTTATCTCCCTTGTCTCCTTCCTTCCCACCTTCCCTATTACCACCACCATAATCATACAACCAAACCTGTCCACCTTCTCCTCCACCACCACCACCATGATGTCTCCTCCCTTCCTTACTGCTATCTTTGATGCCCTCCTCTTTCACACCTCCTCCTTTGCCCTTGGCCACATGGCCAACCTTGACCTCTATGCCATCACAAGCATCGTCTCTCTTACCATGTCTCTTACAACCTCCTAGTCCTTAGCCTAGGCCATGAATCTCTCCTTTGGCTCCCTCTTAATCATGGCGGCTGCACTATCCACCCCTTGGACAGTAACATCCACACCTCTTTCGACAACCACATTGGTCGCTAGGTCTTGATGCTTATGCCAACCTATGTTACATGGACACTTGCGTCCAGCTCCGAAAAATTCATGTTCAATACATATCTAGATCAGATTTATATCTGATACTTGGATACTTATGAAGTTCTATGGTTCTCACTTTTAAATAATGGTGGAGTTAGAATCTTCCAACAATGACCCTCCATTTTCACATCAAAAGTGAATATTCATTCTCTTTACTGATTGGCCAAGGATGCAGCAATTGAAATAAATTTGCAAAATACTATTTTGTTATATGCTTAAATTAATTGGCAAGTTTGAATGAGAAACATAATTAGTTTTCATGTTTATTCTTAATGTTTAAACAACATATAAAATATAGATATGTGTCATTTAGTTAAATTTATGATTTATTCTATGTATCTCTATATCTCCTCTCTCTCTTGCTGAGTCGGACACACATGGATATGCGTTCAAATCCAATTCTTGTGTACATGTCCGTGCAATGGTAATGCTACCACCTTTCTCAAATAGGTTATCGACCTCTAAGCCCTTTACCACACTACCCATGCCACAACTTAAAGTTACTACCATCCTCAACAAGACCTCTTCTCCAACTAACCCCTTATCCTCTCTAACCTACCCAACCACCTCTACCACTTCTTGTGGCATCATCCCACTTGATGAGCTCCCAAGATACTAATTGGAGGTGCTTTTGAGGGCAAAACCCATCTTCATAGTGGTGGTGCTAGTGAGATTTGAGGACAAGAGGTGACAGTGACGAACGGGGATCACTGAAGGTTCTAGTCCATGATTACTAAAGAGAGGTCAAGTGAGTGTACTACAAGTTCCCATGCATTGAGAACATGGTCGTGTCCACTAACCAGCTGGTCTACTAAAAGTTAACTAGTCATATGATTACAATAGCTCCACCCACCACCAAAATAAAAGGGTTACCAGGTGATGCAAGCTTCACCCATGTGCTACTAAGAGAGGAAGCTAAAGGAACAACAAGAGGAGAAGTGGAAGAAAACTCCACAAAAATTTTTATTTTGTCAACCAAAACAACCTAGTGCAAACTAAAACCCAAGCCACCTTAAACTGATGAGACTTACAAATGCAACTAAAATAAAAAACTGGACCCAAAAAAAAAGGACATGTACTAGAAATACTCGACTACAAAATCCGAAATTAAGCAAAATACTAATATTATCTCCAATGGAAACTTCAATAGAATTTTGACCAAAAACCCTGATAAATCAATTATTGAATTTTTGGGATCTCTAGCTATGAATCCATTAGCTCCTACAAGGTTTGGTACAGTCCAACTGATCACAGGACCTGCCAGCTATGTCTTGTATTGCATCACCAGGGAATAGATAGAGGGTTATTTGTGTCAAGTTTGTAATTATGAATAATGATGGGTGATATGAAATAAAGCAAATGGTAAGGTTCTATGTGTGAAAAACCAAGAAATGAGTGTAAGGGTCAAGTAAAACAATAGAATGCATCAGGCAATAACTCAAAAAATATACATAAAATAAGTCAATGTGGTCTTCCTCAGTACAACAGCATGAAACACATGCCTACAATATACAAATCAAGTTAGCATCTACATCTCACATAAATTACAGCGTGTATTTACCAGTCAGCATTCCTTTGCCTCCACGAAAGGTGTAGAAGTTTAGCTTATCCAATTCTCTTTTGCTTGCTAAGGCTTCATTCATGGCTGTTTGGCATCTTGCAGTCTTTCCTCATTTCCTCTAGAAGGGTGGTTCCTTTGACATTTTGCATGATGACTTTTAAATTATAAGAGATCAGTTTATAACCTTATGGAAAATATCAAGTTCTGACTATAGCTTGGATGTTGTATGATATAAACCAAGAGATCATTTTTAATATGTTGATGATACTCATATTTTTAAATCCCTCATGTTATGCTAATGGAAATCTCATTTCATCCTGGTGTCTCGAGTTGAAGTCAGAATCAAAAGTTCTTATGAAAAAGCAGTTCAATTGACATCTATAGGAAAATAGGTTTGGGATGGCGTTGAACTTACAGGATGTATGATTGACAATGTATTTTATAAAGTACTGAGGTTGGACTAAGTCATCAAAAATAAGTAAAGCAGTGTCATGTAACTTCCAGATAGAGGATCAGTCTGCTGGAATAGCATTTTGCTCATTTTGGAAATCGAATCTATTCGGAATTGTGAAGTCCATTCCCAGCATAAACTAAAAATTAATCGTTGCCCAAAATCCCCATCACAGAGAGAGAGAGAGAGAGAAAGTTAATCTTAGAAATTCATTGCAGATGAGACTTTGGAACACTTGCTAGCTATTCTCATTTAAAATTAAGTTTTTAGCTCTTCAGCCAAGTTTTGTATGCTAGTGTTTATGGATGATGAGTCGTAATTGTTAACTTAGAGCCCCTTCATAGGATAATGAAGCATAAGGACACAACAATTGAATGCTGCCATGCGAGACACATTCTGGTGAGAAGTTAGGAAAGAAAGTAATTGAAGAGTTAATTGAGAAAAAATAGAAAGAACCATTAAAAAAATGCAAAGTAGTACATTCCTCCACTTGCTCAGATCACATTGCATTTAATGAAAACAGACTCGTGATTTATCATCTTTAATTTCAATGAAATACTTTGCTGGTTCTTGTGCAACAAGGTTAAAATAAAAAGGGGCTATGCAAAGCAAAGGGAGAAGGGCTTACAATTCAAGGGGATAGAGTGATCTGAATTGATCTTGTTGGGAATGCAACTTTAGAGTTTTTAAAGATGAAATAAGAGGGAGGTCTGTGTAGAGAGATTTTTAAGAGATATGATAAGATGAAATGATGCAGCATGACTGGAGGATTGAGCTGATGGAATGGAAAAACGGTGATTCATGCATGCGAAAGCCACTTTATAACATGTTCAACTTTTTTGAGGCTTAAGGAGGGAGTTGGTTTAGTTGTTTATCTGTTACTCTAGTTTTAAATTTTAGAAGGATGTATATAAGCTTTTAACATGTATTTTGTCCGAAATTTATTGTGAGATATGAATACTCACCTGGCTTTCCAGGGGATATAACATGAGACTTAAGAGTACTTTTTGCTTGGATATGTTAGATGAGCTGCACAAATCAAGGTCTCTTAGACCAAGTAATTGGACTGAAGTAAGAATAGTGATAAATAATATCGATTACTATTTTTTAGTCTTAATTATGGATTCACAATGATGATTAGGTTAATTAAACAAGTTCTGAATAGATTAAGTTTAGGTCCTTAGGGTTATATAATGAAGAAGCAAGTGGTAAAAATGATGTATTGAAGAAAGATATGATTTCTTT
Organism: Elaeis oleifera; assembly: GCA_000441515.1. Classification (NCBI taxonomy): domain Eukaryota; kingdom Viridiplantae; phylum Streptophyta; class Magnoliopsida; order Arecales; family Arecaceae; genus Elaeis; species Elaeis oleifera. The sequence continues at coordinate 1,444,099 of KE504652.1, read as the reverse complement.
ATGATCAAATTTGGAAGCCATGAAAATTCTAGGTCCTGGCTGGCAGTCCATGTAAATAGAGGACATATAACAAGCTCCAAAAACAAAGTAGAGTTTGGCCCATCATGTAAACTTTGTACAAAGAAGACAAAGAAGAGGAGACTTGTTTTTTTGTGTTGAAAGATGGTCCTCTCCTCAGTTAATGCACACAATTATTTACAGCTCACTTGTGCATCTATTGTTAGCTAGAAATTTCAGATTATTAGCTGTTAATTACTGTGAGGCTAGAAGTCAAAAAGTCACTGTGTTAGTTGAAAGCTAGATTGAATGCACTGTCTAGAATTCTCTTGTATTGGCTATTTACATGCACAATCAGTAAATCAATGAAAGCAAGCAATTCACAGCAAAAAACCTTTTCTCTTTCCTTCCCTTCTTAGCACTACAAAAGCACACACACAGAAACAAGCACATCATCACAGCACAATTTAGCACTAAAGCTAACAAATGGTATCAGAGCTTCAGTATATCTAAGAGGCTCAATATCAGCACAATTTGCACATATCCTGCACAAGTTCTAGAAGCATAAACCTCTGCCATAACAATCAGCTTTATATCCTCCAGAAAACTCATCATCATGTCTACCCATGTCTCCAACCAGCAAACCATTCCCATTTTCAATAGGGAAATTATGATTTTTGGAGTATAAAGATGAGGACTATCCTCATGTCCCGAGATTTGTGGGATGTTGTAGAGAAAGGAGTCAAGAAGAATAACTTTGAAGCCACAACCAGGACTCCAGCCACACCAGACAGCAAGGCTGAAACTAGGAGCACATCACAGGAGAAGAAGGAGAAGACTATTAAGGATTAGTGTGCCTTGCAACTCTTACAAACGTCTGTCACTGGTGCCATCTTCCCAAGGATCGTGACTGCAGCAATAGCAGAGGCATGGGATATCCTCTGCACTGAATTTCAAGGAAGCACCAAGGTATGTGCCATCAAACTCCAAACCTTGAGAAGGGAGTTTCAAAATATGAAAATGAAATCTGGCGAAAGCATCAAAGATTCAGTCCAGAAATTGTGAATCAAATGAAAATTTATGGTGAAATAACTCCAAAAGAAAGAATTGTATCTAAGATCTTGAATAGTCTGACAGAAAATTTGATACTGCTGTTGATGTGATTGAAAACACCAAAGATTTGTCTAAGTTGACTGTTGTTGAATTAATTGGTTCCTTGAAAATTCATGAAGAGAGAATTACGAGAAGGTCTGAAGGTTCCTCTGAAGGAGCAGTCCAGACCAACCACAAAAACAAATGTAACAAAAATGGGAAGAAACAAGGTGGTAAAAGTCGCTATAAATCTGGTTCCTTCAAAGAATCAGAGAAACCAAGTCCTACTTCCAAGGAAGGTGAGAAAAAGGGAAAATATCCTCCATGGGGGATATGCAAAAGGACTAATTACCTAGAGAAAGACTGCTTGTTCAAGGGGAAGCCTCAGTGTAATTATTGCAAGAAGTTTGGGCATGTTGAGAGAGATTGTAGGCACAAACAAAATCAGCAAGCCCGAGCTCAAGTTTCAGAATGTCATGAGAATGAAGACCACCTATTTATGCTTGTCAGGCTGCACACACTTTTAAAGATGATGTGTGGTTGATTGACAGTGGCTGCACTAATCACATGACCAAAAACTCTCACTGCCTCACTAATCTAGACACTTCTGTAAAAATTTCAGTTAAAATGGGCAATGGTGCGGTTGTCCAGTCAAGAGACAAGGGAACCATTGCCATAGAAACTAAAAGGGCACTAAGTACATAAGGGATGTTCTGTATGTACCATAATTAAATTAAAATCTGTTGAGTATCCCACAGATGATGCAAAATGGCTACACAGTCCACTTTGAGGATAGAATATGCAGAATTTTTGATCCATCAAAGGAGATTGCTAGTGTTCAAATGAAAGACAAAAGCTTTCCAGTGCAGTGGTCATATTCAACTTACAATGCTCATAGAGCTCAAACTGAGGAGACCTACTGGTTATGGCACAAAGGATGGGGCATAGCAATGAAGAAGCCCTCTAATTATTGTTCAAGAAGCAGCTAGTAAAAGACCTACCAGCCTTGCATGGAAGTAAAGACCTTTGTGGAGCTTGTCAACTAAGCGAGATGCATAGGCTTCCATTTTCAAGGATGGGGACTGGAGAGCTTCTGAAAAATTACATCTAGTACAAACTAATGTATGTGGTCCTATGAAGACTCCTTCACTTGATGGTAGTAAGTATTTCATTCGGTTATTGATGATCTCACAAGGATGACCTGGATGTACTGTCATAGCCCGGCCATTGGGCCTTCAACCCAGCCCAATACACAAAAAAAAAGGAAGAAGAAACAGAGGAGAAGACTCCCCTCCTCTCACCGTCTCCCAACCGGAGTCGGAAAGAGGCCCCCTCCGGCTCTATTTAAGGAGGGGATCCCTCCTCTCTCCTTCTCACCGGAGAACCCGAAGTCCGTCGCGGCAATCGCCGGAAAGTCACTGCAGAAGACCGTCCCTGTGCCCATCGAGATTTCTCGTCAGAAAGCTTCGCCAGCATCGAAGGTAAACCTCCTCCTCCTTCCTCTCTTCTCCTCTTTCCTTCCCGTGACGTTGTGCATGCTTGCCGGCGACCGGAGTCACCGGATTCTTGAGAAAGGGATTCGGTCCCTTTTGAATGTGGGTACCGGTGGTCGTCGCCGCCCACCGACTTGGCCCTCCTCTTGTCGCCAGGTCGCCCTCCTCGTGCCGACTACCGCCCCATGCTGGCTGCACCGTCGGTCGGCCA
>KE504652.1:1406265-1430908 GCA_000441515.1 Elaeis oleifera | reverse complement strand
ATATATATAACTGCGTTTGAGTAGGCCTTCATGTAGATCTAATAATAAGGATTTCATATCCTCGATCTGAACATTAATTGGATATTCTCTACTATTTTTAGACTGTTTAGAGATCCCTAATCTATGCATCGAATAGTAAAAATATATATAATTTTATATTATTTAAATTATTTATTTTTGATCGTTTGATACATAGATCAGGATCTTCAAATCTTACATTTTTAGTAAATCATATTTGATAACTTAGATCATCAATATGAAACTTCCATCATATAATCTAAATTTAATCCGATTTAAATGAAGATTTATTCGTGAAATCAAAAACTTTGCTTCTGCAAAATAAAAACCGTGATAGAGACACCTCATGAGGTTGGAAAAGATTACCCATCCCAACCGCAGAAGAAAGAAATTTCTGGGCCATCGCCGAGTTGGCCGAGTCCAGAGAACCAGTCAATGCGTATAACCCATCATCATTTATTCCTGTGCAGCTCACGTTTTTTTGCACATCATCATTTATTTTGTACGTCCCATCTCTTAACTAAAATGCCCAAGAGCAAGAACAAGTGCCGTAGTCGTCACATGTGAAGCAGACTACGGAATGTCCACGTGCCACCAATTAATTGGATATGGCACTACGTATTTAAAAGCACCCAACGTTTACTTTTGATCCCGATGATGACGTTCCCCTCACAAAAAAATAACCACGTGCCCATGCATATTTCCCCTTCTTTGCAGACTCTATGCATGCAGACCTTCGGATATTTCTTGAAGTCGGCAAGCTTTTCTAGCTCCTCCTTCCCTTTAATGTTTCTTAGTCTCAAAATCATAAAACAGATTGAGTATTTAAATAGGACTGCATGCAGAATCTTAAGGTTGAATTTTGGGTGTATTAAACATGCACCAATTGGATGGACTGAGCACAAGAGTGTTGATCAGTAGGAAATATGATTAGAATTGTAAATATAGGGTTGTCCATTAGATTATAACATTGATATATGCATCTAAGTATTTGACTTGACCAAAAAGATATTACATTGGGTAGCACACTGCAAGTGAATTATATGAAAAGAAGGGTGATATAAACGTACCATCACCATGGTCAACGACTGTGCAAGTGTGGTATTGTAAATTTGTAATCTCAATTGTAAAACTGTTACTGATCTCAACAAAGTTAATCAACCTGCGTTCTGGACTGAAAAGGTTTAAGTTGGATACTAATACAAATAAGTACCATATTATTAAGAAAACGAGTCATTATCCAAGCTTTGGATGGGTATGAATTAAGTTTATTGACATATTCTTGGCAGGCCAATCATGTTCAGATCCTCATATTGGATGAAACCGATACAAGTACGGTGTTTTGGAACATAGGAGGTCTCACGGCTTGTTCTTTCTTAATCTCGACTAATTGACATGGTTAGACAAACAAGTGTTGTTACTTGTTAGAGTAGCAAGTCACTATGACTGTTGACTAAAGCCTCATAAGATTTGAGGGTTCTGCATGCGTCGATCTGAATGGCGACATAATAACAAACTTGAAGCACTCTAAACCACTATTTGATAGCTCATCCATGTTTATGGCCTTGATGAACAACAAATAGTTTGCTTGAATTTTGTATGTGTCACGAGATACGTACTTGAATACAATTAGCATCCTCTAAATGTATGTCCAAAGAGAAATTTAAAAAGTGTCCGGCTTCTAATAAAAAAATTGCCAAAAAAATAGGCGCACTAATTACTTTGAATTGAGGACTTGAAGTCATATTTCATCATTTCAAATAAAGTTTGAAAATTTTATTAATTGATTATTTCACCAAATATGCGGTGAAGTCATGCCAGTAACATTAACTGCTAGCAAAAGCAGTTAGGGGCACCGAAATATGTAATCACAAATTCTCATGTAAGAGGCCCTGTTTACGATCATCTGAATTAGTGCGTAAATTTTTGAAAATTTAATTATTTTAGTAGGAAATGAAACTTGATATTATGAGCAGAAATTTAATTTGCATCACTCGTACCTATGTAAGTTGTAGGTGACCTACAAAACACAAATTAGTGTAGCTCACTTTGTAACAAATACAAACTAGGATTTTTCTCAACTAGGTTAGCCAAAATGTGTTATTTAGGTTCCTTAATCATGCATAAATATTCAATATCTACTTAGTGCATAATTAATGTGAGACTAAACACTAGCATGTAAGGATCCTCACATGTCAAGGATATGGTGAAGCATTTTCAGCCTCCAAAATGGAGGAGTTTCTAACTTCGAGCCTTGGTGTTGTTGTGTCCAGGGTAGTTGGTTTAGAAACTTCTTAGGTGACGCGAGATAAGAGCTGCACTAGAAGCGATTGATTATTTCTTTAAATCTTGTTTGCCTTGTCAGAGATGTCATATCTGAAGGAGTTTACAAGATATGGTTAAGCAGTAATGATGCTAGTTTGAAACGCAAGCTGATAGCAAATTAAGCTCCTCTCCCTTTTATCTCAGGCTAATTACTAAGTCATAAAAAGCTCTCTTCTATTCTTGTTTACTTTTGTGCATTTATTATGTACACATGCAAACATGAATTGCCTCACAAAGATAACCATAACAAGGGGCCCAGTCTTCTCTGTTTAGGGAATTGACAGAGTTTGTAGCCAAAGGTCTTTGAGGTTGCAGAATTTCTGCAGCCCCGAGCAAGCACAAGAGAAAACCATGGGCTTGATTTTATGTCTTTGTTTATATAAAATATTTCCATTCAAACTTGAATAACAACAAAGTGATGGGTAATACACGTCGGATCCCAAAGACAAGATGAAGATCTGGCCGTCAACAGTTCCATTCAGGTTCCCAGCTTGCTTCCAACTTCCTGGATTGCCACCCTCATCTCTGCTTTACTGGCTCCAGCTTGGCAGCTTGAGTCAGATTGGCCCTCAGAGACAATAATAATATTTATTTATTTTAAATATTTATTATTTTGATATTTTTTTGAAGTGTGAATTTTTTATGGTATCCGTAATGCATCGTACGATATGGTGCGGCCGTGTGCGGCATGCATCACATAATCATTCTCGTATTGCCCCCGCAATCTTATCATTCTTCAATGATATAATCTGCACTGTGACTTTGTTTAACACGTTTCTTTCAATTTCTTAAGCTTTCCGAACTTCACAAAATGTCTATTAGTTAAACTAGATTGCACGTAGGGTCAGTTTCTTGAGCTAATACAGAGAACATCTTTGCTGTCAACCTTGGTCATTTATTCAGGCACAGTTGCTGCAATGAAGCATGATCCTTGTGTTGAATTCCTTCTTTTTTCCTTTTTTAACCCCAAAGTGAGTCTGTTTTACCTGAAATTTACTGCCAATTAGGTGCCTCAGGCTCTGGAAATGTGTTTGAATTAATTCCGATTCTTTCCAGCCTATGAGTTGGTTCACACGTCATTCTCAACCGAGGGCTCCCTACAACAATTATTAGTTACCAGTCAACAATCGTTGATAAAGAAAGGATGGGGCAGGATGACAGATATCTCCCCACTGATGGTACCATTTTTGGAATGATTTTGGTACGATATTTCAAAAATATTTAAATTTTTTATTTTTATCTATTTCTGATTGATAGATTAAACATAAATTATTCAAATTTCAATTTGATAGAATACTCGTATACATGATTAATACCGTAAATATTTTAAATATTAAAATTATGATAGATCTATACTTCGGTCTCGATTGCAACACCCTTGGCAATGACCGAGCTACGGAAGATGGACGCCTCTAAGATATGAATATATGATAGAGATGAAGGTCGTCAGACGTACCTCCATTAGTAGTGGTTTTCAACTCCTCGGTCTCAGACGATCTATTTCAGATCGTCCTTGGCCGACCTATTTTAGATCACTTGAGATCAACGTGCACTCCGATCCCATGATCTCGGATTTAGACGATCTATCATAGCTTGTCCGTGGCCGAGCTATATTCTCCACCGACACATCCATCTCTCCCTCTTCTAAATTGAGAAAGTCCAGATAGAATAGAATTCCTTCGCAATCGAGTCTTCGATAAAGAAAGTATCTTATCCGAATCAATCTATGCGACACATCCAGAAATTATCAGGACTTCGAGACGGATATGACTCCAACTCCTCCCTTATAAATAAAGGGGCTCTAGAACCTTCAAAGTAAGCTCTCAACTCCCTACTCTCTCCTCTCATCGTTCTCCATCTCCTAACTTGAGCATCGGAGGATCTTTATCAGAGAACACCCCAATGAGGACTTCTTGCAAGTATTTGGGTGGAGCTCCAGTAGCAGTCTTTCCTCGGCCATCCCACCTCAACGGCTGACCTTAGACGGGAAGATTCGAAACAACAAGGATTATTCACATCATAATTAAATTATTTTTTCAAAAATCTTCTCTTCCTCCATGGACCATTAGAAGGTGATGAACGCTGAAGAGCCATGGGTGTCGGAGGTTGGGGGCAGCGGCGGCAGCATGGAGAAGCCGCATAGGGGCTGGGGTTGGGAGTGTGGCATGGACGAGCCACTGGCCGCAAGGGATGCCGGGGTGGGTCGGGGCATGCAGAGTCGGGGTGGCGTAGAGCAGCCGTGGTGCCGGGGTGAGGTTAAGGATGGCAAAATATGATCCGATCTATCAATTTGACCCACATTCGATCCATCTTAAATAGATTTAGGTTTGGTTTAAATGAGTTCAGATCGTAAACGGATCGATCTGTTTAACCCATTTGTTAAACAGATCAGGTTTGATTTTAAATTTCTCAATTTATTTAACTTATTTAATCTATTTATAATTTTATTTAAATATTTGGACTGTAGGCTTATGGCAAAATTTGAGCGACCCATTTGAATTTTAATTTTTCATCTATTCTGTGATCCATGTATTGGTTAAAACTTAAAACCTCAACATGTGACCGAGATCCTTCCACGTGATCCCTCGACCCGCTTCAACTTTTTCTCTTCTCCTTCCCTAAAAGTCCTAAAGCCTAAATCTCATCGCCACACCCTCCGTTGGCTTCGTCTTCCATGCTAGTGCATCGAGATTTGCAAGCTCCTCTATGCTGTCACCCCGCAGTGCCATCCTTTCACCGCTCGCTTTGATCGGTTGCTCCCATTTGGGAACTCGGAGCCTTTGATGGTGATGATGGTCCTCTTCCGCCCGTTCCTCCTTGCAGTGACGCTTCTGACCTCCTTCTGACTGTCGATGGCAGAGATCTGGGTGACAGAGGTCTGATCTGACAGGCGGACCATCATCCCCTTCGCAAGTTCCTCCACGATGTCACCCTCACAGCACCGTCCCTCCGTCGCTCGCTCTGCTGCTCGCTCCGATTGGCTGCTTCCATCTCGGGACTCGAAGCTTTCGGCCCTCCGCCACCTGTTCCTCCTCGCGGTGGCACTTCAAGGCCCTAGCCTCTCGGCTATCAATGATGGAGATTCGATCCGACGGACGAACTATCATCCCCTTCACAAGTTCCTCCATACCGTTGCCCCTATAACACGCGGTGAAGGAGAGAAATGAGAACCCTCTCTGATACACCATTATATATTTTTTTAATTTTTTAATGGGATTATAGCTTGTTTAAGAGGAACTATTGCATCAGAGGAGACTCACAAACAGATAAATAGGTTATACAGATCTCTTCATTTTTTTTTTTTTGAGAAGGTTACCTAATAAACGGATTATATGGGTCAGATCAGATAACCTGTTTATTATACAGGACATATTCGAGTTTTAAAATTTAACCTCTTTAATAAATAGATTGAATTTAGATTAAAAATTTTTGATTCAATCCGTATATGACCCGACTTTTTTATATTTGGCCCGACCCGATTGCCGCACCTAAATGGAGGGAGGGGCAGGGGAGAGGGCAACGCAGAGTAGCTGCAATTATCAAAGGTGGGAGGAGGGAGGTTTGGGAAGCGCAAGAAGGGGCGTGGAACCGAGTGCAGAGGGAGCGGAGGGCGATAAAGCCACGGACAGGGAAAGAAAAAATAATAATAATAATAATAAAATATTATTTTTTAAAAAATAATAAAATATATTAAAAAATTAATGCATAATACTGTCAATATTCTTTATGATAAAATATTATGATAAAGCATCATAATAAATTTTTTTTGGAATCATAAATAATAATCCAGTTCTCCATCCGCCGCAGCATTGCTCGCTCACCGAGCATTATACAGTGAGTATTTTACTGTTCTTTTACCTTTTAACTTACAAAAAAACTTCAGAATCCACCCACCACTTTATTCTACTCTTGTAGAAAGATTTGCAGAGAAAAACGCTATCCGCGGCTCCGCCTCAGAGTATGAGCACGAAATATTACATGAACATACGAATGGAAGGCTATATAGTATAATTATTAATATTACAAATATAAAAAAAGGCTAGCAATTCAGTCCCCAGTACAGCGCACATGGTTTCAGAAGAGAAGCTTCACTCATGTCCAACTCTCTCATCGGATACCTCAGATTCTCATCCAATTCCTAAATCTGCCGCTGCTCTCACAAGACATGATCCCATCAGCTAAAAAAAAAAGACATTCGTACTCAACCTTTCCACCTAAAAGGATGGCTCTACTTTATTCAGCACACGCAAATGCTCAACACCTCTTCCCTCTTATCTATATCTATAAACATTCCTGGATACCTTATTCTTAGGTATATTCATATCCAATATAAGAGATAACGATCAAAGGCTAATGGAAGAAAGATGCATTCATGCACATATTCCCCCCAATATTCCTTCATGCTGAGCTCAGAGTAGCACATCAGACTTAGCAGGCAACCTCCTGTAGAAATTGAAGGGCACCGACGGCACCTTGCTCCTGAACTTGGGGTGGCGAAGCAGGTAGAGCCCGAGGATCACCACCACCACCTGAATTGGCGTCACGTAGAGGATTACGGCCACGATCAGCGACAGCATGATGAAGATGGCGGTCGCCCTTGGGTCCCTCCAGCTGAGTATGGCCTGCGCCCGCTCCCCTGCGTCGCCAGGTCCCCCACCACCGTCTGCACCCGCCCGCCACGCTCCTCAGCCGGTCATACCTCATCCTCACAATGTCGGTGGGCTTCGACGTCGGAAATGTATCGGACTCTTCGTCGAGCTCGTCTGGGTGTGTGAATTCAGCATGGGACAGGTTTACGTCCATGTGCGGCGGGTGCCGTGGCCTGAACCTGTAGTTCCATATGCCGATCATGAACAGGTAGAGGAAAATTGTTGGCAGGATCAACTCTGGGTAGCAGACCAGTATCAAAAACAGGACATGGACGAGTATTGTGGTGATGGGGTTCTTCCAATTCCGAATTCCATCAAACCATCGGCCGATGGCGCCGAGGCCGGAGAGGAGAGCACTGATGCGGAAGAAATTGGCCTTGCTCCGCCGTAGGCTCCACATGTGCGAGTCCACGTCAAGCATGTACTCCACCACCTCTCGTCGGAGTGGCGGCTCGGCACGGGCGAGACGGATGGCAACAATCTGCATTGCCTGGTGCCGGAGGACGTCCAGTTGAACAACTGGAATGGGCTTAACGTAGTGCATCTTCGGGAGCAGCGGCTTCCCGTAGAGGGCCACCATGTTGATCCACGCCGTGCAGGTGAACCTCACCGCCAAATGGAGCTCCCCGGTCTTCTTGAGGCCGGATGTCTGGAGGACTAACAGAGGATATAAATGAGTATAAACTCGATCGATCTGCAGTGTCGATAGCCGGATTCGGACCTTGCCGATCCTCTGGTCTTTGGCATCGTCCTTGTTGCCGGAAATGTGGCAATTGTCGAAGACGGCGATGGTGATGACGGTGCAGGGGTCGAAGACCTCCCAAGTGTACTGCTCGTGCCATCGAGGGGCGAGGCTGTTGAGAATTGTCCGAGTTCTAACCCATTTGGGGCCATACTTGGCGACGCAGTAGGCATCAGTGAGCTTGCCATCCTTTGCCTTCATCGGCATTAGATTCTGGGCGTTGAGAATTCCCAGCTCCAGTAACCCAATGCTCGACTTGCGGAGCTTCTTCGACGCCGGCTGGAGGTCGCTGCTGTAATGAGTGGATTCATCGAGCACATGGTAACCCAATTCCAGGCAGAGCCAGAGGCAGACCTTGCTGGTGAATTTGGGCTCTTTCTTCTTCTCGCCATTGGCGGCCTCGTCCACCGTGGAGGTCGGCTTGGATAGACTGAACCACCGGGGCTCCACGGGCGGCTTGCGGTGGTCAATGCGCTGGACGGCGTTCGACAGCGGCAGCACCAGCCGGCCGAGGGGCTCCTTGTCCTCGACGGTGACCACCAGCGGCTCGTCCAACGGCTCCGACGCCACGAACATGAACTCCTGGTTCCACACCGGGTTCCGCGAGGCGACCGGGTTGGTGCGGCGGGCTTGCCCGCCGAGCTGAAGCCTGAGCGACACGCTCGGCTGCCGGGACTTGTCGAGCAGAACAAGGTCCTGAGCCTCGACTGCAAGCACCCGGAGGTAGACGAGCTTCGGCGAGAAGTAGACCTTGCAGCGAGTGTGGTGCAGGCCCTCGACGCCGATGTTGTGGGCGTCGGAGTGCCACGCGTCCGGGAAGGCCTCGTCGGCCTGCGTCCCTCCAAACAGCAAGCATGATCTCTCCCTTCTTCAACTTGTCACCCTTCTTGTCCTCCAGCCAGTACCATTGCGGAGCGAGAGGACTGTCCGGCGGCACCCGGAGAGGGACCTCGGTGAGGTCCAGCTGGATCCTTCCGACGAAGTCGTCCTTCACGATATCGTGGTCTTTGACGGTGACTTCTAACACATTGGCCTGGAGGCGATCTTCGAAAGGCGAACACCTGGCGCCAGACGGGTTCTCGTTCTTCTCCAGGTATTTGGTGGTGCCTCTGTAGTTGCCGAGCTTGACCTCGACGTAGGGGTCGAGGGAGCCGGTCAAGTCCATGGTGGGAGGTCCCGGGCCTTGACGACGTTCACGTAGAGGAAGTACATCGGCTCGACGAGGTCGTAGGTGGAGGAGATCTTGTCGCGGCCGCGGTATCCGAGGCGGCCGGCGAGGGCGGTAGGTCTCCACCAGGCCGAACTCCGGCGCGCCGGGCGCGCCGGCATCGGTCCGGCGCCGGGGACCGCCCGGACCTGCATCACCGCCGGCTCCGCCCGAGCCTGCCGCTGGTCTACGACGACGCCGCCACCCACCGGCGCCGCCGGCTTCTCCCCGAGCCGCCTCCCATTGCCTGCTTCATCTGGGAGAACTCGAACCCCAGTCCCCTCCGGCGCCGACGGAGTAGAACATCCTCGGATCCTCCGCCGCCGGCTGCTTCTTCTTCTCCTTGTGGTTGTGGGCGGCCCTCTCGCCGTCGACGGCCGGATTAGGTATCGGAATAGAAGAAGGGGGACACCAGCGGGGGCTGGAGCGGGGGCGGGGAAGGGGTCGGAGGAGTCGGGGAGGAGGTAGACGCGGAGACCGATGTCGCCGCGGATGTGGGAGAAGAGGCCGCGCTTCTCGAGGGGAAGCGCTGGACGGGGCATCGGCGGGGCGAGGGCGACGGAGGCGCCGGAGATGCGGACGCGGCCGAGGAACTGGCGGTTGTGGCCGTGTCTTCCGCTGCCATCGGAAGGGGAGCGGCTGTCGTGGTAGACGGAGACGTTGATGGTCTTGTTGGGAAGATCGGAGGGATCAGAGACGTTGAACAGAAACTTCTCGTTCCAGGAAGGGCTGAGATCTTTGACCTTGGTCTGGGTGCGGTGGCGCTGGCCGTCAAACTCCACCTCCACAAAGGGTTCGCCGAGCCCTGCCCGTCTTTGGGCATCAAGTCGGCGGCGTCCACCACCTCCACCGCCACCTTCATCTCCTCCTTTCTCTCTTTCCAAGTGTTTCTACTTTGGGATAGGAGTTGAGAGGTTGGAGTTCACTCAGGTCAGTAACTTCACCAGCAAGATCGGTGTGGGTGTGGATGTGCGTGCGCGTGCGAAGAGGAAGAGGTCCGTGGAAAAGGTAGCGACTGGTCGTTGCGTCGATGGCTTAGAGTGCGGGGAGAATGGAGCAAAGCGGTGGAATGGGTGGTGGGGATTGGGGATGAGAACAAAGGAGCGGATGTAGAAGGAGACGTGTGTCGGTTCGGAGTGAGGTGGCCCCAATTCGAGTGGTGATTTTGTGTCCCAATGGGGTTGGTTTTTTTTTTTTGGGGGAAGAATGTATGTTGATTTACATGTGTTGTTATGTTTTATTTATTGTTTAAAGTTTGCTGTTCATGCACCAAAAAAAGTTTGATGTTGATTAAAATATTAAATATTGGAGAAAACCCATCCACTAACGATGTGGGACCGGTTATGAGGGACAACATTATCAATATTGTTTAGACTTCTCTTTCAATAATGCTCAAGCATTATCCCTTTATTAAATTAGTTGTTATATCCTTTTCATCTTTGGGATGGACATACAGTATCTGTGATTGCCTATATAGATATACAAAGGAGTTCATCAAACAAAGTGGAGTGTGTATTTATAACACCTATGACTACATTATTCCTTTTACAATATTGGAGAGAAAGGATGTAACTAGCTGACAAAAGGATGGACCCAATTGACTTAGTTCAGAGCATTGCGCATTATTGAAAAATAGTAATATTATAATATGTTTTACGATACTTAAATGTACTTGGTTGGTCATGCATGCATTCTCCTTCTGCTCATGTCTTAATGGAGGAAGGGTTTATTTAAGGAGACTAGGTAACTTTTATCGGTCTTTATTTACTTCTTCTCAGCAGAGGGTACTCATTAATTGACTGGAGAGAGATTGTACGCTAGCTTTCCAGGTTGCCTCTCTCTGACCGGTTCTCAGCTTATTGGTGAGTAAAAGTAGTATCCGGAAGGTATAGAATGGAAGATTTCTCCTTTTGAATATGGAATACGGCTCTGCATCTGATGCGGATTTTCCACTAAAGATTCAAAGGGTTTGAGCTTTTAGGCTTGCAGCGTGCCCTCCCCAGCTACAAGAAAGGTCACAGCCTTGTAATGCCATTGCCTACCGGTCCTCTCTTTTATTTTTAAAAAATTAATTAAGTACGGCCTGCCAGTCCTTTGGGTCCATTTTGAATCTTCCATTAGCGAAAAGCTGGCCCATAAACTGCAAACATCGACCACTAATCCCTCTGTCTCTGTTGGAAAGTCCCAAATAAAGATGGTCGGAAAGATTCGGTGATCTCTTGGCATTGGAAAGGCTTCCTTTTTACACAATCCAGCAAAGAAGGGGCATGGCTGCCCATATAGATAATAGTTAGTACAGGGATGGAAAAGAGACAAGAGGTTTAATTTTAGGATTTGTTTGATTTTCCGGAAGAGGAAGAAGGGGGACAGTACAGTGAAATATAAATTGTCCTGTATGAATCAAGATTTTTTTTCTTCCACAAATACTTTTAATCTTAGTAGCTTATATTTTTCTCCTATAATCAATTTATTAAGAGCATAAAATTACTTTGCACAATTTTTTCAAAAAAAAAAGATACTCAACCAAATATAAATTATTCTAAAAATATATTTTTATATCATATTTTCATGATTAACTAAATATATCAAAATCAATTTTCCAGATATAATATACTCCAGTATCTGAAAACATATTCCAGTGTGGTGCAAACAAGTTCTCATTGGAGGTTGCCCATTGGACCTTAATCTAAGGGTGTTTGGTCAGTTCAACATCTCCAACAGGGATAGACTGGGGAAAGGAAAAAAAAATCTGAAGACAATATGGGTTTTAGATGAAACTTGAGAAGAGAATATGCGCAGGGTGCGCTTGTGCATCACTGGGGGGAGAGAGAGAGAGAAAGGAGAGGAAAGTAGGTTGTTAGGTGATGTTGATTGAATGGTGCTGACGCTTTGGAAGGAGAGATGGGTGTGCAGTTCATGTACCTGCTCTTCTATCTCTGCTTTTCTGGTGATTTCTTTCATACGCTGCAGTGATGGTTGCTTTCAGGGTGGACAAAAATGTGGCAAGTGTTGGCATCCAGTCCTTTTGTGTGGGCATCATCCCCACTGAGGCGGTCTTTGCTCTGTGAAAATGGACAGGATCAAAGGGTGGTTTCTTTTGATTGGAGCTTCCAAAATTTGGAGGGAAAGTTTACTACCGTTGATAATTGGCGTGAAGGAAGGTTCTTGTATTCTTATCCACGGCCTCTGTTTTTTAACCCACAGGTGACGCCGTTTCATTCGGTAGAGAGCTTCGGAGATATACTATGAGGCAAATTCTTATCCATGGCCTCTATTTTTAACTTGCAGGTGACGCAGTTTCACTCGGTGGAGAGCTTCGGAGATATACTATGAGGCAAATGGACCAGCCTGTTTGCTGTCTGGGTTGTCTTCGTAGGCTAGAGCAAAGTTAGGTTTGGTTGGAGAAATTTTTGAGAGCTCTCGGGCAAATTACAGAGATATACTTTTTATTGCTGTCAAAATCTGACCTAATTAGAATAGTTAGAAGGATATTGATCGACCTACTTTGTGATAATGAAAGATGGAGTGCTAATCTTCTCTGCAAAGCCATAGATGTACACGTACAACAAAGAAGATAAAAGCTCATCGGATTGGCCATTCCTTCGATAAAAAGTAAATCTCTTTCATTAACGATCTTTGTAGGATAAATTTATGGACCAAATTTCATTCATAATGATTTAGACCGAAGATCTCGGACGATCAAAAAGCAAGAGGTAACACTATAAGAGGACCTCGAATAGCCTCTCATCCTTAAAGTGAGCTGACTTGAAAATTTTGATTGTTCGAGAAGCGAGCGATAAACTCATAAGAGGATCCTTGGAAGCCTCAAAACTTTATCCACGATAACCTGGACCAAAGATCTCGGATGAGCAAGAAGTGAGGAGTAATCCTATAAGAGGATCCTTGGATAGCCTCTCATCCCTAAGACGAGCTGAGTTGAAAATCTTGACCATTCGAGAAGTGAGGGATAACTTCATAAGAGGACTCCCGGAAGTCTCAAAACTTTATCATGACAACCTGAGCCGAAGATCTTAGAGGACCAAAAGTAAGGGATAACCATATTAGGGGATCCTCAGAAAGCCCTTCGTCCTTAAGACGAGCTGATTTGAAAATCTTGATCATTTGAGAAATGAAGGATAACTTTATAGGAGGACCCTTAGAAGCCTGAAAGCTTAGACACGATGACTTGGGCTGAAGATCTCGGACGATCTAGAAGTGAGGGGTAACCCATAAGAAGACTCTCAGATGGCCCCTCGTCCCTCAGATGAGCTAAGCTGAAATCTTAGCCATTCGAGAAGCAAGGGGAGACCCCATAAAAAGATCCTCAGAAGCCTCAAAATCTTATCTACGATGACCTGGGCTAAAGACCTAGGGTGACCAAGAAACGAGAGGTAACCCTATAAGAGGACCCTTGGATAGCCTCTCATCTCTAAGACAAGCTGAGCTGAAAATCTTGATCGTTCAAAAAGCGAGGAGTAATCCCATAAGAGGACACTCAGAAGCCCCAAAATCTTATTCATGATGATTTGGATCGAAGACCTCGAGTGACCTAAAAGCGAGGGTAATCCTATAAGAGGACCCTTGGATAGCTCTTTGTCCCTGAGATGAGTTACACTAAAAATTTTGGCCATTCGAGAAGCAAAAGGTAACCCTTAAAGAGGACCATCAGAAGCTCCAAACATCAATAAAGTTGACTCAATCCATAGGCCTAAAACAAGCCAAGCCAAACACTTAATTGCCCAATGAATGAGGCTAAACCACAGAATGGGAACCTCAAAAGTCCTGGATAGTAGCAATGCTGATTTGACCTATAGCTATCCATCTTGATGATTCAAGCTTAATGCCTTGAAAGGTTTATGCAGAGAACCTTCAAAAAGCTTGGAGCTATGACCCAAACTGAACCAAGCCAAAGACCTTAAATTCACTAGCAATGGTCAATCCCAAAAGAGGAAAGTTCAGGTGATTCGACTTTGATGACCCGACCTCAAGCTTTAGGTCAGTTCTTGGGATGTCCAATCAATGTGAAGGCTATGCCATGATCTCATTGGCCCATGAATTGCCCGAGTAGGAATCTCAAACCTCCATGACTTCAGCTAAGATAATCTCAAAGCTATCTAATCCAGCAATTCTTCTTGAGGAACAGAACTTGAAAATTTCCTTCTGCTAAAGGATAGTAGGTCAGCTCATCTTGCAAATTCAACCACCTATCCCGAGGATTAGAACTTGAGAATCTTTCTACCTAAAGCTCAGGTCAGTTCATTATACAAAAAGGTTTTGAAAGGAAAGATGCATTCCATTAATATTACTCTAGTATAAAAAGATCGGCCAAGGTTCGGCTTGACACATGTTACTCATAGAGCCAAGAAAAGTAAATCAATCTATTCTTTTTATCAGATCTAATTTTAGCTCAAACTTGAGAGTGGAGGACATCTGATATAGGGAGGAAAACTTCACTTCACTTCAGCTGGTGCATGGATGTCTCAGACGTGGCTGACCTTTAGTTGTGATCGATCTAAGGTATTTTCCCAACCGACCTGAGCTAGCATTCCTGGTAAGTTTACTTTTGAACTGCTATCTAAATTAAACAAACTAGAGAATCCCATGATTAGCGACAACAATCTGACCTGAGCAGATAAAGCAGGAGGTAACAAATATATCTCACCAGAAAAGACAAGAGATAACAAATATATCTTGCCCAAAAATGAGATAACAAATATATTACGTCAAATAAGATAAGAGATAACATATATATCTCATCAGATAAGACAAGAGATCATGGCCATATCTTGCTAGATAAGGCAGAGGATAATGAATATATCATATCCGATGAGGTAAGGAATAACGGCCTGATTCTCCTTCCTCCTCATGATACCTCAGACTCTATCTATAAATAAAGATCCACAAGGATCCCCCAGATATGCTCTCAACTCTTCTTCGCTCACTCTTTTTCACTTATTTTCGATTTTTCTGATTTGAGCATCGGAGGATCCCCATCGGAGCCAACTCTACCAAAGACTTATTTACAAATCAAGTATTTACGGTCAAGCACTAGCCACATCCTTTATCTGATCGAGCTAATCTCAGCTAGAAGACCAGCGGCAACAAACTGGCACTAGAAGAAGAGTCCAAGCCCATTCATGGGAAGGAGCATACATCCTATTGGCATGGCACCATGTAAAAAACTTCATTGTGCTGCTCCAATGCCACTAATTAAAGGCCGAACATCTCCAAATCGGCCAGATGTTGATTATGTCCGACTATCTTCAGATCAGTCAAATGTCATTCAGATCCTACCATCTCTAGATCGATCATATGCCAACTAGATCTAACCATCTTCAGATCGATCAGACAATGATCAGATTAGATCAAACATAAATGAGTTTAGACTACCTCCTGATTGATCAAATACAGATCAAATCTGACCATCTCTAGATCATTCAAATGCCAAATAGAATAGGATAATATTTACATGATCCTAACTCTTTAGTATATGTACTGTTGTTCTACCAAAATCTAATCTAACTTAGGCAACAGAGAGTCCGATTAGAGCCAATCCGATGAGTTTTTCTCTTCTTTGTTGTGTGTGCTGATCTATACCCCTCCAAGAAAGGTCGGTGCTCTATCTTCTACCATCATGAGCCGAGCAGATCAATCAACAACCTCCAGACTATCCTGATTGAACTGGATTTTGGTAGAATAATAATAATATAATAGAGAGTTAGAATAGTATAAAATATTATTCTATTCTATTTGACATTTGACTGATCTGGAGATGATCTGATCTTATCGATGTTTGACTGATCTGTAGATAGTCAGATCTAATTGATGTCTAATTGATCTGGAGATGATCGGATTTGATTGCGCCTGACTGGTTGGAGATGGTCGAATCTGACTAGCATATGGCCGATCTGGAGATGGTTGAATTTAATCAATGTCTGGCCAATCTAGAGATGGTCGGCCTTGAGATAGTGGCATTAGAGCAACATGAATGGACTTGGGTCCTTTCTTTAGCGGTAATATTTTGCCGCTAGTCTTTTAGCTGTGGTCCCTTTGGTCGGAGAAAGGATGTGGCTAGTAATGGGCAGCGAAGGCTTGACTTGCAAAATAAGTCTTCGATCGAAGTTCTCTACGATAGAGACCCTCTGGTGCTTAAGTCAAAAAAATTAGGAATGGATGAGAAGGAGTAAGCAAGGAAGAGTTGAGAGCATACCTGGGGGTCCCCTACAAGCCTTTATTTAAAGGCAGAGACTAAGGTGCTATGAGGAGGAAGGAGAACCAAACCTTTATTCCTTATCTTATCGAACGCGATAAGTTCATTATCTCTTATCTTATCTGATGAGATATGATGGTTATCTCCTATCTTATTTAGCGAGATATGTTTGTTATTTTCTATCTCATTTAGCAAGATATGTTTGTCACATCTTGTCTTATCTAGTGAGAGATATTTGTTACCTTCTATCTTATCTGATGAGATATATTTGTTACCTTCTATCTTATCTGATGAGATATATTTATTACCTTCTATTTTATCTGCTCGTCGCAAGTTGTTGATAGTAATCATGAGATTCTCCGATCTGCGCAATTTAGATAATAGTTTAAAAGTAAAACTTATCAGGAATGTCAGCTTAGGTCGGTTGGAAAAGTATCTCGAATCGATCACAACCAAAAGTCGGCCACGTCCGAAGCATCCATGCATCGGCTAAACTGAGGTGATATTTTTCTTCCCATATCACTTTCAAACCATAATCGAAGGGTTCCAGATCAGGATTTTTTTAAAAAATAATTATAAAAATATTCTTTCAAATTTGAACCGGTGCATTTAGGTTTGAAAATTTTAAAAAATTTAATCAGCTATCAAAACTTAATTTTAGTTGCAATGTAGCCCAACCATCTATCTCAATTTTAAATCATTATCACATGATGATCATAAAATAATAAATATTCATAAAATTATTGAAACACCCTTTCCATTAACTTAGTAAGGGAATAAATGATGGAGAACTAAGTGTTTTGAGATCTATGCAGATGGATGATGGAGGATTGAGTATTTAAGATCGATACAGATAGATGAATGATAGTAGATGGAGCACTTTATGATATATGTGGCGGGCAATTCAATCCTTTTTGGTAGGGTCAAATGATCAGTAGAGGAGGTCGGGGTCGAGAGATGGGGATTGAGGTTAGGGGTCAGGAAGGAGAGGTTGAGTGCAGGGGAGAAGAGGAAGTGGTGGTGGGCAGTGGAGCGAAGGATTTGAGATGATGACCATCAAAGCTTGCTGGCTGGAGTTAAAGCCCTTGACCAAGACCTGATGAAGGAGAATGATTGGAGAGGAGGTGGGGATTAGGGGCACAGATGGGGAGGAGGGCATGGGATATAAGGCTTGCATTGTCAACCTCAATGGGCAAATGTAGACCATCATCGCTGATGAGATATGAGGTTAAGCAAAAATAGAGGCATGGGATATGAGGTCGAGTAGAAATAGGGGCAACAAGATATGAGGCCAAGTGGAAATAGGGGCAATGGGATAGAGATCCACATTGATAGCCTCTATGGGCAAATGCAGCAGGCAATGGTGAGCTCATTGCCACCAACATTGATGAGGTTTTTCAGATCCACAAGACCCTCGATGGAGGAAAAAATTGGAAAAGGAGGTTGTCTTCATCAATCTTGCCAATTTGACTAGAGCTGTAGATCTTATTTCGTTAGAGGGTGTCATTGAGGAAGATATTGGAGTGTGCATAGTTGGAGGAAACAATCAAGATGTAGGTAGTGAGGAGAAATCATCGCCTCTTTAACCTCTATTGCCGCAAGACTCCAGAGAGGTGCTGAAGTGGTCGGAGTTGGATGCCATGCGAGGTCCACGACACCAAAGAGTACCTACAAAGGAAGTCCATACTCATCGAAAGTGTTTCAATGGAGGACTCTCCGATACTTAAGTTAGTCGGAGCTTTAGGAATAGTAGAGAGTAAAGATAGCTAGAGCCGAGATAGCAGGGAGAGTCCTCCTTCCTCCTCCCTTAGGGCTTGCTCTTTTTTTGAGTTATTTTTACTTTCTTGCTTACTTGAGGGTCCCCTTCGTACCTCTTTCTATGAAGATTGAGCCCATAGGCCGCTAGCCAGAATCTATAAATTTGTTAGACCTAGCTGTATAGATTGTTAGGCTATGTTATGGCCCTTTAATAAGAGAGGAATCTCTCTCACCTCTGTATCGAGGTTGTTAGTCGTATATATCAGGCACCGGTTTTGCTCGTATAGCTGATCGAATTGGTGGTCCTAAGTCTACACTTAATGCAACCTCACCACACCATCTTGGGTATGCCTCAATGGAGGATGGGTTCTGATGACGGATTTTTTCCATAACATATGTTTCCATTTTTGAGTTTGAAGTGGCTTTTGGGCTTTGAGCGAAGAAAGTTATCATTTTAATAGTTGAATCGTCGACCCAATATTCTCTTCATGAAACATCCGTCTTGCTACGCTTTGGAAGGAGAAGCTTTTGGAGATATACAATGCGTCATTTCATGACCCATGCTGCCATTACTACGGAAGGGCTTCAAGGAGTCGCAGAACGATGTTCCAAGAAGAAGGAATTTGGGGATTCATCCTCAAAGATGCTAGGTGATGCCGAGTTCCAAGATGACTTCATGCAGTTTGATTAGATAAGGGTGCGACAAATAGTCACGAGATTTGTTGCTCCCAATGTTGACCAAGTGGCAAAATCTGGTGGCTCGTAGTCGAATCTGTATCGTTAGTGATCTGTATAAATAGACTATCCGCACGAGTAAATTTCTATCATCCCATCGCCAGCTGCTTTTTTGTCATTGTAGCCATTAAAAGAAGAATCTCTTTTCTTTATCTCATGGCCATGAAGCCATCGCTGTCAACCATTAAGTCTACAGTGAAGAAAAGATGAGCTCCTCGAGCAGAAAATCTTCGTCCAAGAAGGCAAGGAGTATTCAATCAGAGTTTTTTCCAAATAGACCTTTTTAACTTTCTGATAAAGCTATAACAAATTTTTTGTCAAACACTACTATACCATCCAAAATATTTTTGGAGGATCGAAAATACATTCTAGCCCTCCAAAAGCTTTGCCAAATAAGATCTTAGATTTTGAGATAAGAGGGGCTATTCTCGACCTATCTATCTTGTAAACCACTCTCCTCTTATGGAGACCCGATTTCAAGTCCGTAGGTAGGCTAAGCCACTGCATGCAGAGCCAAAGATTTACAGGGAAAGGAGGTGAAGTGAGTGTCAGCGCCCTTCGGAATCAAACCTCTAAATTCTAACCCCCTGCCTCTTACCAGCGACCAGGGGGTTCCATTATCCTGAATAAGGTTTGGTGGTAAAGACTTGCTTCTTTCTAATGATTTTTTGCTGTAGTTGTTCATATACTAATACAATGATCCTCTGGTTTACCTGAAAATAGTAATAAAATAACAATTCTCATGTGAATAAAAACAAAAAAAATAGATACTTCTTAAAAGGTAATAATCAAGATCAATATATTCTACCATTATCCATGCATGATAAGATTTTGGACCCTCACTCTCTAACGGATGTTCTTTTCTACATGATCCAAACCATCCCAAGTGCATTGAGCAGTCTGAGCACGTGTACCTGGAGTTCGGAATCTATCTTTTGGCAACGGCTTTTTGTAATCCCCAGCTGCTTTTGCCGGGATTTGAGGTGAATGGAAGTGGCAACCGGCAAGTAGCCTATAGCCCTCCAGGGGTTGTGTGCAAAAATGATGAGATGGCCCACGCTCGTCTGGTCAGCTAAAAGTAAAAGCTTATTGGAAAATTTATATAAATTACGTTCCATTTTATTTAGTTTCTTTTTTCTTGCTGAACATAGCCCTCCACAAATTTACGGTTGTGACCGATTTCTAGATTTAGATTGGGTAATTTGCATCAACTAAAGTTAGATTGCTTATTTAAATTATCAATATAGTGTCCAATCTTCTGATAGATTTTACATTTTCTTATCTGACAATTGATTATGTAGTAACCAGGCATGTGACAATACTTACAAACTATCTAATCTGCAACAATTTGTAAAAGTGTACTGAGAACAGCCTTTGTGCTTGGATTTGAGTAAGCCAAGTCTTGCTTTTTCAAAGATAAGTTTAAACACAACAGATTCAAGAGATGGCAAGATGCCATAACGAAGAAGTGATGGTCTTACTGGTTCAAAATTATCTCTAAGAGCCATGAGAAACTGCATCAAGCGAATCTTTAGAAAGCAAATTTTTCAACATTATTGTTATGGCATACTGAGGCTTAGATTATGTTAACTAATCCCACATAGCATGCATTTAAGAAAGAAACTCATGAACAGACCAAGTTCTTGGTTCATGTTGTGTAGGTAAACAACAGTTGATACTAATGGACGATATCTGCGATGGAATACCGCTTAGCCAAGAAATCCCAAAGCTCCTTGTTCCAAATCAACCAAACTGAAGATGAATTGAAGGTATTGAGGTATGACTGTCATATAGTACGAAGTCTTTCTCCTCGGCCAGCATGAGGAATTGTCCGCTTTGGGACGGCGTGTGACCATCTGGGCCACTGAGAACGCCGCCCCTCACGGTTTTGCCCTACAAAAGGCGCCTCACATGATAAGGGGAGTCTGCACTATATAAGCAGTGCCCCTCACGATTTTGTCCTACAAAAGGCGCCTCACGTGATAAAGGGAGTCTGCACTATATAAGCAGTACATTCTTTCGGACTCGATGCCCCCGATGCCCACCCCACAACAATCCCCCAGCAAGGGAGTGTACTGCTGCAGGTAGGGGACGGGTTCCCACAGACGGCGCCAATGTTGAGGTGTGACTGCCATATAGTACGAAACCTTCTCCCTCGGCCAGCGTGAGGAATTATCCGCTTTGGGACGGCGCGTGACCATCTGGGCCACTGAGAACGCCGCCCCTCACGGTTTTGTCCTACAAAAGATGCCTCATGTGGTAAGGGGAGCCCGCACTATATAAGCGGTACACTCTCTTGATATCTTCCGGTATGAACTTTCGGGCTCGATGCCCCCGATGTCCATTCCGCAACAGAAGGAAACAAAGTAATCCTGAACCATGTAATAAAATCCGGTGATTGTTACCATCCCAGTTCTCCAGTTGATTATAAAATTCATCTCCATCCTCATCCAATTTTTGAATAGGCTGACGGATGTCTGGAAACAAATCATCAAAGTTTTTGCCTTTTTAAGAACTAGACATCTCTTGTACTCAAGAAATATAGTTGGATCCATCCCAAACATCAAAAATAAATAGAGAGACATCAAACTTATCCATAATTACATGTGATGATGAACTAATAAAATAAAATGAAGTAGATGCAAAAAATCAATTATAGTGGTAGAATTTGGGTAAACAAAGGCCAAAAATGAAAAGAGCACACTAAAAATGTAGGAAACCGATCTGAACTGATTTAGAATCAGATCCGAAATAGCTAAATCAGATAGTTAAAAGAACTGGAATGATCTGGTCGATAACAACACAATCAGTCAATGGTAGATGCTAACATGGCAATCACATTGATGTGGTAGTCAAAAGTTGACATAACAAATGAAGAGTACACATGACAGCTCAGAAATTGGCATGGCCAAATGTAGATATTACAAATCAAGAGCTAGCGTGGTAACTCAAAAGCTGGCATGGCAAACTGATGTGGTAGCTAAACTCGTAAATTGATGTAGCGGGTTGAGAGCTGACATGGTAGCTCAAAAATTGGCATGGCCAGATGCAGATGTGAGTCATATGACATGTCAGAACCTAACATATAGCTGTTCAAAAGTTGATGCGGCAGACTAATATGGTAATTGAAGTGGCAACCTGATGCATCTATTGGTGCGGTGTTACGTGGCTAGCTGGTGTATACGCTATACTCTTTAATAAACAGATCTAGATGAGTAGATCTATTTATAATCCAAATTCATTTGTATTAACCTAGCCTGCTTAAAGCAGATCATTCAGATTAACAAGTTGAGGCATAAATTACCATCCTTATCTTCCTGTTGGATATTGATTGTACCATTAGAAATAGGAAACCAATAAGTTTTCCATATTATGATGATAACAATGATAAACCTATTGGAGATATCTGGTCAGAACACAACCACCATAGAATCTTTTCGATACTGCTCAGTGTAGCAGAAAGAAAGAAGAAATAAAAAATAAAAATACAATCAAATACATAAATCGGCCAAAAAGCTTGTCTCCACGGGACATGCAAGTTTCACTATAAAAAAAGAAATTACAAGAGGAGATCACACCCTCAACCCTTACACACCCAATATCTCTCTCAACAAAAAGCTCTTCCTCGTAAAAGCTCTCTCTCTACGAGACCCTTTGGACCCCTAAAGCGACCGCTGTCTGCTGTCTGACAGTCTGCCTAAAGTACCTCTGCCTCTATTCTCTGTCGGCTCTTCTTGGTTTACTGCCGCTCTGGATCCTCGATCGAATACACCACGCCACCGGTTCTATTCTCTGTTGCCACAAGGCTGTTTAAAGTTCTAAAATAGAGCTTAGATTGGAAACACAGTTCCACCAGGACTCAACCAGCACCCCAAAGGCCCACTAAACCATCGAATCAAGCCCGGCATCTCCTGTAGCTGTTAGATCACGCGCCACACCTTAGGAAACATAGGGAAACCACCTTCGGTCCACAGTGGACCATGAGAAATTGAGGGGGAGGGATGCTCGGTCGGTCCATGTGACCCTCCTGTGAGCCCGATCCATCATGGACCGCGACTCACAGTAGGTCTGGGTGCCCCCGCATTCGCTAGGCCGGCCCTTGCGTGCGCCCGCACTGGGCCCGCCCGCATGTTGGACCGCACTGTCTTGCGTGCGCTCGTGCATCCGTCAGTTTTCGTTAGCCTGCAACCGGCCTCCACCGCTCCGTGAGCCGTGCCACCTATTTTTGAATTTCTCTCGCGTGTATCTCCTCCGTCTGGATTTCGTTTGGGCTATTCTTGAGCTCGTTGGACTCCGTTCGTCATCCTGAACCTCGCTGTAGGCTCCTTATGGGCCAAATCTCGAGTCATCAATCTCAACAATCTCCATCTCGACTCGACATTCGGTCTCCTCCTAACTTTGAGAGCTTCTAGATCTCCTCACCTCTATGCCTTAGGACAATCGCCTGTTGATCATAGATGGACAACATATGAGTCGAGTCAGACCACTCGATTCCATCTCCGTCATATGCTATGCTCCTCCTGACCTGAGATCTGCTCGGGATATCCTCCTGCGGCAATAGAAATCTCACCCTGCGATATCGCCTCTCATCCTTCTGAGTCTCGCATCGCGTGTCTGATCCACCTCCACCTAGAGCTCTACCTCGCTCTGTGCTCCTCCCGACTTCTGAAGCTTCACCTCACATTGAGCTCCCTGTCAGATAGTAATATCCTTTTGTCCTCTTCTTCTCCTCCAGAATAACCCTATCGTCATGCAACACCTTCAAAATTCCTCCACCAGCTACCGTCCTGTAGCCTCTCGAATCCAGTCTGCTCGGTGAGATAAGATTCTGTCTGAAATTGGATATGTATCAGACCTCCCCAATCTCTTCACTACACCATCATGTATACTCCAGTTGACCGTTCCAATGCCTCTGATCGCATAGCTCGATCTATCCGACAGATGAACAGTGCCCTTACTACTCTCTAGAGAGTCAAACTGCTCCTCTCTACAACATACATGATAGGTACATACAGAATCTAAAATCTACTGCTGGAAAGAAGTAGATATCTCGTTAGATATTTTCAGGACATCATCTTTTAAGTCGCTACTGGCTGTCGCTGTAGTAGCCCTCGTCCGATCCTTGAGTTGAAAGCAATCTCTGATTAGATGCTCCAACTCGTCACACCGATAACATCTGGTCTTGCTCAAGTCCCTCGTCCTGGATTTGGACCGCATTCATCGCGATCTCCTGTCACTCCGTCTGTCACCTCCTGCTTTTCCAAAATCGTTAAAGCTGAGCTGCCGCCTAAGCTCGAAGCCGAGCTTTCCTGCCTAAGAATCTCATTCTGGAGAATCACTGCAGTGATCTCATCCATCTTAATGATGCTCTTCCCCACTAGAAGAGTAATCACTAAGGACTCATACGAAGGGGGAAGCGACGCTAGCAAGACCAGCACCCTGATCTTCTCCCTAACTTTTTCGCCAACGCTGAGGAGGTTAGTGAGGATCTTTTAGAAATGGTTGAGATGCTCCTACATGCTGTCTCTCGTCCATCTGCAGCTGGTAGAACTACCTCCAGAGGAAGAGAGTGTTGGTAAAAAATTTTGCCATATACAACTTCTTGAGCTTCGACCACATTGCCGTCGGAAAAGTCTCGTCAAGTACATATATCACCATTTCATCTATCAAGCACAAGCAGATCGTACTTACTGTCTGCATCTGGAGCCGCCTCCAATCCTGCACCTCCGTGATAGTCGACTTCTTCTCGCACAAAAGAGTATCGATCAATCCTTGCTGGATAAGCATGTCCTTCACCCTCGTTTGCCATAAGGAGAAAATGCTCTTCCCATCAAATCTGTTGATCTCCACCTTGATTGAGCTTGTCTTCTCCATCTTCAATCTTAATCCCACCATCGCAATTTGCATCTTGCTACCGTTTCACTTTGATACCACTTGTTGGGGATGTTTGATCAGGACACCACCACCACAGAATCTTTCGATATCCCTCGGTGCAGCAG
>KE504652.1:1391126-1401661 GCA_000441515.1 Elaeis oleifera | reverse complement strand
GGGTTAAAACAGAAATATTCATCCAACTCTAGCACGAATATATCCAAAAAAAAATTATAAAAAAAAATTTTCTGAAAGGTCAAAAAATTCCTCGCACATCAGTTCACGCCTCAAAAGAATTTTCATGACTTTACGACGCACATGATGAATATCGATAAAGAGATAATCTCTCGTCATGCGCCAAATGTCATAAAAACAAAATGTAATATCGCTTGTCAAATATCATAAAAAAAAAATGTAATATTGCTCCCGATAGTTATTTTCGAAGTCAAGCAATCGAGTCCTCCACAACCATCAGCCTCCCTGCTTCAAGTACATAGTCTATTTTGGTTAGTGCAGCCTTCCTCACTGAGAATGACATATAAAATAAATTGTAGAAAAAAAGAGAGATGATATAGATGATTGGATATCAAGTTTTTAATTTATATCCATCTATATTATAATTATTCCCACTCAAATACTTGGAAATATACCATTCAAAATACCAAACAAAAATCTGTGATTATTGAATAAAAAATATAAAAACAAGATCCAATTCACCAACTGGTTTGATAGCAAGTTACATTTGCAATGTATTGATTGGATGAGCATGCATACTCCTTGGGTTCAAAACTACGTAGAGTACTTATGCATCTCTTCTTGCATGTCTTTGAAAAGAAATGAGTAGATATTGAAATTGTTACGATGGTTACCGTAAGCATCTCGGATCAGTGCTACATCACAAGGCATTTAAATTTTGGAACATCAACACGACTGTTGACCACTGTATGAGCTAAGGAGTCCATCTTCATACTAAGCTGAGACGACCCCGAGGTCTAATTTGTATATAAACGGCTCAGCCGACTTATTTTTCAACGTGCACAATAGTTGTCTATCCCGAATAGATAAGATTTGGTGCAACCATTTCTCCTGATCTCACGGGAGCAATTGAGGGTTGAATTGTCTCATCCAATTTGGCATGTCCAACGATCCGACAATCTCGAGATCGTGCAATCCCACAGCTAACAAGCAGCTATCCAACATCCTTCTATATAAACAATCAGAGTCCTGAGGATTCAGGTAAGTCAAAATCAAATCCCTCTCAGAGAACATATTGCTATTTTTTTGTTCTCTACTTTTCTGACTTGAGCGTCGGAGCGTCCTCGTTGGAGCCACAACCTCCAGTTTGAGATTTGTTTTGCAGGTCACTCCAGCACCAACATCTCCGCATAAGGATCAAGTGTCCGTCTTCCGAACTCGATCGATTTCAGTAGTAATAGATAGAGGAAGGACCTACATTCGCATTCATGGCTCCAACACGGACATCTTTTCGGCTTTCCAATACCGTCACATTCTGACAGATGGCCAGCCAAGCTGACAATCAAGTCCAATCGCTGGCATCGAAAATCTCTCAAACAGTTCAACTGGTCATCTCTTCATCGGTACAACCGACCCAACCGGCATCGATCACCGCCGACCAATTCGGTCAGCTCTTCCAATAAGTTTAACATTTGATGACTGCAATCCAAGCAGTCTAGACCTTTCTCACATCCATTCAGGTGGCGCTGCAGCCTCCTCAGGCTATACTTGCACCCCTATAGTGGTACGTCATACAATTCTCTTAGTGATGCCGCCTGTACCTTTCATAATGGTGCCCCTACAGAATCCTGCTTTGACTGCGGCTCTGCACCAACCGCCTTAACCAGAGTTGCAGATGCCTCCTCGAAGTCTGAAGAGGAGGTTGACTCATCAAAGTCATCTTAGGACCTAGCAGCCGGCCAGACAGTGATCTCCAAGCCCACAATCGAGCCATGACTCAACCTCCGAATGCTTATCTCCTCTGTGCTTCGAGGCTGGTACTGTCTGTGAAGTTGATTTTGAAAGACGGTTTCAGGAGCTCAATCAACAGTTAGGCCAGAAATAAAAAAGATCCTCAACAATAGTGGCTCCTCAGTGCTGCCCTACAAAGGGTATAACAGCCAACTACCTTTCGTATCGAGGATTGTGCAAGAACCACTCCTCCTGACTTCAAACTACCTCAGTTAGAGGTCTACGACGGGACCATCGATCTCATCGATCATGTGGAGACCTTCAAGACAGCAACACTCCTTCAGGGAGCATCGGATACAATCCTCTGTCGAGCGTTCCCTCCAATCTTAAAAGGGCCGTTCGGCAGTGATACTCGAGTTTGAGGTCGGCGTCTATCCATTCTTTTGAAAATTTATGCCGATCTTTCGTCGGTCATTTCAGCAGTCGACGACAGCAGAAGCGGTCTGACTACCTCTATACCATCAAGCAAAAAGAGGACGAGTCAATCCATTCTTTCATGAATAGATTCAACGTGGCAACCCTGAAGATCCAAAATCTGGATCAGTCGATCACGATAGCCACAATGATGAGCGATCTACGGAAGAACGATTTGACAAAGTCATTCATTAAGACTTATCCTCAGGATCTTTCGGATATACTTGCCCGTGCGAAGAAGTATATCCACATGGAAGAGGCCTTTATTGATAATACTCCTACCGGTTCAGCCATGGTGGGATCCAGTAAAGAGCGCCATCTAAAGTAAGAGGAGAAAAGACGTCAGTGCTCCCGATCCCACCCCGAGGAGGAATAATGGGGATCGAAATCATCGATCCCAGAGTCTTTCGAGAAGAGTTCGGCAACCATCACCTCCTCGACTGTACGATAGCTATATGCCCTGACTGTTCTTTGGAGAGAGGTGTTGTTACAAGTGGGACTTGAGTTACTTGAGCCTTAGCTGATAAGAACAAGGTCAGAATGCCGTTGAGATCAGAATAAATACTGCTTTTACCATCATGACTATGGTCACGATGCGGAAGATTGCCACCAGCTTCGTGACGAGATCGAAAGGCTTATCAAGTAGAGGTGGCTGAATCATTTTATTCGGAGAGCGGCCCTTCAACGTCGAGCTCCGAGAATTCTGCAGCCGCCCCCTTTGCCTCAGCAGTCTCTCCTTCAGCCTCAGCCGCAGCAAGCGCCAACGCAGGCTGGAAGATAAATGGTGGAAGAAGAGCGACCCATCCGAGAAGAAATCTACATGATTACTGGGGGATTCTCTGGAGT
The DNA here is from genome assembly GCA_000441515.1 of Elaeis oleifera. NCBI lineage: Eukaryota > Viridiplantae > Streptophyta > Magnoliopsida > Arecales > Arecaceae > Elaeis > Elaeis oleifera. The sequence continues at coordinate 1,398,592 of KE504652.1, read as the reverse complement.
AGGAAAGTCCCTCGGCTTATATTCTTCCTCATATTCTTTCGATGTCCGGAAGTCCTCCACAGTCTTAGCAGTCGGCTGTTTGCTTCTCCTTTGCCCCCAGTCGAGCCTTCAGTTCTTTTATTCTTTTTGTATGCGAGAGTTCTCCTCATTAGTGGCTGTATTCCTCTTTGCTTGAGCTTCGAACTCCACTGCCTTGTCCAGCAGTCATGAATTCTCTTTAATGCTGCCTCAGCATCTTCAGTTCTCCTTTCGACGGCGTCGACTTTCATAGAGACTTCTCCAACCTTCTTTTTGGCCCTCTCTTTTGCTCTTTTGAGCATCTCAACTTCGAGCCCAAACTTCTTTGCCTCTTTGGCCAGCTCATGGGAGCTTTTGATACACCCATTCAAATAATGGACGAGCTGGTAAGTGAAGAAAAATCCATATGCAATGAAGAAGTATACAGTAAGTGCTAAATGAGAAAGTCTCAACATACCCAGATGAGGCAATCCATGCCTCCTCTCCTTCTCTCCTTTCGAGGAACACCCAATAGCTCATTAGCATCGGCAGGGAGGAGCAGTTCGAAAATAACTCGCTCGCCAGCATGGGATCCCTCAGTGCTGAGGCCTCAAGCTTCAGTCTGACTAGCACAGTTCCAGACGTACCAGCAACCTCGACTAGTGTCTCATCCAAGGAGGATTTGACCATGGGTGAAGCTGGTCGGGTCGGTGAGCTGAGAGGAGCGGGTAGGCTCAGAATCACCTCCTCCAGATGTTGGTCTGCACGGTCCATCCAGTAGCCTGCAATAGCTGAGGTGGTAGGCAAGCCGCTTTCCACCCACGTAATCTCATGACCTTCCAATAAAAAGGTTCAAACTCTCTGACCTCCGAAGTCGGTCGTGCAGAGTCTCTGACTCTAGCCCGAAGGCTTCGCTCGGTGGTAGGCTTGGCATCTTTTTTTTCGCAGAGTTTTTTTCTTCTCCTTTAACGGGCTCGAGCTCTTCTCAGCATCCAGCCTTACGATTATGGTGATCAAATTGTAAGACGAATAGAGCCAGAAGATTTAAGGCCAAGATAGCTGACTCACGTATCTTAAGGAAGACTTGGCTGATACTGGCATTGAACAGCGCCGGAGCCAACGACAGCTCTTTCAACTCTAGAACTGTAAAGCTTCGTAGAGCTGCCATCTCCTGCTCCAAGCTCTCGTTCGTCAAAGGCTCCTTCAGCACAGTCTCTCAGGATTCACCCCAGGTCGTAAAATTTTAGTCTTCGCCTGACATCTATAAGATGAAGAGAAACCTTGATTTTCAATCGTATACGGTGAAAGGCATACTCGAAAATATCAGGCAGAAGCCATTCTTCTTCTTCGACGGAGTCACGTACCACCACCCGTACAAGTCTGAGTATCGCTTAAGGTTGAAGATAAAATGAAAGAATGCGATATTTGGCACAATTTCAGCCAGCACGCATACTGCGGTGAAGCCGTAAATATGTTGCCACGCATTCAGCACAATCATACATGATGATATTTCAAAATACTGGAGGAGCGCTATAAAAAAAAGGTGGAGAGAAAGCCTCAACCTAGTCTGGAAGCACTCCTCGTAGAAGTCCATACGTCCTAAAGACGGATGGCAAACTTGATCATTCGGCCCGGAACTTCAAGTTGGAACGTGGAGGTATTTGATTTTGCTCATGTAGCACGATTCTGTCCCACTTTGTCAACTCTGATCTGAAGCCCAACGGAGCAAAGTCAGGCTCCATAGTAGCCATCTCTCTATCTCATGCAGGAAAACTGCGAAAGGGTGAAGAATAGAAGAACTCATAGCAGAAAGAGAAGATAACCGAACTTGATAAGGTCTGCATCTCATTCTATCTAGAGATTTTAAATAACCTCAGACTAGAATGGGACCTCCAAAAGTCACCTCCCATCGGTGCATTAATTATAGGAGACATGCATCGACAGAAGACTAGCGTACGCACGACATGTGGAGACTACGAATGGATGTAATTGCTGTTGTCGATATGGTAGTTAATGCTAGTGGCAGGCGAATCACACTTTACGTCATTTTCAGAGGAATGTATACAAATGTGTGCCAACTCCTCCCACACGGATGCAATTTTAATTTCAGTCTTTTCAAAATCTATACGACAGGTATGAAAATTTACCCTGGATTGGAATGGGGATTATAATCTCTACTATATTTGCAATTCTAACCACAGCTAAAGCTAGCTCAGATTTTCACCTTAACTTCATCTTGGCTCAAGCCTTACTAGAAGCATAACACAGGCAAGTATTCATCTAGGCTATTACTTTAATCACATTTTGTACTTACAGCCAGGGGCTGAGCATATGTTAAAATTTTTATTCTCATATTTAAAAGTATGATTCGTATTCATAAAAAAAAGATACATCTGTTCCTATAGAGATTCTATTACAAGGCTAGGAGCCTCGGATCACAGAAATAAAAAGAAGAAGGCATAAGGCATTCCTCATGGAGATTGCCAGGGCGGTCGTCTGTGGGATAGTATTCCTTGGTGCTGTCGATGCTTTCGATCTAGACGTTAGCATTATTCTTGTCCACCTCATCAGAAAAGTGGGACGACATTATAAACTTCGACTAGTTATCCGATGACACCGTCTATAAATCTTCGTCCTGACAATCGATTTGAAGACGCTCAATGAAGTCAGGAGAAAAGTGCATCTAGGTAATGAACTTGCACTTCTCGAATCTCGTGAAGAAGGCCACTTTGCAAACTTGGACTATGATCTTAGCCCTTCCTTCTCCAGCTGCTTTTTCTACTTTCAACGTATTTGAGTAAAATTCTCTGATCTATAAATTTATCCCAGAGAAGCTTATGATTTACTTTTCTCTCTTCCAACCTCTTCTTCAGGTGCTCCACCTCTGATTCGATCTCCTGGACTTCCAAGAGTAGCTCTGGGGAGGCTTGAACTCCTTTGACAGCATAGCATTCGTCTCCTCGAGGAGCTTTCTCTCTATGGCTCGTCCCTTCGAAAGTTTTGGTCCTTTTGGACGAACCACCACTGGGGCTCTTTTGAAAGCAATTTTCAAAACAAGGAGAATCTCTTCTCATTTTAAGTATCCTCCTCAGATGCTTCAGGTCATCACGGATCCGACGACAGTCTCTCTCAGTCTCAGACCTCTGTCTCTCAAGGGTTCTAATCCATCCTTCGAGGTCTTCAACCCTCCTGTCGATCTTGGATTTCTATTGTTCAAGAGCCTCAATCTATCTTTCGGTCTGTCATAGTTCTTCATTCTGATGGAGAATCGACTCCTAGGCCTCCTGAAGAGCCTCCTCTGTAAAGCTAAGCTCCTTGGCCAGCTTAGTATTATCTTTCTCCAGATGCTTTATCTTGTACTTCAGCAAGTCGATCTCCTCCTTCTCCATCATCGGAACATCGAGATTAAAACTGGCAAGGCTCACCAAATATTGACCTACATGCACCAGAGATCTTAAAGCGTCAGCAAATCGCTTCTCCCCCCTTTGTTCGTTGAAGAACAACTTCTCGACTAGCGGTAGGAGGTTTATCAAATACTCCACTGCAGATTGGAGGCTCTCTTCTACAGATGGAGCACAAGAAGTTGAATCTGAGGGTCTCACATGAGAAGTGGATGCAAGAAAGTGTCCAGCAGGAGTCGCCATCTCTAGAGATCCCCCAGTCTCTATCGTCGTCGCCTGATCTTTCTCAAGATTATCGATCTCCTTCTCCATCCGCACTAGCTCAGTCAGATCTTTTTTCGAGCATCCCTCTACCTTATTTTCGATGCTATCTCTATCGGTGCCCCATTGATCAAAATTTTTCTGAAGAATCCCGCATCACGACTTCCAATGGCAGAACCATGGGCTCAACAATAGGAGCAACATATTCTTCTTTCCCGATCGTGGATGCTGTTTCAGCAATCGGAACCACGACCTACCTCCTACGAGCTAAAATTTGCTCAAGTCGCTTCACGGGCTGTGAATCCATCTTGCTCCAAAAAATCACAATGAACAATCAGTACAAAAAAGATCTACAGCTACTTGTGCTTTCAAAGCACAAATTTAAAGGAGGAAGAAAATAAAAGCCACCACAAAGTAATTAAGAATCTCGAAGAGACCATCGTCTAAGTGGTCCCATCAGTTATGCCCGTCCGTATCAATCACGTTAGGCTGACGTCACACATTTTAAATACAGAAAGTAGGCGTGAAGGCAGAAGCGCATGGCATTGAATCTGAGGTACTTTTGGAGTACTCTTTTCACCTGATTCTCGGACTCAGGAGTAGGGGGTAGTGTTATGGTAGTTATCGTGAGCACTTCGAATCAGCGCTACATCACAAAGCATTTCAAATTCTCGAGATATCAACACGACCGTTGACCGCCATATGAGCTGAGGAGTCCATCTTTATGTTGAGCTGAGGCGGCCCCGAGGTCTAACCTATATATGAGTGGCTTAGCCGACTTATCTCTTCAACATGTGCAACAACTGTCTCTTCTGAATAGATAAGATTTGGTGCAACCGTCCCTCTTGATCTTGCGGGAGCAATTGAGGACTGAATTATCTTATCCAGTTTGGCATGTCCAATGATTCGGCAATCTCAGGATCGTAGAATCTCACAGCTAACATCCTAGCTGTCTGACATCTTTCTATATAAACAATCAGAGTCCCGAGAACCCAGGTAAGTCAAAATCAAATTCCTCTCAGAGAACTTGTTGCTGCTCTTTTGTTCTCTACTTTTCTAATTTGAGCGTTGGAAGATTCTCGCTAGAGCTACAACCTCCAGTTTGAAACTTATTTTGCAGGTCACTCTAGCACCAACATCTCCGCACGAGGATCAGGTGTTCGTCTTTCGATCTCGATCGATTTCAGCAGCAACAAGAATCATTTGGGACCTCATTTAATGTGCACTCATTACCTGTCCTTGTCCAATATTATTTGTATCCTTCAAATAAAATTCTCCCCAGAATACTATTGTGGGGTTAGATTGTTGGAGTCTCCCTGTTTGATACCTCCTCACCATATATTATTCCACGTGCCAGTTAGTTTTTGTAGGACTGAGCACGGATCGGATTCGGTCGGATTGAGAGAAAATTTCATCCGACCGAATCCAATCGGGTTAAAAAAATTCAATCCGCTACCGATCGTTTATCATATATAAATCATTTGAAATCGAAGTGAACAGTTTATAGCGGGATTGGATAGGTTGTGTCGGTTTGAGCTTCAATATTAATCCAATATTGATTTCAAGTCCAATATAGACCCACTTAAGCTTATTTGTTCTTTTTTTTGTTAATTTAATGCAAAAAGGCCTAAACCTTTAGAATGAAGTCTAAATGAAGTATTGAAGTCTAAATGCCACCGTCCCAAAATGAAAGTGAGTTTGTGAAGCACTAAATCGGTTGCGTTCGATTTCATATGGATTAATAGTATAGAAACCAAAGCTGACCGTAAATAATCGATTTTTTATAAATTCTAACATGATTCTATCCGATTTATGTCTTTTAAGCAATCAAAATCGATGTTTATTAGGCCGGATTAGGTAGGCTTCTTGAGGTTTCGGTTATTTGTTCAACCCTAATTTTTTTGGCACCCTTTATCCCCTCCCTCCCATCGCGCTTCTTTCCAATTTCTTCTTCTTATTACTCTTCTTCCTGTGCTACAATATCTTACTGTTCACGTCGTATATACCAGGTTAGTTTGCCTAAAAAGAGGTTAATTTATCACTTATATTGTAGGGTATTGAAGCTCAAATTTGTAGAGGACATGAGTTTAAATCCCTCTAGTTCCCTTTTCGAGCACCTGTTGAGATGATTACGGTGTTAATCATTACCACTATTTTTTATATTTGTTTATCAATTAACTACACTTGCTCTCTTTCCTAGAATATGTCTATATGAAGTGCCAACCAGAATGTGTGCTGCCCTCATTTCTTTCAATCACCATATGAATGGGCAGGATTAGTTTTGGTCAAAAAAATGATAACTATGAAGTTGATAAAATAGAATATCTAAGTATGAAAAAATGTATTAAGAAAAATATTATATATACAAACTATTTATCCTCCAGTTAAATTTTGACATGACATTTATGATAATTAGAATATTCCCCTTAACAAATAACCTTGAGGCATTTATAAATAGCACTTTATATTTAATTATCTCAAATTATTTGCTTATCCGACTCAGTTATCTATAATGAGTTTGAATACTTACAACCAGCTTTTTATGTAATTACTGGGAGTTATTTGTTATCTTTTTAGGCCACATGTAAAATGGAGGTGTTAAACGTGATATACATTGTTGACTTCCTAAGTTTTTAAGTCAATTAAGCTAATTAATACTAAAAAGGTCATATATATTAAGGTACTTTGAATAAGTTTATTTTTCGTATAAAAAATAGCAAGACTCCTTTTCTCTTAGCTAGGCTTGGTTATCGCGCGGGCTAATTTGGCTCAATCTAATGTGTAACTAAACCAAAAATTCTTTATGCACCACAGATGGTGTAAAAACTTTGACATGGAACGTGCCATCTTATTCGAATGATCCACATAATCATCACTTTTCAACACATATTTAATACCTGTAGAATATTTTTTCATTTAAAATTTGTACGATAAAAATACATCTGTTCTTTGGTTATGATATCCTTTCACAAAAAATTATAACACCTCTTCAAAAAAATTATGACACTCCTGTTCTTTGAAAAAAATTACGATATATTATGATACCCCTTCACAAAAATTATAATATCCTTTTAAAAAAATTATGACATTTGTCTTCGATTTTTTGTTAGTATTGGGATGTTATAATTTTGTAAAGGGATGTCATAATTCTTTCTAAAAGACAAGATGTCATAATTTTTAAAAGGATGTCATAATTTTGTGAAAGAGTGTCTTAACCAAAGGATAGGAATATTTTGTCACACAAAATTTTTAAACGAAAAAGACGATCTACAAGCATTAAATGTACGTTGGAAAATGATGACTATGTGGATCAATCGAACAAGATGGTGAGCTTTACGTCAGATTTTCTATCCCGCCCCTGATGCACAAAGAATTTTTCGTAACCAAATTAGCTAGGCCTAGACTCAGCTGGGCCAGGCATTCGGGCTTACTTCTCAGGCCGGAAATTGGCAGCTTCATATTGGATGGGCCTCGAGCTTTTTAGATTATGGACAATAATGCTTATCAGGGATCTCCATGAGGGTCGGCACTCGATGGGCACACGAAAGGAGAGAGGAGCAGATGGTGGCGATAAGAGGTTGAGGGGGCGATGGTAAAATGGGGTGCGAGGATTAAAATATCCATCAGGACCCAAGACATCAAAGTGAAGAAGATGTTACTATAATGGAATTTAACATCCCAGTGGAAATGAGATGGGTATGCAGATCATGCACCTCCTCTTCAATCTCTGCTTTTGTGACGGTTTCTTTCATTATGCTGCTGTCACGCTTCCGACCTGAGATTGTGAATCGAGGATCATGGTAACCA
>KE504652.1:1325911-1347376 GCA_000441515.1 Elaeis oleifera | reverse complement strand
ATATATATATATATATATAGGTCTCATCGTCCAGAAAAATTCAAGACGGAGTCACCTTCTTTCAGAAAAAATATCAATAATGTGTTCTAAACTGCAGTATGCAACAGGTCAAGGGATTGGATAGTGCATATTGCATATGCAGTAAGTAGGCCTCACGTGCATATTTTTTAATTACTTAAAATAAAGAAACTACATCGAATACAATGAATTATGGGAATAATTTTTTGGACAAACAATAGCATTAAATAAAATAACATCTAACAAGTAGTGCCTAGTACTAAGCACTAAATACGTAATAGCAATATTTATAACTTAATAAAATAACAGCATTATTAATAGTAGTCATATCTGGCATGCCTGAAACCCACATCAAATCTTACAATCAGCTTGGACCATCTCCATCTGCACAAGCTGAAATAAGAGCCAACCATACATGTGACACAAAATGCTAAGCCTACATGCCAGTAACCGGACCACCTTTCAACCTATATGATGACCTAGCTACATATAAGCAATGAAGTGCAATCAGGGGAACACATCTGCATATGCAGCCAGATACACAGCCATCTTAAAACACTAACAACAACAATAACGAAGCAAACTAGCAGCATGTTACAAAAAGATCAACAAAAAGTAAAATACTAAAACCATAATTGCATTCTTCAAAGTGTTAGATTTGTGCCCTAAAAACCAATTGTTGGCTGACGCATTTTGTAATTTAGGACTTAAACTTGTACCTGTAACTTTTATTATCAATACAAGGTTTTTCATTCCAACCATGTTTATGTGTTCATGATTTGTTCTAGAAATTAACAAAGATGATTTTGTATATTCTTAAAGTGTTAAGAATTTGAGACATACATTAATTAATGGTTAATTTCTAAATGCTTCCGATCAAAGAATCGTCACGGAGGATAGTGATCAATCCATTCAAGATCGATGCACAGTCCACCTCCCTTGTGGGCAGATGAGTCTCGAGTCTGCAGTGTACGAACACTAGGATGAAGATGCGGGTGGTTGTTAGAAAACAACTGGCACTGAGCGTAACCAACACGAGAAACTATATGGATGTCTACTCGCTCGTTAGTGGTCTTCTCGATGCTGCAGTGATATGAGTAGTCTTTTGACCTGCGGTGTCATTAGCTATTCGCAGTGAAACTACTGAGTTTGACTGCACGTTCCTTTGATCCCTAGCCATTCGGACCCTTGCTGTGTATGTTGGCTTCAATAAATTCAGATTCGTTGTTTGGAGTAGGATGCACCTAGATGAAATTTATCGACCTTGGTAGAAAAGGAGAAGTCCTATGCGATTCGCGAGACTGAGTTCAAAAAATCTTTAGCCAAAACAAGTGTGAATATTGAAAAGAATTTTCACGGGATTCACATATGAACTCGAGTTGAGCCAACCATGCATATGACGGACAATGGGGTCTGACGAGTTCTCCATGACCTTCGTCAAGTCAGAACTCACGATAAAAGACTGAATCGTACGATAACTGCACCTAAGGGTTCATACTTTCGTTCTATTGGATTGTCACTACATACTGCAAGATGTTACTAATGGATTGTGGACTCATCGGGCATCGTCTTGATGATCGATGACCCTCGAAGGGTAGAATTGAAAATGTTCCAATCCATCGAAAAGAGTTTCAATAATATTGTGATAAAGTCACAATATATCTCACTACCAGATAAAATGGAACCTATGAGGTCACACATTAAGAGATTTAATCTCGAATTTACCAATTGGACTTATGAAGTTCTAATTAGGTTAGGGTTTATTGAAATCTTATTGGGTTTAATAAATCATGCTAGCACATGGTTAAACCTAATTCTTCTAGAGACTTCGATTGAATCAAGTTCACAGTCTTGAACCTAACCTAAATCCATTTGGGTTTAATTGGGCTCGTAATTGTGAACCTAAGAGGATTGGATTGTGTCAATGAGTTGGCATGAATTATCTCCTCATTATCTCTACATTATCTTCTAATTATCTCTAAGTGGTGTGAGGAATAATTAGAAAGAATGGGTGGCACCTACCTCCCTTTTTGGTAGGACCATGGGACGCCAATCCCAAGGATAATGCAAGAGGGTCCGCCCCATCTTATGGCTTGGTGTGGAGGAGAGAGAGAGAGGGACGCCAATCCCAAGGATAATGCAAGAGGGGTCTGCCCCATCTTGTGGCTTGGCGTGGAGGGGAGAGAGAGAGGGGCCACGCCCCCTCTCATATGTCAGGAAACCCTAAAGGGGCGCCAAAGGTTGGCGCCCCAACGACCTGCCCTATGTGAGATGGGGCGCCCCATATACCTGCCTAAAGGGGCTAATTACATGCCAATTAAGTCTGATTTTATTGAAAAAAATCAAATTAAAAAGGTAGAGTATTCTTATGAGATAAGGATATACCTTTTAAGTTAATTGGATTCCTCTTTGGAGTCAAGGTAGAGCCTATATAAAGAGGTCTCTTAGGATTTCAAGTTAGTTGAATTTTGTGAAACAAAACTCCCTCTCCCTTCTCCATGCCTCTCCTCCTCCCTCCTCTTTCCCATGCCCAAGGGTTGGGCATCCCACTCTTCTACACACTAAAGGTGGAGGTGATCTTTCAGAGTGAAGAACAAGGAGAAGAAAGCTGCAGATCAAGGAGTTGATTCCACGGTCTAGATCAAGAAGTTGATCGAGGTTCTAAGGCTGAGATTCTACTTGAAGAAGAAAAATCTACTACGAGAAGATCAGTTCGAGATTGATCCCGATAGATATCCGTAGAAGTCGGACACGTGTGCGGCTCGAGGATCTTGAACGTAAGATCATCGGTAGCAGTGAATTTCTACCCGCGCTAAGGTATTGAGAACTGATCTCATACTTATTTTAATTTTCAGATCACATGTATGTCTTTTCTCCCGGGCTTAGGTAGGATTAGATAAGATCTAATATATATATAGGGTTAAAGGGTTTAACCCGTTTGTTTTTCCACTGCAATCAAAAAGAGTTTTGAAATATAAACATGCACCCTACCCGAATTTTTAACAGTGGTATCAGAGCCACTGATTTTTAAAGACACATATGATCTAGTTTTTATCTTAAATCTGAAAGTTTTGATGATTTAAAATTGATTTTGTGCTGATATAAGGTTGTCCTGGTATAGGATTTGCCCCCTATATTGTAAAAATTGTCCTAGCATAAGATTGATCGATTTTGAAAAATATTTTCAAAGTAATTAAATCAATCTTTTAGATCTGAAAATTTGCATATATGATATGTCTAATTTTGTTTTAGATCTAAAATTAGAATGATTAAAAGTTCACGTCAAACTGGTATAAGGTTGTCCCGGTATAAGGTTTATCCCTTATATTGAAAAGATTGTCCCAGTTTGATGCGAACCGATTTTTGAAAAGGTGTTTTCAAAATATTTTAATCATTATTTTAGATCTAGTTTTACATATATTTGATGTATAATTTTAGTTTTAGATCTGAAATTTAATGTATATGTAATGCATGTTTAATTTAGATCTGAAACTACGTATATTTGATATATGACATTAGGTTTAGATCTGAAATAGTTTCAAGATCATAAGCCACTAATGCATGCAATGAAACATAATCTAAAAAATTATTTTTGAATCTGAAATTATATTGTTGCATATGGGTATGGGTTGAACAAATTAGGTCTAATGATCAAACTATGATTAGGGTCAAATTGATTAGATCATGATAGAATCCGTTGTCGATTTTGAGCAGTTGATTAAACCTAATCGATGGCTAATTAGGAATAGATCAAAAGAGCTCAAAGTCGAGTTTAGTTATAGTTGGTCGCATCGATTCACATTTTGATGTGAGTTGATTGACTCAAGACCGAATTTGGCTCAGTGGTTCGGATCCGTTTCAATAGGTTAATCTGATCGATTCTAATCGACCAATTTAGTGTTTAAAGCAAGTATTTAGATGATGGTTATTTAATTGGTTCCGTTATTTGATCTGACCAATTTTGATTGGTGTCTAAGGAAGTAATGGAAGGATCCCCACTCATCTTAACTTACCTGGCCATCTTGAGAAATTCGATTTCGTGCTAGGTTACTTGTTGACTCGAGTTCACCCATGCCGATTAGACTAGTTAGACATATTGATGTGCTGACCTGAATTTAATCAGTCGGATGTCAAATCTGCTGATTTAGAACAGACCTAAACCTAAATCTCCTCTTTAAATATTAAGTCTAGAAGTTTTCCATCGTTGTAGAGATGCAGGTGCCTTCCTGGCGTTGATCGTTCTCAGCTGATTACAGTGGTTTAGTTGCATCGAGAAGGTACAACACCACTCTATTGACATTTGATGTCCCGGGGTAGAGAAGGGATTGGGCCCAATAACTGTTACGTGAGGGTCCCAATGACGGCTTTGCGCCCGCTGGTGAATCGGGGTCCGACTTAACTAAGAAATGTATCAATAACTGTTAGGTGAGGCCACAGGACTTAGAGATCAAGCCCACTACATCTTGTTTAGTGAAGTAATGGACAAAGTGTTGTCCACTCGTTGGTCTGTACTCACCAATAACTGTTAGGTGAGGTGTGTATAGATTAATGGAACCGCAATACCCATTTGAAACCGATCGCGTATAGATTTTCGTTTCTCCATCCGAGTGTGAAAGATTCAAGAAAATAGTGGGAACTTTTGTTGTTTTTAAAATCCCTAGAACAAACAATTTATAAGTACAAACACCTAATTAAAAACTGTTCTTTCTACAGATAACCATGTCGAGTTCCAACCCTTTAGCCCATATCCTCGATACGAATAGATTGATCGGTACTAACTATAAAGATTGTTTTCGAAATCTGAGAATAGTTCTCAGCTCTTAAAAACTCACCCATATCTTTGATCAGGATGCGCCTATGTTACCTGCTCGTCCATCCACTGATCAACAAGCTGCACTTAAGAAGTGGATGGACGAAGATAACAAGACAGTGTTATATTTTAGCGTCCATGTCCAATGATCTTCAGCAACAGCATGAAGACATAAGAACTGCCAGAGAGATGCTGACTCACCTGCAAGAGTTGTATGGTGAGCAGAGTCGCACAGCTCGCTTTGAGACCTCCTGGAGACTTTTCAGAGCGAAGATGTGTGATGACAGTCCGTCAATGATCATTATTTGACAATGATCAAGGACATCGAGGAGCTTCAGAAGCTCGGTATGAACATGGATAAGAAATTGCAGATGGATCTGATCCTCCAGTCTCTTCCTGATTTGTATGGGCAGTTCATCATGAACTACCATATGAATAAAATCGATAGCACTTTGCCCGAGTTATTGAATATGCTGGTAACAGCAGAGATCATCTTGAAGAGTTAAAAGGATACAGTTCTGACTGTGGAACAGACTTTCTCTAAAAAAAAGTCTTCTTTCAAGAAGAAAAAAAAATCTGCGAAAAAGCAGAAGAACGAGGCCAAGCCCAAGAAGCAGGTTCCGAAGAAGACCGACGATAAGAAAAGTATTTCCATTGCAACGTCGAAGGCCACTGGAGGAGGAACTGTCCGGCCTAGCTGGCGACTGTCAAGAGCAGGAAGAAAGATGGGCCTTCTGAAGGTACGTCTGATATGCTCATTATTGAAACTAATCTAACGGTTTCATCTTCTTCTAATTGGATTCTAGATTCTGGATCAAGTGCTCATTTGTGCACTTTTATGCAGAATCTTGAAGTGAGAGGGCTGAGGGAAGATGATATCACTCTCCGAATCGGCAATGGAGCAAGGGTTGCTGCTGTGGCCGTCGAGACACATCCTCTGCGATTGTCATTAGGACTTAGTTTAATTCTTAAAGACTGCTATTATGTACCTATAGCCAGTAGAAATTTGATTTCTATTTCTGTGCTGGCACAAAATAATTATAATTTTATTTCAATAAAGACGTGTTCAATTTATTTCAGAATAAAATTGTTGCACGTACTTTCTTGATTGACGGTCTTTATCATTTGTATATGGATGCAAGTGTAAATATTAACGAGCAAATTGTGAATGCCATAGGATCTAAAAGACTTAGAGATTGGATTAGCCAAAAATATTTGTGGCACCTTAGGCTAGACCATATTGGAGAGAACAGACTCAACAAACTGGAGAAAGATGTTCTCGGACCATTGACTTTCGAGTCTTATCTAATTTGTGAATCGTGTCTTCAAAAAAAATGACCAAATTGCCCTTTGTGGGATAAGAGGAAAGGGCCACTAAGATATTAATCCTAATACATACTGATGTGTGTGGTCCATTCGATGTACAAGCCAAAGATGGCTATGTCTACTTCATAACTTTTATCGATGATTATTCACCGTATGAATGTGTATTTGATGCACCGAAAGTCTGAAATCTTTGAAAAGTTCATAAAGTTCAAACATGAAGTAGAAAACAGATCAGAAATCCATAAAGATTTTCGATCAGATCGAAGGAATACCTCAGTCAAAATTTGAATCTATCTCAAAGATAATGACAATCTCACAGTGGACACCTTCAGGGATACCTCAGCTCAACGGAGTATCCGAAAAGAAGAATTGGACCCTATTAGATATGGTCCAGTCCATGATGAGCTTCACAGACCTTCTTGTCTTTCTCTGGAGACATGCATTGCTTTCTGCGATTCATCTTTTAAATCGGATTCTCTCTAAATCAGTTCCTCCCATACCATATGAGTTATGGCATGGTAAGAAGCCAACTCTTGGTTACCTCAAGATTTGAAGATATCCGACCCATATCAAACGACAGCAGGCAGACAAATTAGAGACTAGATCCTTAGGGCTCGCTTTATAAGATATCCTAAGGAAACAATGGGATACTACTATCTTTCTGAGGATCACAATATGATTGTGAGCCGTCATGCCGTCTTCTTAGAAAAAGAGTTTATCCAAGATGAAGACAATGGGAGGAAGATTGAGCTCGAAGAGAAAGTCTCTGAAGAGCATCGAGTCCAAGAACCTGAACCCAATAATGAGCCAGTAGATGTGACACCTCCACCTTGTAGATCAAGTAGGGTCTGCCGTCCTCCTGAAAAGTACTTAGGTATTCTTACAGAGAATTTAGAAGAAACATTCCTTGTGGGAGATAGGGACATTAGAAATGATCCCAAGAACTACGATGAGGCAATGTTAGATATAGACTCCGAAAAATGGATGAAAACGATGAAGTCAGAAATTGATTCCATGCATTGCAACCAGATTTGGTCCTTAGTAGATCCACCTGAAGGTATTGTACCTATTGGATATAAATGGATTTACAAAGAAAATTGGATCGGATGGTAAGATAGAAATCTATAAAGCAAAGCTAGTTGCGAAAAGTTATAGTCAACGCGAAGGCATTGACTATCATGAAATCTTTTCGCCCGTGGCCATACTGAAATCCATCCGTACTCTGCTTGCGATAGCAGCCTTTTATGATTATGAAATTTGGCAAATGAATGCGAAAACTACCTTCTTAAATGGATATCTTGAAGAAAATACCTATATGGAGCAGCCTTTGAATTTCACATTCAGTGATAGTGATCATAAGGTCTGCCGAGCTACAAAGGTCCATATATGGACTCAAGCAAGCATCTCGGAGTTGGAACACTCGCTTTAATGATGTGATCAAAACGTTCGATTTCATCAAAAACGAGAAGTGTGTACAAAAAGATCAATGGGAGTGCTATCATATTCCTCGTATTATACGTGGATGACATCCTCCGGATTGAAAATGATATTTTCATGCTGACATCGGTCAAAGTATGGTTGTCGAAAAAATTCACCAATGAAAGATCTAGGAGAAGCTTCCTACATTCTTGATATAAAGATCTATAGGGATAGATCTAAGAGAATGATAGGACTCTCACAGCGAATGTACATAAAGGAGGTGCTGAAGAGGTTCAACATGAAAAACTCCAAGAAGAATCTTTTATCCCTTAGACATAGCATTCATCTCTCCAAAAAAATGTGTCCCGACACACCTGAGGAGATCCAGTGCATGAGCAAAATCCCTTATGCTTCGGTAATAGGGAGCCTCATGTAAGCCATGTTATGTACACGACCTGATATAGCCCTTACCGTGAGTGTCACGAACAGATATCAAGCGAATCTAGATGAAAAACACTGGATTGCTATTAAAAACATCCTTAAATACTTGAAAAAGACTAAGGATTTGTTGTTGGTCTTTGATGGAGGATCGAAGCTAAAAATAGAGAGATACACCGATCCAGATTTTATGACTGATGTCAATGATAGAAAGTCTACATCGGTGTGTATCTTCTTATGTAATGGTGGTGCGATTAGCTGAAAGAATTCCAAGCAACCGATCATTGCAGATTCGATTATGGAAGCCGAGTACATCGTCGCCTCTGAAGCTGCTAAGAAAGCTTTTGGTTCAAGAAGTTTATTGCGGAGCTGGATGTGATGCCATCAGATGCTATTGCACTGCATTGCAACAACAACGACGCCATAGCCGTCGCTAAGGAGCCCAGATCTCACCAGAAGTCCAAGCATATAGAGCGACGGTTTCACATCATACGTGAATATCTCGAAATAAAGTTCGTCAAGGTACAGAGAGTCGACTCCGCGATGAACATGGCGGATCTGCTGACCAAACCTCTCAGCCAACAGAAGACCGAAGCTCACCTTGAGAAGATGGGTCTTAAGTATACGACCAATTGACTTTAGATCAAGTGGGAGTTTGTTAGATTTGTTCCCTAGAAGCCAATTGTTGGCTGATGTATTTTGTAATTCCAGAGCTTAAACTTGTACTTGTAACTTTTATTATCAATAAAGAATTTTTTCATTCCAATCATGTTTGTGTCTATGATTTATCCTAAAATTAACAAAGATAATTTTTGTATATTCTTAAAGTGTTAAGAATTTGAGACATACATTAATTAGTGGTTAATTTCTAAATGCTCCCGATCAAAAGATCGTCATGGAGGACAGTGATCAATCCATTCGAGATCAGTGCAGTCCACCTCCCTTGTGGGTAGATGAGTCTCGGGTCTGCAGTGTAGGGACATTGGAGTGAGGGTGCGAGTGATTGTTAGAGAACAACTTGCACTGAGCATGACCAACATGAGAAACCACATGGATATCTACTCACTCGTCAGTGATCTTCTCGATGCTGCAATGGTGTGAATGGTCCTTTGACCTGCGGTGTCATTGACTATTCACAGCGAGGCTACTGAGTTTGACTGCATGTTCCCTTGGTCCCTAGCCATTTGGATCCTTACTGTGTATATTGACTTCAGTAAGTTCAGATTCGCTGTTTGGAGTAGGATGCACCTAGATGGAATCTATCAACCTTAGTAGAAAAGGAGAAGTCCTATGCGATTCGCGAGATTGAGTTCAGAAAGTCTTTAGCCAAAGCAAGTGTGAATACTGGAAAAGAGTTTCCACGAGATTCACATATGAATTCGAGTTGAGCCAATCATGCATATGACTGGCAATGGGATTTGACGAGTTCTTCATAACTTCCGTCAAGTTGGGACTCACGATAGAAGGACTGAATCATACGATAACTGTACTTAGGAGTTCATACTTTCATTCTACTGGATTGTCACTACATACTGCTAGATGTCACTGGTGGATTATGAAACTCATCGGGCGTCATTTTGATGATCGATGACCCTTGAACGGTGGAATTGAAAATGTTCCAATCCATTGAAAAGAGTTTCGATGATATTGTGATGGAGATCACAATATATCTCACTACCAGATAGAATGAAACCTATGGGGTCACACATTAAGGGATTTAATCTCGAATTTGCCAATTGAACTTATGAAGTTCTAATTGAATTAGAGTTTATTGAAATCCTATTGGGTTTAATAGAACCATGCTAGCACATGGTTAAATCTAATTCTTCTCGAAACTTCAATTGGATCAAGTCTGTAGCCTTGAACCTAACTTAAATCCATTGGGGTTTAATTGGGCTCTTAATTGTGAGCCTAAGAAGATTGGATTATGTCAATGAGTTGGCATGAATTATCTCCTCATTATCTCTACATTATCTCCTAATTATCTCTAAGTGGTGCGAGGAATAGTTAGAAAGAATGGGTGGCGCCTACTTCCCTTTGGCAGGACCATGGGGCGCTAATCCCAAGGATAATGCAAGAGGGTCCGCTCCATCTTGTGGCTTGGCATGGAGGAGAGAGAGAGAGGGGCCACGCCGCCTCTCATATGTCAGGAAACCCTAAGGGGCGCCCCAACTACCTACCCTATGTGAGATGGGGCGCCCCATATACCTACCTAAAGGAGCTGATTATATGCCAATTAAGTCTGATTTTATTGAGAAAAATCAGATTAAAAGGTAGAGTATTCTTATGAGATAAGGATGTACCTTTTAAGTTAATTGGATTTCTCTTTTGAGTTAAAGTAGAGCCTACATAAAGAGAAGGTCTCTTAGGGTTTCAAGTTAGTTGAATTTTGTGAAACAAAACTCTCCCTCTCCCTTCTCCATGCCTCCCCTCCTCCCTCTTCTCTTTCCCACGCCCAAGGGTTGGGCGTCCCACTCTTCTACACACCAAAGGTGGAGGTGATCTTCTTCCAGAGTGAAGAACAAGGAGAAGAAGGCTACAAATCAAGGAGTTGATTCCACGGTCTAGATCAAGGAGTTGATCGAGGTTCTAAGGCTGAGATTCTACTTGAAAAGAAAATCTACTACGAGAAGATCGGTTCGAGATTGATCCCGATGGATATCCGTAGAGGCCGGACACGTGTACAACTCGAGGATCTTGAACGTAAGATCATCAGTAGCGGTGAATTTCTACCCGCGCTAAGGTATTGAGATCTGATCTCATACTTATTTTAATTTTCAGATCACATGTATGTCTTTTCTCTTAGGCTTGGATAGGATTAGATAAGATCTAATATATATGGGGTTAAAGGTTTAACCCATTTATTTTCCACTGCAATCAAAAAGAGTTTTGAAATATACACATGCACCCTATCCGAATTTCTAACACAAAGTCATGCAAAGGTTGCCACTTATTTGAAACAAGACACTTAAATTTCTGTCTATAACAGAAAACAAATTCATCAATTGCTTGTATGTTTAAAATAACACAAGATTCTTTTTATATGAGAAGATGTAGAATCATAAAAATTAATTGAGAATGTTATAACCTCATGAGTTACAAGATAGCAATTAAATGAGCAAAAGACTAAATATTTCAAGCAGCAATAATAGAACATACCCTATGTACAGCATTCCAATGATGGCCGACAAAATTACCAAGAGAACAAGCAATGCCAGCTGAGCACCAGTACCAACAACAGCTGAAAGAAGAACTAAATTGCGAGGGGGGCGGAAGACATCACCATGAACAAGCTTCCATCCAGATTCTTCATTCACATCTCTCTCCTGGAAAGGATGAAAGCAAATGAATTAACAGAAAATGGAAACCTCAATAAAGCCATCAAATAGATATACATATAGAAGAAGCACCAAGGGAACTAAAAGCAATCAAATAGTCACCAGACTCTCCAGATCATCATCTTCATGAGCATATTTTGCATAGTCTTTTCTAAGAGTTCGCATCAAAATCATTGATACAAGGCCGGTGAGGAAATAACCATCATAAAGAATTGAAAATGGAAAACCAGTGAATCTGCAAAATTGAAAACAAACATCAAAATCTAGTAAGCTGCAATCCTTTTACTGGTAGAGACTATGCAACAGTTGGATAACACAAAGCATCTAAAGCCAAGTTGAATATATGACAATAAAGAAAATCAAAGAACAGATCAAAACCTAATAAGTTGCTAATTACTATCTGAAAAACCAATGGATGGAGTTACTTGTCATACATGGTGTGCAAGCAAGACAGCTTAGCATACAGCACACTAAAAAGGCTGTTGGTCACATAAAATAGGCCAAGAACCCAACAGGAAACAGTACCTGGTGCTCAAAGAAGGATGATCCAAGTAAACATCAAAACGGCGTGCAAATGTTACATCAGTCTGCATCCATTTGACTGAGTATGTCATGTCTAAAGTTTTCCCAACTTCCACAAGTTTAGGAGACTCTTGGGTAAGATTGACATGAATAATCTGCAACAAGAAGACAATGTTAGAAGCGTACAAGGTTATGATAAAACAATATACTAGAAATCCATAAAGATTTGAAAGATTTCATACCCGCTCACCATTGTATTGTACAAGAATATTGCTGTGAGTAAAAGATAGAGCTTATTTTCATTCTTTTGTCAATCTCCCCAACATAGCCTGAATATAAGTGCATCATTGCATAAGACATGAGATCCAGAAATTTTAGTTTTAGAGGAAAAAAATGTGAGAGATATTTACCCCACAGAGGCAAATCATCTGGGCCATCATGTTGGTAGTGCAGACAGAACAGAAACAGGGGAAAGAGTCAGCATACAACCAAAAGGCTATGACAGACAACCATCAGGCATTGAAAGGAAGACTCATTTTAGTTACACACCAAAGAAAGAAAATGCATGTAAAAGTTAGAGATGTACCCATGAAGAATTCAAACCAATATGAGCTCTGTATTGCATCCTTGAACTGCTTACCTTTGCAGCATCAAGTTCAAGCGGACAAATAAAGCCCTTGTCAACATTTCCTGGCAAAATAAAAGAAATTCGCAGACTAACATTAAATAAGACTAAATTATGTTCACCATTTCTTTAACATGCTTCTAATTTCAAGTAAAAAAGAATTTGTAACAGATAGAAGAGCATACGTTGAAACTTTATCTCAATCTGGCTGTCAATGAGTTCATTACCACCCAGAACCTCGCCGAGTCCTCCCCACTTATGGGCAGGATTCCCTGATGGCTGGCAAAATGGAAGGCTGTAATAATTATATGTCTCTTGAGGATTATTATATGGCCCAACCTTGTTTACCCAGAGAGTTACAGGATCATCAACTTGATACTGCATACAAATCCATTTTTCAATTAAACCATGCTGGGAAAAAAACATAGGATGCCTATCCCATGAAAGAAAATATCAAGAAGAAAAATGGAAAAAAAATGTATTCAAGTAATGGTAGAAGCCCCATGTTATCATAATAATGGAGAAAAATGCCAATCAAAATAGATTGCACCACAAAAGCTGCTGAAAGAAAATTTTGCCCATAATTTGTACAACATAGGCATGTAGTGAGAGTATAGTTAGGGCTGGAATTGGGCCGGACTAGACCGAGCCATATCCCTACCTGAGCCCGGTCCGAAAATTTTTCAGGCTTCAGGCCGGGCTTAGATCCGAAAGTTTTTGAAAATCCGAAGCCCAAGTCCAGCCCGAGATCGATTTTTTTTTTTGGGCTTCCGGCTGGGCTTAGGGCCGAAAGTTTTTTAAAATCATAGGCCCGAGTCCAGCCCGAGCCCAAGCCAGGCCCAAATCCGATTGGACCAGCTAAATCATATTCTCCTTCATTACTCTCTGTCCCTTAAAAGATAAAAAGAAAACTAAAGGGACCTTAACCCATTTCCCTTTATCCCATCTCTCCGATGGATGATTTTGGCCGGACTTACTGGCTCTCCAACTATGACAACGACCACGGTCTCCGGCCCTCACCTTCCCTAACCCCCAATCCTCCCTTATGCTCTAGTTCACTAGCTTCACTGCCAACCAAATCCTCCTTGACGCCCTCGACGCTACTGCCATCGGATCTGATGATGAAGAGCACAACTCCGTCCACCTCATTCACTTCAAGATCGGGCTCGGGGGTAATGGTCCTCCTTCGCTTAGCACATCACTGCCTAGAGCCGCACCACCCACACACCTCCATCAAGACTTTGGATAACTGTTGTCGTCCCAGAGGAGACCTGCAAAGACTACCCTCACCATTGCAAACCTCTGCTACTGCGCTTACAGCCTCCACCTTGCCAAGGCTCTTCCTCTCTCTCAAGCCTTAGCAATTCAACATGTGGTGGAGGATTAGGGAGGACCTTAATTGGGCTGACTTGCAGACCTTGAATGGGCTCAGGCTCTGGCCGGACTGATGGTACACCCGAACCAACCCGAAAAAGCGGCTCTACTTCTTAGCCCAAACTCAAGCCAAAATTAGTCGGGCCCAAACCAAAACCCACCCAAAGTCAGTCCAACAAGATGGTCCTCTGGCTCGAGCCTAATACCAGCCTTAAGTATAATTCATTGAAATTTAGCATTAGTATTTAAAAACTGAAGTAAGAGGTCTAGCGTTGGTGCAACTATAAGGTTGCTCTATTATGAAACACCAAAACAGCCTCCTAGCATGCAGGGGGAAGGCTAGATAATCTGACCCTCCCAAACCCTAGAAATGGCGGGAACATCCTGCATTTGGCCGCCCATTTTTATTTAAAAAATGAAGTGAAGAGAAACTTTGATAGAAGTCTATATGATTAAAGTTCTTTTTTTTGGAAAAAAAAGTAATAGTTACCATCAAAGGAATCAAATTCACATAGATGAGAGAGATGAGACACTGAGGCATTCAGATGTATAGTTCTGCTCTTTGTAGAAGGATGAGTTTAGGTCATTCATGGAGAGGAAAGGTTTGCTGGAAATCAATGATTTACTAGACAATACAACTGCTATATGCAAAAGTGATGTCTAATTGACAGTCATGATCCCATCTAAACTTATGGGGCACAATAGGCTGCTATGTTGAGATACGAGTAGCTCGATTGTGTTCACTTTTTTCAACTAAAAAGTAAAATATTCACAACAGAAGCCAGCTACTAATATAAATAAAGCTGTTACATGAACAGAAAATCACATTTTCCTCATGGAAACCTTCTCTAAAGCAACTGCATGCTGATGATGAAGAAAGAAACTGCGAAGAATCAAAAATCCATTATTGATGCCCGATAGGTCATAAGAATACTAGCAATAAAATATCTATAAATTTAATGAAATCACCAGCTCCTTCAAAAAATATCATTACTTTTATGATGCTAATACAAATATGGAAATAAAAAAGCCCCATGAATTTAGTAAGACATGTAAAAAAAATGGAAATTTTCCAAAGATTCTACATATGTCAATAATCAAGTGATTCAATGATGACTAGTACACTTTCTTGATAAGAAAACCTCTGAATCTTTCTCTTTTTATTCTTTTTCAATTGTTGTGGCTCCAAGTCCATCCAACCATTTGCTTTTGAAAGAGATCAATTCCATTTCAAGCTGGAGCCACCTTACCAACGGATTGGATATTTTTTACCTCATGCAAGATTTCTTCCTTATGCCATGGAAGAAAAAAGGAACCTATGTGCCTTAGAACATAACCCTATCAACTGCTGCTGAGCCTTTCCCCAACTTTTGGTGTTCTAAATTTCTCCGACCCTTTGTCACGACTGTCATCCACGCAAGCTTAGACCACTCCTCTTTCAAGATCTTTTGACATATATTCAAGCACTTCACAGACATAAGTTACATAAACCACTGAGCAGCACTGCTTGTAGCACATGATGACACATAGGAAACAAGAATAAATAACAATTAAAGGTTCTAAGAAGCAGTCCATGATGCCGCATGCAGCCACATAAGCATATATGGTCCCTTGGCTATCCCATATAGGGCTTAGGCAGATTTGCTAATCAGAATCACCCTAGCATCCACATCGGCCTAGGCAACCTAACTATGCAACCTAGACAGTACGCAAGGTGGCCAACAAACATGAGTTGGGTATCATACGGTATCCTTGACCTGCTCACCTCCTGTACCTCCTTTGCCCCTACTCCATTCTGCTTCCCTCTACCCACATGTTCTCCCTCAACCCTCTTCACTTCCTCTACCTCCTTTGCCCCTACTCAATTCTGCTTCCCTCCACCCTCATGTTCTCCCTCAACCCCTCTTTCACTTCCTCTGCCTACATCAGCTATTTCTCCTCCTATCCTACTACTCTTTTCCTCCTAAGTAGCTATGAAGCATGCACCCAGATGTAAAGAAGGGTAGAACATGTCAGAAGAAGCTAATACAGCAGAAAACCTTGAAAAAGACAGGATATAACACTATCGTAATATGGCAATAAATTAATATGTTTGCTGCGATCATATACATAAAAAGAAAAAAGAACCATGAAACCTAATGCACTGTCATGATAACATAGTTCATATCCATTCAATAACATCAACATCCTCAAGTTACATCAGTTATTCATCATTCAAATCCATAGAGCACAGTCCATGCTATAAACAACATCAACAACACAAACTCTCAAATTATTCATTCACCATAAATAGATCAACACTGATTATTAAGAAAAAGCCTGCCCTTTCATCCTAAAAGATATTCATAAGATATTCCAATTACATATAGGAAGTATTTGGAGATTTCTTTAATCTTAAAAGTAGAATACTTAAAATAAATATCTCACAAGCATCCATATTCCATCCATTACATATTCCACATGATGTGACATGCAATTTGAAGTACTTGTGTTTCTTAGCAACCTATTCTCCATGCAAAATGATGGCTTTCAAACCTCAAACAAGGAGGGAAATGAAGAGAAAAAAATGGGGAACTCATTGTTAATTAACCAATTGATCTCAGATGCGTAAGCTGATAGGGAATAGGCCAAGAATGTATATTAGGCTTCATGCATGCCATCCCCTGCCCCCCAAAAAAAGGGGGCAGACCAGACCACATGAGGAGGGATAACCAAATTAGCAAAGAAATGAGTCAAGATGATAGACAAGATCATTGAGGATCAAAGATTTAAGTTCAGTGCGATGGCAAGGAGTGCCCCATCCCAAGTGTTGGGATTGGGCAACATCCTAAGCGCTGGGATGAGATTGAAATGGTACAAGGATCGAGATGGGATAGGACATCCACCATCTGGAATGTTGGGACATTATGTGTTCTGTTCCATGAAAAAGTCGAACGAACTAGTCCCATGGATTTGAATCCTTGCCAAGGATGATCAACTAAATAAATAACATAGAAGAGATTCAAACTAAATGATTTCCAACAACCTAAGCTCTGTTACCATATCAACTAACCAATTGACATTATGCATATACTTTTAAAATTTAATAATTCAAAAAAAAAACAAAGAAAAAGGAAACATGTTGATTATATCAAAATTAGGAGGCACAAAAGAATTATAGTTGGGTAAGGACACTACTACCAATATAATAACTTCTATAATAAATGCTGACATGAATTTTAAAAAAAAAATAGTTTGAATAGATCTATTAATATCACTGAAAACATTGTTAAAATATTTCTACAAAAAGGTTTTATTGAAGATGTTTGGAAACATCAGGAAAATAACAAATATGTCTTGATTTCAACCCTATGACATAGAAAGACTAGGAAAGGAATATATAGAACCATTCTAAAGTGTATCAACCGACCCAGTTTATGAATTTATTCCAACTATCAATGAACTCCTAAGATTTTAGGTGGAATGAAAATTGTAATTCTTTCTACTTCTCGAGGTATAATGACAGATCGAGAAGCTCGACTAGAAACAATTGAAGGAGAACTTTTGTGTTATATATGATGATCCTCCTCCTTTGGTATCCTAATTTTATCTCTAACTTCCTATTTGTGAAATAAAGAGGAAAAGTGGTGTGGCTTCATAAAAAGCAATCGAAGATAACACCACGTCACCACCAACCTCCCATTTCTTACTCTAACAACCTCATTGATGTCAAGAAGAAGGAAGTCAGTTTTCAACGAGGTCCCAGTCCAAATCAAGGATGCCCTTCATCGCTCACACCACTGCCTTCACGATCAATAAGTCAGATTCCATCGACCTGAGCACTCACTGAATCTTTCTTCTACATCAATTCCTTCAAATTCTTCCTAAAGTCACTACCCTTATTTCTTCAGTTTGCTTCTTTCCAAACCTCCACGCAGATCCAAGTTCTGCTAATTACCATCACTCCATTTTCCCTGATTATCAAATATTGAGGAGCCATATCTGAAGAATCAATCACCGTAAAAAGAACTTGAACGGATATTCAAAGAAAAAGGAGGAAAAAAAAGCATAGTACAAAAATGATCCCAAATTAGAACAAGAAAATGGATTCTATTTGTCCATTATCGAATAGTAGGAGCAAAAGGAGCGGACTTCCCACATCGAGAATCGAAAAGAAAGGCTCTTTCGAGATCCAACTATAAAATTCCGATATTAACTCTCGGGGACAACGGACCGAGCCACTCCAGGAAGTTAACTCTCAGGAACCACGGACCGAGACACTCCAGAAAATAGAAAAGTTGCCACTCATAAATCAGAACACCACGGATCAAACTTAAACACAGAGATCCACGCAGCTCAAGTAAAGGACAAGCTCGAGAGGAGATCTCCAAGAAAATCCAAACAATATTCTCAAAATAGCACTTCCAATTCATCAATCTACGGTCAAGGGTCCAGCAGAACCCTTGGAGCTGGGAGGCAGCAGATGCGTACCTTGTGGTCGGACTCGGAGGCGGACGCCGCGGTGGCGGCGGCGAGGAGGACGGCGGCGGCGAGAGCGAGGGATCTGGCGGTCGCGATCATCGCCGCGGCCGGATCTCAGCGATCGGAGGACGAGGCGGTCTGGCGAAGCTTCGCCCCTTTGGCCTCTTTCGGGTCAAGATGGAGAGGGAGAGAGAACGTGAGGGGGGCAAGAGGAAGAAACAGCGTAGCGGCTACGGTTAGGATTATTGTTGAAACATCGCCGCACCACTGGGCGAGAGGTTTCTCCGCGTGTTCGTGTATGGATGCGTTCCTGTAGAAGACCGGAGGACTTAGCTTACGTGGCCTGAAAGGACGCATGGCGTACCAAATGTCGTACATATGCACTAGCACGACCGGCCGCGAACCAAATGTCGTACCAACAGTTACACACCTTGGTGGATGTAAAAATTGGAATGATGACCAGCCGATTTGCATCCAAATAGAAAAGTTAAAGTACAAGTAAATATGTTTAAATTATGGTCATCATCCTGTGATAGCTTGTTATCCCATGTTTAGCGACCATATTCGCTTCTCCAATATAAGTATAAAGAGAAGTTTTTAAAAGATGTATATCTTCGATGAGATCTCAAATATGCCGAAAGACTGGCTCAACCTCACGAGGATAAAGATGAGGGTGAAAGGGGCACCCTCAACAGGAGAAAAACCATGCTAACCTCATTGTGTTTTGGATGGAAAGAACCAAAACAATAGGGAAAAAATTTCTAATTGAGAGGAAAAGGAATAGAGAATGAAAATAGAAAATAAAAATAAAAATTCCTATAACAGAAGACAATGAGGCATGCATAGAGAGAGAGTAGAAAATTTCTAATGGGAAGGAAACATGATAGAGAATATAAAATTTCTAGCAGAAAGGATATAGAACAAGAGTGCTAAAAATTTCTAAGAAAGAGCTGGAGAAGGTCCCAATTTCGAATCATATTTCTAATCTAATATATATATATATATATATATATATATGTGTGTGTGTGTGTGTATGTATGTATGTATGTATATATATATGTATTAAAATGGAGGCTTCTTAATAGAGAAGTCTCCATTTGACACGTGGAGCTTTGGATACAATGGGAGAGAGCAACATGGAAAAAAAAAAAAATCGTTGCGCTTTGAATTCGAAGTGGCGAAGAGGAAATAACAGGCCGTGCGGGGAGGAGGTGTTCTTTGATTTCGATTGGGATTTTTGATTTTTAAACAATATGTCCTCCATTGAAAATTTTCGTAACTGAGGATAAGGATCTGGCCTTGCCCCACGCTTCTTTGATCGCTTTAAGAACTACTCCACCCCTTATTCCATCGAAAAGGTACAAGTAGGGTTTCCACCGTCCCTCTGGATATCTGGATGTTTCTCCGAATTTGGATACACGGTCTTCTATTCATGAATCTAGAGTTTCTTACTTGATCTCCACTCTAGGCAAACTCTATTCATTTTTAATCACCTTTGAATGTTCGGATAAAGGAGAATTTCAGATGATGCGGAGCAGGATCGAGGGGTTCTGAGATTTGTAGCATTGGATCCACCTTCACTGGTGTCGCAGGTGCCGGTATCGAAGATGTGGCAGTTCTCAATAGTCGGGCCCGAGGGTTGGGTGGATGGCTCTTAAATCGGAGGTTGCTGCCATCGAAAATCAGGATGCGTCGTTAGATGAGTCCACGATCATCAAGCAGAGCGGCGGGAGCCGGGGAGGAAGAAAAGCACCTCCAAATCTTTCACACTCTCAAAGACCTCCTCCTCCTCCCTGTCCCTCTATTTCTAAAACCCTTGCCCCTTTCTCTCTCCTCTTTTTAGCATTTTAGAGGTGGATGACGGTGAGAGTGACATGGAGAAGGGGAGAGCGCTTCGAGCTTGAACCTTGAGACAGGCCGCTCCCATCGCTCCTCCACAGCCTCATCAGTTGGCCGTCAGGGTCTAACAGAGTCATACCTTCATGGATGCCCAGATGAAGTAGGTCCGTGACTGGATCCGGTGAGGGCATCGTCCTTTGGTGCGTAGCAGGAGAAAAGAGTGAGAAAATTTGAAGAGGAAGATGACGACCACGACCTCGACGAATGGGTGGTAGATACCAAATCCCATGACCGGCCTCCTCCGTCAGTGGTGGAGGTGGTGGTGCGAGATGGCGACAGGATTGATTGGAGGAAGGAAGGGTTTTTTTTCCCTCAGCAGCACCTTAAAGATGCCACATCAATTGTCCCTTGCTTCCATGCATGTTTGGGTGTGGATATAAAAAAAAAAAGATCATATGAGAGAGAATTTCTCTCATACTTTTATTAAAATTTATTTTTTTTGAAAATGAATAAATACATTAGAAGATTGTTGGGGAAAAAGAAGATACTACTATTAGTTTCTAGATATAAATATTTATTGCTGCCTTCTGTTAGATGTATATCCTAGAAGTCAATATAGCTGACACATTGTAATAATTCTAGGACACAATTTTATACTTAATATATTGATATAATCAATAAAAGAATAATTTTATTTCATTCAAGTGTGATGTGTCCTTAAATCATCTATGAAATTAGTTTCGATACATATTTTCAAAGTGTTAAAAATTAAAGATATATATTTAATTCTTAAATACTCCCGATCATAGGATCATCATGAGGACGGTGATAGATCTGGATAGACTGACGCACAAATTACTTCCTTCGGGATAGATGAGTCTCTGATCTACTGTATAGAAACATAGGATGACAAGTGCGGATGGTTGTTAGAGAACAACTAGTACTGAGCATGACCATACGAGAGATCACTTGAATTTCTATTCAATCATCAGTGATTGTCTCGATGCTGTAATTATATGACTGATATTTTGACTTGAGATGGTACTGCTACTCGCATTGAGACTGCTGAAGTTTGACTGACACATAAATATGGATCTCAATGAGCCCTTATAGTGGATGTTGACAACAGTTGATCTACTATAGGAGTGGAGTGCACATTAAGACAGGATCTATCGATCTTGATAGAGAAGAGTAGTCCTATGGGATATAAAGGCTAAGTCTAAGAATCTATGATCATAGTAGTGTGATTGATGGAAAAGTAAGTTTTGACTAATAAGAAGTCAACAACAAGACTT
>KE504652.1:1266572-1295309 GCA_000441515.1 Elaeis oleifera | reverse complement strand
AATCAAAAAAAATTTGAAATTTAAAAAATTATGTATCGGTATCGGATCGGTACGTCCTGGCGTACCGTATGTCGGTACCGTACCATACCGATACCGTACCATATCGGTCCGGCATCGGCACGCCGTCCGGTACCGGTACAGCGAACCTTGGTAGAAAGGCTTACCTTCAGGTGGCTGTAATTTGATCTGATACTTAATCTGGAGGTTTCTTTTACAACTAATTAATTTTTATTAATTAGATAAACTATTAAAATTCTATTAACATATGGTAGCCAAGTAGATTCATAAGAATTAACCTGCTTTGGGAATGGAAATTTGTTAAGTACCTAAAAGTAGTTAATTTTTTGTCCAGCCAAATATGCTGATTATTGTTGGTACATTTTTAGTTGTTCTTGTGAAAACAAAAACATCCAGGAGTCCGATAGAACAACAGAAATCCAACATTCCACCAGGAAGTGGATAAACAAATACGATCCCTTTCTTTTTGTCGAGAGTTTAGAAATATAAAAATATGTTGACAGTTCAAAATAATTGAGTCTTTCATGCAGTATAAAATATTTCTTTTTTTTTATATAATATGTCAATGGTTCAAAGTAAATGAAATACATGGCATCTATTAACTATAGGTGTCCATTTTTGCGATCTTATTCATTTTCATGGGCATTATTGTTTCCTGGAATTTATCTCAATAGCATGCAACATGTAAATGATAACAATAAATATGAATGATACCTTGTCTGACAAATGACTGCCTATCTGTTAGAAGTACAGATTATTATTGATTCTGTTTACCTCTCTTAAGGCTTCCAAAATTATATCATAGCAGGAAAAGACTTTGAGAAGACAATCTACCCTGCCAGATTAACATCTATGAGTTTCCAGTCAAAATATCCATCTGCTGGAACAGCTACTTATCAAGCAAGCAATAAGAGCACTTCATCAGGAACAATATTGTCTGATGATACTTCTGAACAAATCCATCAAAGTCATTTGGTGAAGTTGGACCTGAGTAATGGAAAGAGCCTCCATGCAAAATTGGTGGTAATTGCTAGCTCCAGGCTTTGATCCTTTCCAGTCAATGTCTGTGGAGATGTTCAACTTTTGGCAATAAACTCTTCGCTGATAATCAAACAGTACATGGAAATGTACCTTGAGGTGGCAATGGAGTTCTTGTTTGTTCTTTTCTCAATGAATCATGGAGTCAATCTTATCTATTAGGTTCATTACAGGTTGGAGCTGATGGCGCCAAGTCACGCGTTAGGGAGATAGCTGGAATGAAGACTACTGGCTGGAACTATTCACAAAGTGCAGTTATATGTACAGTTGAGCATGCTGTGGAAAATCATTGTGCGTGGCAGAGATTTCTGGCCTCTGGTCCAATTGCACTTTTACCTATAGGTGACAAGTTTAGCAACATTGTGTGGACAATGAGTCCAGAGGAATCTTTGCACCATAAATCGATGAGCGAGGATGATTTTGTAAAGGCAGTGAACCATGCTTTGGATTATGGTTACGGTCCTCATCCCCAGTCAAGTTTTCTTGATCATTACATGGAAAGATTTTCTTGGGTTACTGGTCATGGGACTCTATCAACAGCAGAATGCTTTGAGGTGCCACCCAAAGTTACAAATGTGGTCTCAGAAAGATTGGCTTTTCCTTTATCACTAAGGCATGCTTATGATTATGCATCAGAACAAGTGGTGCTTATTGGTGATGCAGCACATACCGTCCATCCTTTAGCTGGTCAGGGTGTCAATTTAGGATTTGGAGATGCATATGCTTTAGCAAAGGTTATTGCTGAGGGTCTAAAAGTTGGCACCAACATTGGGGAGGTATTGATCCAATTTTTAGTAATTTTAATTTTGACTTGAAGTTTAATTCATTCTTATTCTAGGCTATGCTATTATAGTCTAGATCAAAAGCTGCAGTACTATGCTGTAATATGGCCTTTATTGAAAATACTTCTGCCAAATTCTGTTAATATAATTGGTGCAATAGAGTAGTACAAGATTAAATTCATTCATGAGAAATTTATTGTATATTTTATCGCATGTTACCTGCAAACTTCAATTTAGTGACTTCTGTGGTGCCAACTAATAAGATATGACAGGACATCCATGACACTCCAAAAGTGGAATATCCTGTTTAAATTAGCAAGAAGTGTGAGCATTTGTTGCTTTTGTTTTTTCACTTCTGAGTGTGCTATTAAAAAATGCCTTATTACAATGGGTGGCACTTCGGAACTATACTACCAATATTAGTCTAAACTGCTCTCACTCTATTAGCGTGTACTACCCATTTTTGCCATCTTGTTTAATGTTATTACAACATGAGTGTAAGTTTCTTTATTAAAGTAATAATATGACTGGTTAAGTTACACTTCTCTTCAACATTAAGATATTTATTTCCTATGACGAAAAATTGTATTCAGCAGAGGTGTCACTTCGTCAGTAGTTTTGGTGGTTGAAGTATCAAATACTTTGGGGTACCTGGACACTTGGTACCTGTGCCAAGTATCTTGGCAATTCTTTTGCATAGGCAAGCTTAATGTACTGTTTATGTTGCAGTGTTGTCTCTCTTGTGCAAACAAAAATTTTTGTAATATCATTTTTCATTATAGTCATTCTTTTAAACCATTATCAAGTTGAAATCTAAACAAAGTTATTGTTTATAAAATATTTTGTTGCTCTTGGATTTGATATACATTGCCACTAGTTTGCTTCTTTCCTATGGTGGACTCTGAATCTTCGGTCTTCTATAGATTTTGTTTAAGGTTAAATCTTATAGTGTAGGGTATGATGCTTATTCATGAATGTAATCTGTTCCACATTTAAGATTCTACTCTCTTGGAGTGCTAGGCAAGAACCTATGAATTTATAAAGCCTCCCGCATGGTCGTGCAAAGCATCATTTATGACTAGTTGCCCTAGGGTACTGTTGCTTATAGCTTCATGTTAATTCATTCGCTAGCAATTTAGATTGAATCTCACTACCTCCTAGATATGCAGTCAATTAGTAGTGGTACTGGATTAGCAAGATCTAGCATTAATTGGCTTACATAACCCGAATCATCGAGCCTTGTCTCATCCATTAGGTTGGCTTTATGAATCCTTATTTGCCAATCATTCCTATTTAGGGCAACCTCTAGTGTTATGGGAGATTCCTCAGTGTTCATGAGGTCTGTATTTGGATCAATTTTTCAGCTTGCCATGCTTCTTATGACTGACTGTAATATAATGTTGAATCTGCACCTTTTAAACCAAGATTGGGACTGGCATCAGCAGTGTCAAATGTCAGCTACATGCTTTTTTGTGAACTCAGCTAACATGATGAAAGGAGAATTCACCTAATGTTTTATAGGTTTACATGTGGTATTGGATTATAATACTTGCTATTCTTACGAAATTTCACATTTCAGAAGATTTGCCTTGAGTTCATGCAAGTGATGAGTAATATAGGTAAAAGATGTGGTGGTGGTTTGTCTAACAGAGGATTATCTCATAATTGCAACTTTGTTAAGAAAGCTGATCTACCACCTCCATCTTAGGCTTCCAAAACTCCCATTTATCTCTCTGTAAAACCTGATTTTATTGTGTCTTATGTACTTAGAGATATGTCAGAGACATTCCATTTTTGTTCTTTAAATAATGGATTTAACAAGTGCATTGGCTCTGCTTCTTTCCGCAGCTCTCCTTACTGAAACAATATGAGAAGGAACGGAAGGCTGCTAATGTCACTATGATGGCAATACTCGATGGTTTTCAGAAGGCATATTCTGTTGATCTGGGACCCATCAATCTCTTGAGGGCTGCTGCATTCCATGGTGCTCAATATATTGCACCACTCAAAAAGAATATTATATCTTATGCTATGGGCGAGCAAAAGTGGCCACTTTTTTCTTGAAAGAAAGGGGAGAATACACTCAAGCTTGTGTCGATATTCTTACCAACTGGATGTTGAATTTTAAGTAATCTTTGCTAATTATTTAACATCCAAACATCTTAGGAACTTGTAATATGAAAGTACCTGACCTCGTATAGCTGATGACAAGTTGCCTCGTTGCGTAGCCAGTGTAATCTGATAAAAGGTTCAGTTACATCATATTGTCATTGATTGGAGAAGTTGAATTTGTTTTCTTTTACTGCTTTTAGAAAGGATGACGGAATGACAACTCTAGTTTCCGTTTATTGTTTGATTGCATTTGCGGTTGATCAGTGTAAATTGGATTACATGGTCACAGACTTGCATAGCTAGGTCACTGGTGCGACTGCATGGCCAGCTTCTTGCTGTCAACCATGATCAAAAGATCTATCTATCTGAGCCGTCCATCAACCCAAACACATACTCCAAATGAATAGTCGGTTGCAGTAGCAGCAGGCCTTAGGAATAGCCACGTAAACACAGCAAGAGAAACGTGTCTCCAAGAGCTCTCCTTCTCAACTGCTCGTTTGCACCTCTAAATTGAGCACATTAATTCAGCATCACCCACTTTCAGTGCAGAGAGAGAAAGAGGGAGGGAGGGAGATGGCACAGAGCAAGGATGATATCAAGTATGGGGTGGCACAGGCAAAGTTATCAGAAGACGGGATGCTGAGGATGAGGTACAAGCATGGCACCCCCCTGGAAGGTGGCAAGGTTGCAGAATCTGAGCCTGTCGATCTCTTTGCTGATGCCCGGAGGATTGCCGGGAAGAAGGATGATGCTTCTAGAGGTGAAGGAGAAGATAACAAGAGTAGCACAGCCAAGACTTCTGGCTGTTGAAGTGATGTAATGCATCAGTGGTGGTTCGTTCTTTCTTGCATGACTTCTTGGAGTTGTGTCATTAGAAAGTGCCTCTTTTGAATAAGATGTTCTCTAGAATTAATAATATAGGAGTTAGTGAGATGATGGTTGTGAGTGATGTTCAGCTTTTCTGTCATGGTGATTAATAATAATAATTTATCCTACATGGTTTATGGACTATTATGATCAAATATCTAGTTATTTTCATGCCAGAAGATCTTGACATGCGATATGCCGCATTCAACATAAAATAGACATCCATGCATTGTGAAAAATAGATAGGGATCAAGATGGATGGGGATGTAATTAGGTTCACTGGTTGGAGAGTTTTCGGCGATACATATTGGTATAAATCTTTTATTCTCTTACTAAACTGCTTTTATTTGTTTGTTTGTTTGTTTGTTTTGCTACCATATTAACCTGCTTTTCAAGTGACCAACTGATGCATGGTTGATAAATTTTCAAAATATTTGAAACTTTATTAGAAAGTATACCAAGTTATAATGATCGATTGTGATTCTTTCATTTGTTCCAAATCGTGGCCCATTCACATAGGTGGAGCTCTAACTCCTATTCTAAAGGGAACAAAAAGGAAGGGTAAAAGGCAATTACTTTGCAAGAAAGGCAACGTCTAATTAGGCAGAAGTCTTATCCGTCAGTGCTCTGTAGTCCCACCACTTGTGATGCAAGAGCAAAGTTGGATAAAGATAGATTTGAGACCCTTGAAATTATTTCATGAAAAATTTTGTATATCATGAGTGGTGCAGAGAATTTGACATGAAGTACACCGTTTTATCCGATTAATCTATGTAGTCATTATTTTTCAATGCATATTTAATGCATGTAGCTTTACTTTTCGTTTCAAAAATTTTGAATGATAAAAATGTCTCTCTCTTTTGAAAAAATTATGATATCTTATATTCATATTATGACATTCTACGTTCAAAAAGTCATAATTTTTGTCCACAGAATGTCATAATATAATGCAAGTTGTCATAATATACACGGGATGTCATAATTTTTTTAAAGAACATAGGCATTTTCGTTATTCAAAATTTTCAAACAAAAAATAAAGCTGCATGCATTAAATGTGCATTGAAAAGTGATTGGACAAAAATATTCTTTCTATATTATGATATTTTAGATCATATTATGATATTCTGCATGCAGAAAATCATAATTTGATGTAGAATATCATAATTTTTAGACCATATTATGATATCCTTCATATAGAAAGTCATAATATATTACAGGATGTCATGATCTTTTTAAAAGATAAATATTTTATCATAAAAATTTTAATAAAAAATTATAAATATTAAATATATATTAAAAATAATAATTATGTATATCAATAATATAAAATGATGCGTTCAACGCCGGATTTTCTACGTCACCGTTGGTGCACAAAGAATTTCTCATTATTTCACATGGAAAGGAAGGGCTCATCTAGAAGCTGCTTTGGATAACTCTTTCCACCGTTGTCTGCTTTAACACCACGTCATCCAATGGATATGTGCCCAGAATTTTGGATTCTGATAGCGACAGGTCCGTTTTCTTTATCCCTTTAAGCCAAACTATATCTAAACGCTTTAAAAGCAATACAACCACGTTTGAACTAATTAGGTGTAAATTTGTATGAATCTTGCTGACTATAGTTAGATTGATACGAAAGTTGTGAAGCATTGTCCATGTCTTTTCACGTCTTTTCTGGGAGGATTTAAAATTTGTTAAATGATTAAAGTAAAAAAGTATGAGAGTAAAACAATAAAAAAGAGAAGAATAAGAACAAAGATAAAAAGAAAAGCAAAAAGGAAGCTAAGATATCTATTTAGTTTAAATATTGTTATAATTCTGTTGTAGGTTTGTGATAGATTACAAGAGAATTCAGATGAGATTTTATTACTTACCATATAAATGATAATAAAGGTAGTTTCTCTAGCAGGAGCTGTTGCGTCAAGACCTTTATCTTAGAGGCTGTCGGAGATTTGTGTACGAGTAATTTCTCCTTATATAAATAAATTTTTTATCAAATAATTCAGCAACCAATTATTTATGTATGATCTCTACAAGAGTGACCAAAGTATAATGGATAAATAATCTATTACATCTTGATTTATTGATCATTTATTATAGTTGACGTGTATTTTTATTTTAGTGTAGCCAAAAATAGCCTAATTTGAGTTTAGCTAGATGCAATTATAGTATGATTGAGTTCTTCTTAGTTCGTTCTTAAGCAATATAAATTTTAATCAACTTCTAAGGGTTTGCATTAGTTTTTATCATTATAAGGAACTAATCTACTTTGAATGATTTCAATCAATTCTTGTCATCATAGGGAGCTAAAGTTCATGTTTTTTGGGATGTTTTATTTGACAAAAATGTTAGGAAGGCCACGTTAATAGGTTTTTGTATTTGTTGACGGATCTCTCTCTAACTCTCTTGTTCTTGTGCATGGTGCTAATAGATGGATTCCAGTCCTTATTAGCTATTTTGGATGCAATTCACTTAGAATAGATTCTCCAATATCTTATTGTACTAGATCCAATGGATGTTTGAAGAGTTGTGATCGCCTATCCCACCCACCCACCCCGCCTCCCCACCCAAAACCCTGAAGAGCCAAATATTCTTTCTCTAAGATTTTCACTATTTTGTGAGCAAGCTAGTCTTAGGTTAACGTGGTTTGCCACTGATTATTCATTTTTCGATCCTTTTTTCATCAATTTAGCTTTTTAATAAGCTTATTCATAACACAACTAGTTTTCTCATCTCTCCTTTGATCTCAAGATTTATACCATCGTCATGTGTCCATTTATTTGAAAACCCTTTTTAAGTAAGAAACCTTTAAATCTTACATACAAAAAAAGTATAAAACTTTTAATCTCTTTTTAATAAATTTAGATCTTTGTCTCCACCTTAATTTTGGCACCTTCGCCAAACCTGCTAAGAACTCTTTCTCTTCTTATCTTATCCATTTCACTAATATCAATTTATTACTTGAATTGTTAATTGCCTCTCTTTCTCTCTCTCTCTAACCAAGTACAAATTGATGTAATAGAGTTTCTTTTATACTTGAGTGCGGTTAGAATTCTCTGGCTTATTTTGAGAAACAAACTCTATATTGAAGAAGTATTGGTTAGAAAAGACGGGCAAGCAAGCTCAAGATGCAATCTTTATGGATCAAGGGTAGAGTCTGTCTCCTATTTCTTCATTAAATATCCATTTGCATGTAGCTTATGGAACTCTATCTATATTTAGCTGAACTTAAGAACCTAGCTATCAAATATGCATGATCTTTGGACCGATTGGAGGTGCATGAAATTTCAGCCATCGCTGAGGAGAGCAGGGGATCACTTTGTGTGGCCCCAGTTTGGGAGATATGAAGAGAAAGAAATACAAAAATCTTCTTGAAAAAAGTATTCTATCTCTACAACTTCTTACTACAAAATGTTCGTCATGCCGTGTTTGCTGATTTTGCTGGAACGATTTTTCTTAGGCGCTAGTTTTGGTTCTGAATTTTTTCTGTTTCATTGGGCTTAGCCCATCTCTTATACCAAAAAAAAAAAAGACACGTGGAGTAGCCTAACCTCCTGTTGCATCACCCCTCTTGTTGACACCTCTTCACATCTTGTACTTTACTCTTGTGCATAACTTCTTACTTGATAAATAGGGGGGAAGCTTCTTGCTTCCTTCTTGTCCATTAATCAAAAAAAAAAGAGAGTGCTGTTAGAAGTCTCCAGTTTTAATGTTGAAACATATTCATGCATCAAATTTATCTTGCAGTTTACGACAAAATAGCTCTAAATTGTTTAATTCCTTTTGCTTGTGTGAAGCGGTCATTCACTTTTGGCAGTGCTCACAGCATAGAAGCTGATAAAAATCTTTGTCTTCAGTGGTGAAGACCTTTTTATTTTATTTTATTTATTTTATGAAACGAGAGGTGTGAGACCACCTGAGATTTATTATTAAAAGATAAGAAGATTAGTGGTGAAGACTTTTAAGTTACTAAAATATTTCCGTTCGACATTGATCCCTTTGATGCACTGGAAAAATGAAACAATGATTCTTTTTGCTTCCTATATTGGTCCAAGGTTGAGAGAATGGAAGCCTTTCTTGTTCCACTTATAGTCTTGAGGTCCATATCTAGAATGGTAGAAACTCGAAAGGGTCAGCAGAAAGGTGCTAGGACTCCTATTTTGCTATTAGAATAAGATCCTAAAGACCAGTTGCTAGTAGTCAGACAAGCAACATTATCACCAAGTATTCCAAGAGACACTGACCAAATGGAGATGGAGGTCATACAACAATAAATAGATTCTTAACGCATCACAATCAGATGATGAAAGATCGCTACAAGCAAGCTACGAATTTGTCAGCACAATCTGTTAAGAGAAAAATCTTGGCCAGAGGCACGGGGTGTTGATATGACCAAAATGGAGTGTGGAATATCTTCAGTAGACCAATTCCAGGGTACAGAAGAGAGAGGTGTCATTGTTTCATTCATATCAAGATCAGGATAGATATTTTTTTGGTCTTCTTGACCATTAATAGTCCTGATCTTGATATGTTTTTTTTGTGCAATTAAAAATATCAAGATTAGGACTCTTAATGGTCAAGAAGACCAAATTTTCAGGATGATACTGTAGGAAAGAGCTTGCTTTTCTCATGTTCACAGGTATGGAGAGGACTAAGATGTCTTTAGTTGATTCAGATAGGTAAATTGATCCATCAATTCATTTCATGAGCATAGGATGGCATTTTCCACTGTATTCTGAAATAGAGCCTACTGTGCTTGATAACAAGTACTCAAGCATTGTTCCTCTAAAGTTCAGGGTCTGGCTGCACTTTTAGCAGTCATGTTAAAGAGATAGAGAGAAGTTTTTGAAAAACATATTCCTGTTAATTAATAAAAGGAATTCCTGTTCAAAAAAACAGATGGATTCAACAAAGTGCCAACGGTCGTATGCTGCAAATTGCAATTTCTTTTGCTTCATATGAATTTGATGCAGACCCTTTAAGGTATGCTTACATGTTTAAAGAGACTAATGAATTTTATTCATTTAACTAAACATGCTTAGAACATTTCAGTTTTCTTTTCGCAACTTAAGGTGAATTAGATAATTGAGATCATGGTACTAAAATCCTTTCTTAGCAATCGTTGGATCAAAGTAACAATTAGTAAATTAAGGCTAGGTCATCAACAATTTGGTTTTGATTATAGTTACCGAAATGCTATTTTTAAGATTCATGATCCAGAGTTCAAATCTTCAGCATTCACAAAAGAAATTTCATCATCTCATTCTACCTATTTTTGTCTGTCTATTTTTGTATTGTCATCAACACCATAGCTAGCTCCTGCTGAGTCCATACAATTAAAAATGATTCGGCGCAGACTAGGTCTCCCAATTTATTGGAACACAGTCCCCTTATCATTGGGTAACTGAAATAACTACTGAGCTTTACTATTTGCAAAGCCTAACTGCATTGGACTGCGTCCAACTGAAGCCCCTCTTCTTCAGTGACCAGAGGAGCTTAATAATCTTTGTAGGGATATTTTTACTGTCCAAGCTCCAATATCACCACATGTTAGGATGATTGATACATTCTTAAATGGACCAATAGCAGGAAATTGTTCGGTCTCCTACCACCTCCATTGTCACTGTTAGTTTACCAAAAAGTCATGCAAGATATTTTTATGTGCATCATATGAAAAAGGACAGAAAGGTGAAAAAAAGTGGGCAGCTGAAAAGTACAGGATTCCTCTAAGCATGAAAAGTAGCCAATTCAAACTTTGTAGCTTAGCTAATGTGAAATAAAAGTTTGGACATTACGTAGTGTTATAATATCCAGAAACTAATGGACATGTGAAATCGATGCTAGGCAATTATGAAGCCGTCCAATATGGACCATGGCAATGGCTCAACTTTATCTTCTCCTCAAAATTTCACCCAACTCTTACTTCTCTCGCGTTCAAACAAATCGTAGACCAGCTCTCCTGGACCGCATCGAAAAAAATTAGTTAGAAGCTATTATTTGAGTTTTTCAGTTCTGTATAAATATCCAAAATTTACTCAATGCATCAGTTCTCACAAGAACTGCCTCGACAGCTTTATGAAATTATGATGTCAATATCCAAGCCAGATTTTTTTATCTTATTATTGTTGTAGATCCTGTAATATTATTGATAGACTAGTTCTCTTTATTCCACTAAATGATCGACGAGCGGTTCGTAGTTACCATAATATTGAATGGAAAAGCTACCACTGATTCGTTCGCTCACCCCCATTAGTCAGAAAACTTCCAACTTACATTCCTTTAATAGAATTCTTAATGCAACATCTCAAGAGAAATACATATTTGATCCTTCTTGCGAGTCAACAAAGCAACAATAGCCCAAAAAGTCTCTGGTAACATTTATCATTTCAATGTGACCTGTTCTGTTATTGGATGCAGCACAGTGGCTAATAGGATGACACGATGGCATGGAGCATCTAAGTTGACAGATCAAAAGATTGGAAGTCAACAGTCAGACAGCTTATGAATGGATGCAACAAAAGTGATTTGAAGATTGATGGATGATGTTGTTAAAAATGGGACTGCAGGAATTTGGGGTTGTCCTTGATTGGATGGAGGGTTTGGACCAATCAGAAGTTATTTGGTACTAATATCGTAAGAATAACAAATCCAACTTTGTCCATGTATGTTTCCCACTTCTTTTATTAATGATTTTGAGCTGGTTCTCCCTTCCTTTTTCAGAAAAAAACCTTCATAAATGCTGCAAAGATAAAACATTTAGCATTAAAATTATGCCACCAATCTTGGATGTACACATTATAAAGGATCTGTCATCTCCCATACAATTCCATCCTTTTCAGTTTAGATGCTTGGTATCATTTCTCATTTAGTGACCCCTTCTGGTGCACAACTATTCTATTGGATTGTGTATCTGAATGAAATATGATAGGATAGAAGCTAAACTATCCAATTACAATGCGATACGTCTCTCCTTGTGCTATAATTATATTTTCTATTATTTGTGGCTTATTTTGATCATCTGCATTGTGAATCATTAATCAGATCACTATAGGAAAAATTGCTATTTCCAGCACTTTTTAAGTCTTCTAACGATGCTTATAAGCATTGCAAAATTAGTCCCTGTTGCTTGTCGACAGAGCATCAGCAATGCAAGCATGGAGAAAAAAAATTATGATGCTTGCAGTTCATGCTTTTTAAAAGCTTCGTTGGCCCATTTATCTAACTCCTTATGTATAGTCTGGTGATCAGTGATACTTTTAACCCGTTTGGCACCGAGGTGACGTACTCACACATGGAAGTGGAATCTCCTTGACTCGAGTGGGGAGAATCGGCCACTTTGAGTGTCCTGTGGTGGAGTTTTGTAACTCAGATAAATCGGTCATAAAGCGAAAGCCATTCGAATCAAATATTTCTCGATAAAAGAGCCCTTGTAGTCACGCAACTTGCCATGCAGGTCGCCCCCCCCCCCCTCTCCTTTTAACTAACAAAAAGAAAAAGACACTTTTTAATTTCTATTGATAGAAATATTTGGGTATTTCAAAAGTTCCTATCTTTATCAATCAAACAGGTGACACTCCTTATGTATAGTCTGGTGGCCTATGGCGGACTTTTCTCATGAACCACTCAATAGTAAGTAGAAGTTGTGTCAAACACTGGAGAACAAAGCTTACCGGAAGAAAAAAAACACTGGAGAACAAACGTCGGTTGTTACCATTTGCTTTGATACTGGAAGGTCCATTCAAGCTTTCCGGTGGAAGAGGCCTTACTCACAATTCCTTTATCTAGTTACTCAGGGTGATATCATGAGCCTAGCTTTTCTCTTTTTCATTCTTTCTTCCTTTTGTGTTATTGTTCATGACCTTCACATCTCCATTGTTCTTGTCGTGTACATTTGCCAGGGACCTGAAGGAACAAAATGATGATCTTCCAATAAGCATATGAAACAATTTAGCTGATCATTGTTACCGTCTGGGATCTCCAGTCATCCACTTCATTGGTCTCTGTGTCCAAGTTTTATTTGAATTCCAAGGGCTCATGGGTTTGAGGTCGTTATTTTCTTTCCTTTTATTGGGAAACTTCATCATTACCTACCATTTGGATAAATTTCTATAAATTATGAAAGGAGAAATGAGCCATAAATTGGTTGATCAGATGGTCCAGGGAGGAAATGATGACTAAGGCTCTGATAAAGTATTATCTCCAAAGATAGAATTTGAAGCTCAAGATTTAAGCACTTCTTTACTTCGTTTAGTTTGTAGGGTGATATTTTGACATGTCTTCAAATAGACATTCTGCAATCAATTCTTTGGAGTTATTTTTCATAGTATTTGACATAAGTAATCTCTCTCTCTCCACGAAAAGGGGAACCTATATCACTTAGAACACCATCATGCTAAAATTTTGCATAGTCTAAAGCATCCAAATTATTAGAACAGAAAGAAGGGTTCTCGAACAATGCTATCACACAAAGAGTACAACTTGGAGTGGCAATTTTTAAGAAGATTAGGATAAACTACTAAAATTTGTCATCTTTCCTTCAACCAAGCCAATTTTGGTTGTTGCTTTGGTGCACCCACTTTTTCAGTTAAAAATAAATAAAAGTAAGCCAACTTCTCAAAAGCTTCACATGTTGATGGAGAGTTAAGAGGAAGAAGTTGACGTCCCTCCAATATTAATTATTGATGACTGGAATAATTTGTTGGTCAAATTGGTAGTTACAAGAGCATAGCCAAGCCACCAGGTTCTGGTCTCAACCTCTTTCAATAAATAAAAGGGCCGGCATTTGGTTGGCTCAATGCATTCTTTTGATTAAAGTAGTTACACCATCAAACGATTTTAGTAGATTTCTTAACTCTTGATGGTGATAGTCTCCTGTCTAAGTTAACAACCCCAACTGTCTTGGACAAGAATTTGCAGCGAGTGTGTAAATGATATTTAAAAACTTCATAATCCATTAATCCAATTATTTTACAGCAATTGGATAGATTCAAATCAAGTTTTTGATAATTTTATTGGGTCAAAATTGGATTCGATATATATAGACCGACTTCTTATTGGATTGAACTTGGGTGTACCTATATTTGAATTTGAAAACTTGATAGCCGATACGTGCACACAAAAGTGGCTACTTGTATTAATTTCTTTTCTTTATATTTGAATTTGCGACTTTTTCACATGCATGCTCTCCTGAGCTCTTGCTCGATGCTATTTAATTTCGAAGTCCCAACTAGTGTGTATATTTTGACATTTTGATTACATTAAATATAAATATAAATTAAGTCTGTTTCGTAAATGATTGATTTTTCAAAACCAATCATTCATGTTCCATATAAATGATTCCTACTTTCCCATCACAATGTGTGCAAAAATTATCGTATATAAAGGAATATTGGCCTTTTAATGTTGGAATAATTGTTAATCTTTGACTAATTGACCTACTAAAATTATACGCTAAATTGAACCTAAAAAACTCAAATTTGAACTTGTATCTAATTATTCATCAAATTTAGATACGAGTTTGGAGCTTACTTATTTTGATGAATC
Organism: Elaeis oleifera; assembly: GCA_000441515.1. Taxonomy (NCBI): domain Eukaryota; kingdom Viridiplantae; phylum Streptophyta; class Magnoliopsida; order Arecales; family Arecaceae; genus Elaeis; species Elaeis oleifera. The sequence continues at coordinate 1,280,949 of KE504652.1, read as the reverse complement.
CTAGCATGAATTCAAAATCATTTTTCTTATCTGACTTATTTACAGTCCTAGAAATAGCCTTCTAGAAGCTATATGAGCCCCTTTTAAATCTCTCTTTTATATGTTTGCATATAGTATATCTTTATTATTTTAGGGTTTTTTTGGGGTACATATTATTTTTGAGATTTTTCATAGAAGTTAATTAACCATCCATCAGCAACAATGAGATATTTATTATATTTCTTCATGTATCTTTCTTCATAGCCCTTTGTAGCTTCTTACTAGTAATCTACATGTGTACTTAGATTCATAGCTTCTTACAATCATCGTAGCTAGGATTGAGACCCAAATTTAAGCTCAAATGTGACAACAATCGCATTTAGATAGGCAGAAGTACAAATAAATCACAAAAAAATTCTATTAACTAATAATTCTACTGAAGAATTTTTAAATTAAAAAACCATCAATAGATAAAAATGCAAGAAGGAAATCTTTATATGCAATTAGTCTATAAATAAAGATTATATAAAAAATAAAAATGAAGATTTTTTTTTTTTTTGACTTCATCTCAAAAGTACTCCTTTTATTGGGAGAAGACACATCTTGTGCTTATTTATAGTGGATGGGATGTTGGTTTAAGAATTTCCTTTCACAAAATTTCATGGTCATGCATCAGCTGAAAAGACCAATTTGTCCAACTCCAAACAACTTGTGTGAAGTTTCAAAATGGAGAGAGAAGAATTGGGAAACACAAGCCGAGATTCACGTTGGGAAAGAACAAGCCATTGGCAACCGTCCTATGCGATGCTATGCGGTACCAACCTCCAACGACCAACTCTCCTGTCCCTATTTCATATACTTCCAATCCAACTACGGCCAAAATATCTGCCCAAGTTGCTAGAGAGTTGGGACTACGGGTGGACCCCTCCCACCAACATGAATGATTGGTAGTGATAGGCCAAAATAGGCTTCCTTCATTTAATTTTCAAGTCCACAAAACTGACATCTTCACCTACTTTTAATCACATTAAACCCAGAGTCTGCCCATCTGGTGGTTGGAATAGTTTGCATTCACATGGGATAACGGCAATCCAATAATCTTTTATGAAGTTAATGTAACATTTCATGCACAAAATGAGCTGCCTTGAGTTGCATGTCATGCAACAACTAGCTCGTAGTTAGAAGAAGTTTCTTCCTTTGTTGTTGTTGTTTTTGTTGTTAGAGCTTTTAGCTATCAAGTTGCAGAGGACTCAGGCTAGGCCTTTAGCTGGATCGGTCCCACCAGGGGACTCTAATGCTAAGAAACTAATGGTAATGCCTGTGGCCAGCACATCAGCATTCTCACATCTAGTGAACCGACCAGGAAAAGTTGAGTACGACCTTTACCATGTTTGAGATTAGAACTTAGATTTCCTGATAACTCTTGTGAGGTGCTCATTGGGTGACTCGGTCCTTTAGTTTGGTAGCACCTTCTAAGTGACTTAAGTGATGATATGACTCCACAAATTAAATTTCTGAAAACATGTTCAGGAACTAAATTAATGCGTAAATTAACAACCAATATCTGCATAGAATTTTCATTAGTGGAGAGAATTAAACTTCATTAGAGTACATTTGCATGTCATATTTTGTGCTTGTGTAGCATCGCTCTAAATGAAAGGAGGAAAACAGAAAGAACATTTGCTTACCTCAACCATGTTTTTTGTTTAATTTCTCCATTTAAAGTGAAAAAACCGATGCATTTATCGTACGAGAGAAAGAGTGATTAATTAGTGAAAATTAAAATAATACTTTAAGTTTTAGGATTGATGCACCTTACATTTGATAGAAAGTGACTGCTCAACAATAACCCTTTTTCACACAACCTGAAAAGTGTACTACAGATTTGATCCATGCATGATCTGGTTGCGTCGATCCGAGGACTTGTTAATTGTGAGCGTCTTGTCAACCATGCCGTGGTCAAGAACCCTAAAAATGGCGTGATGTACTGGCAAATCGATCTACAATATCAGGCTTCACACATCTATTTTAGGAGTAACGTTGTTCATATGGTCACCCTTAGAAGAACAGAGTTGCATAAGAATATGTCATTGACCTTTAGACATCAAACATCAAATTGTATACTTATTTGCTACACACACAGACAGAAAAGAAAAGATTAATAAACTGTTTTATCTGATATGTTTACATATCAATGTGCTGGATTAGTTGGAAGATGGTTCCAAATTGTAGTTTTCCACAGTTATGTAGCTAGACTCCTCCAACTTGCTCCTTTAGGAAAATTTTGAAATTTTCATTTTGATTGCATGAGCTTTATATATATTACGATGAGAAGGTACATCTCTCTCTATTTGCTGAGTGGCCTTGTAGGTTTCATGGCAGCCCTCCTCTCTTATCTGAACTTGGGTAGATATTTGAAACACATTTCCTTAAAGACTGTAATCAAGTTAACCTAGTTGTAAAGTTTTTAAACCTTCTCATCTCATGACTATGCTTTATAGCTGATAGAGAAAGGATTGGATAGCTATAAAGGTATCAATGTTCTCCATAAGCTACCAATATCTGCATTAATCCTTCCAAAACATTGGAAAAGTCTTGCATCAAGTTGGAGAGATCATTAATTTGAAAACATCAACCAGTCTTGACTCAGCCAGGTAGCTAGCATGCCTCTCTAGTTGGGACAGGTCTAGAATTCAAACCCTGATGATGCTTTCACATTGCATTTCTCAAAGAGACATTATCAAGTCAACAATATATCTATCCTAATTCTTACCGACCAACTTGAAATCCACCACAACACCTGGTCGTTTTAGCTTGTCTCCTCTCATTATATTTTTCTCCCAGGGTACCTAAGTTTAATTCATGTTGCTAATTCTTGCTAGAATGATCCCAAGGTGATCTTAAAACATCCATGAAGCTATTACCACATCACCAACCTGCCGACCTCCATACTCCACAGCACATGACAAACTCTGACCATCACCCAATAACCAAACCCCTCCCTCTTGTATCTCCCACACCTTTTTTTCTTTATTTGAGATTCGGTTACCTACCCAAAACACCTCACATGCTGTCCCCCACACTCTCCTACGTGACAAAGAAAAGACTCTGATCAGATGCTCAAAATGGTACAATACCATCCTCTTCCCTTTCACACCAACCCTTATCACTTTTGCCTCCTTTTAGATCACACCCACAATTGTTTTTTTTTTTTTTGAAAAAAAGATAGCTACAATATGGAATCTGAGAACACAGTTATTCTCCTCTATTGGTAAAAGTTTGAATACAAACTATTTTATGTGTTGCCCCTCTTCCAAGGGTCTATAGTATCTAAGAACATGTTGGTTAGAATTTGTTTGGCAGCTACAAGATTCACTTCTTCGGAACCCCAAATGGTAACACAAGCAAATGGTTTGTTTGTAAGGTGGCACTACTGAAGTTGGTGTTGTGGCCTCTGCTGCTGTGGATGGCATCAAGACCTCGGATGAAGTCGATGACTTTGAAGAAGGGTGAGGAAGGCTGATCGAGAGATCAAGGTTGAGGTCCAGGCGTCGGTCTTCGTCTTCGTTGATGCTGATGCCGCCACTGCGCCCATCCTCGGTTGAGTCGATCGGCTTCGAGGCTGCCTCAGTTGTCATGATGACTAATTGTGGCCGGCTGGAGGTGTTGAATTGGATACCTCCGTTGAGAGGACGATGGGTCAGTGGATCGAGACCACGGCTGATGAGCTTGCGCTTGATGTGGGTGTTCCAGTAGTTCTTGATCTCGTTATCGGTCCGGCCAGGTAATCTTCCGGCTATTAGAGACCATCTGCCATGTTAAATGATGGCATCATAAGAACACTCACTACTAACTACAACAATATCAACCCCAATGAAGCAGCAAATAAAACTCGGTGAAGAATTAAATTAGCAAAATTTTATGTCAACTTTTGTGAAAATTAGAATATGGATTATGAAGATAAAAGAGGAGGATGTGTGTACTTGTTTCCAAGCATGCCATGGAGTTTGATGATGAGCTCGTCCTCCTCCTCAGTAAAGTTGCCCCGCTTGAGGTCCGGCCGGAGGTAGTTTATCCATCGAAGGCGGCAGCTCTTGCCGCATCGAAGCAAGCCTATAGATACACAAAAGCATCAAAACAAAATTATAAGACATCAGTAACATAGAATTATTATTGAAACATAGTCTCTCTTTATAAGGACTTTCTTCAATATAGCTTTCCATGAGGGGACTGAAGAGTATATGTATTACATACCTGCGGCCTTTGGGAGGGTTCGCCAGCAGCCTTCGCCATGGGCCTTGATGTAGGCGATGAGGCACTGGTCCTCTTCCTTGGTCCATGCACCCTTGTTGGTGTGAGCCTTCTCGCAGCAAGGAGACCTGCCCATAACGAAGGGAAGAAGAATGGGTGGTGTTTAGTTTAGTTCTCCTGGTATCTCTCTCTTTGTTTCTTAAGCTCTTCTTTTGGGTGGGATGAAGTTGGGATTGAAAGGGGAGTGGGAGGTGGGGAGAAGGGGGGGGGATAGGGAGTAGTATTTATGAGAGGAAGGGAGGTTGTAGGGAGCAATTAACACCTCCTCCAATTGACTCCATCCGTTTGGGCCATTTGACCGAGTTGGTGCGATAGTGGCAAGTGGTAGAAAGGCCGCACGCAGAACCAGATTTGGGTAGGTAGCTCTCTACTTTTAACGTGAAGTGTTTCGCCACACCATACGCTCTCTCACTTTCTCTCACCCCACTCGTTTCAATCTCTGTCTTCTCCACCGACAGTTTTGCACCTTGCAGTCTCCCACCTTTAGGATTCTAGAAGTCCTAGCTTTTGTTTGTGAGAGATGTCCTAAATATACACCAAGCTTGTGGAGGGGAGGACCTAACCTGGTTGGTGACCAATCTTTCCACCCTCCTGTCCTTTTCCTTTTGTCGTGGAATAATTTGGCCTTAGTTTAACTATCGATATATTCTTTTAACCCCAACAAAATCTATTGAAACCAAAAAGAATGAAAGTAAAATCTCTCTCTCTCTCTCTCTCTCTCTATATATATATATATATATATGCTTAGTTACTGTCTAGGATTCTCCCTGACCATGGGGGCGGGCCAAGGATTGGTGGGGAAGAAATATAGATTCCTTCGGCAATCTAAAACACATGGCTGGTAGGACAAATGTTCAGCCTGGTGTACTACTTTCGTCACATGCTTGCTTTGTTGATAACTGTGGAATTCATAACCCAATGATGTTGGATCCATTCAGCACCACGTCATAAAGCTGAAAAATATTCTCTGCATTGGATGTTACGTTGTTAGTGTAACGTGCGCTTTGATTGGAGTACGCTTGCATGATGTTCTACCATGCTATGCTCATCGATGTCAGGTTTAGGTGATGATGGATCAATTAATATATATTAACGTATTTGGACGACTATGATCAAGAATTGATGCTAGCAGGCCAATTTTTCCCAAGACCTTATGAAGAGAGATTAACTTTTGGTTACTGATGGCTGAGACAATGTCTATAATGACGGTTGGCATGCTGAAGTTTTGTTCATAAAGAATAGTACAAAGAAAGTGGAGAGATAAATGAAGTCGCTTGATTGGTTGGTTATAAGTTAATTGCGGTTTGGACATCATATAAGCTGAAATTTTATTAAATAGTGGCACAAGAAAATTTTATAAGTCTGTTTGGCATATTGATGTTTTTGAGTTTTTATTTATCTGTATATTAATAAAATGAAACATTGGAGTTGACGTTGAAGATAGCATTTTCAAAGAATTTGTATTATTTTTTGCTTCTATTTTTGCTTTATTTTGAAAGTAATAAATCTTTGCCTTCGAAAACCCTAAAAATTTTGCAGATAACTTCATATTTTAAGAAAGCAATGGACACCAAATGCTTAAAGAAATCTTATGAAAAAAAAAAAAGATAAATAGAAGAAAGAAAAAGATATGCAGAGATTAATAGACAAGACTCCCTCAATGCAGTAGCCAATCACTCCTTGCACCCTAAATCACTTTGACAAAGGCTTTATCTACTCTAGCTTTCTTTTCCAGAAACTAACACCCTCCTGGACTCCAGCATACTCCTAGCTTTGCTTCGTGCCTCTATGGTTCTCCCCTTTGAACTCCTTAAGATCCTCATGTTCTTTATAACCATATTTGCCAACATGAAGCTCCACTACCAATATCATATCCAAAATCATACATGTTGTTTAGTTAGTTCATTTTCCTTCTTGGGATTTCGAAAAAAGAATAGAAATTAATCAAAGCCCTGAGATTTTTATTCATTTCATTTTTCCTTCCTTTAATTGTGGATTGGATGATCTGAGATGGAAAACATACGACAAAGAGCATGCCTTCCAATTGAACTACCCGCCCAGCATTTATATTTATAAACTATCGGTATATAATTATGCTTAAATTATGCATAATTAGTGTATTTATGTAAGTGATGATTTCTTTTTTTGAATGTAAAGCCACCCTAATTCATCCAGATAGTGAAAAGCAGAAAGCAGTACAAGAAGAGAACAAGTACATAAATTTGATTAGAAGGGAACATAGAAACAAATCAGAGAGAGAGAGAGAGATCCTTAAGCAAGATAGTTTAGAAACAAAGCAAATACTTCACGCCCAGGAGTGTCCAGTTGATTTTTATTTTATTTTTATTTTTTTTTGTGCGTATTTAACTAACTTGATTTATTTTTTTCCTCAAAAACTAATGTGTTTTATTACATGGGCCAATGGGCTAAGGATACTTATATAATTAGGCTACATGGGTCAACAGAATGGGCATATCTCTTCCAATATGTACACGTATTTCCAGAATCTAAACACTACACCAAGAAGCCACCTGCTAATATTTCTTCCCAAGGCATTAGCCAATCGCCAACATCCCTCACCATAAAATGCAGGATTTGCATTTGAATTTGTTCATTGCAAGTGTGATTTAATATGAAGAACTCCTACATGGTTCAGCAGGATGCATGTTACCACGGAAAGGTTAATGGTGATATTTTTGGGTTAGGAGGGTTCATATTAGAAATGGGTAGGTTAATTAGCATGGTGTTGCACAATTCAACACAATTCAGGTGCATTCATCATCATTCATATATAGTGGTGCAATGTGGCTAGACTTCATTTTGGCTAAGGCCAAGAATGGCTTGTGAGTATGGTTAGCTAGCCTCCTGCCTATTCTGGCAAATAAAATAAAGTTAAACAGTAGCCTAACGAGTTTATAATAACCTAAGTATTTCAAGGTCTCCAGTCAATAAACAAGCACAGAGTACAAACTACTGGTACCATGAGAGAAGTCCATTACTCCATGAAGATAATAATTCCAATCCTAAAGAGGAACTAAGCATGCCTACAATAAACAATGGATCCACCTAGAGTAAACTTCGTAAAACTTCAGTCTGCTGCCAGATATCCACCGGCTTAACGCTGAAGTTAGAGTAAAATAGCAGATCCATGCCACTTTGCCTCCTAATTTCAATTCCAAGGATTGGGGGTTGTCCTGGGATTAAGGGAACAATGAATATTGAAAAGTTCAAGACTACCGGCCACCTACTCTCATATGCCACGATTGCAACAACAATCATCATCTTTAGTTAGCCGTTTAAGAGCAGCATGTATTTTTTTTTTTAAATTTAAATTTGATGAGAAGATAGAAGTTCTATCATTTCATCAAATGGAACATGAAAGAAAATAGGAAATAATAAGCACAATAAATCTATTAAGGATCATATTAGATCTGGCCTCTTAGAGCTCTAGTCTGCCTAAATAGTTTGGTTCATTTGATCGGCCCAAAGTAGACATAACCCAAAATGGGAGGAAAAATGTATCAAGTTCAATGCAAAGAAGGTGGATGCCGCCTCCTCGAACTTTGTTGGGGTAGAAAAACTATTGGATATAAGTTCTCCATCAAGCCCCTCGCTAGATGCCACACTTGAGCCTCTATTTTATGTCTCCATCTTTTCCTATTTTCGCTATTGCCAATCATCTCTCATTTTGAATATACAACCCCTTCTTTCTTTCGGCCAAGCTTTCTCAAAGCTCCCATGACTTAATGCCGGACTCAACCATTGTTGAGCGAGCTGAAGCTTGACCCAACCAAGCCTTCGATTCTTGTTTATGCCTAAGTCTTACTTTTATTCCTTTTTTTTTTGTTCGCATTAATTAGTCGTCTACCATCACCCATCGCCATTGCAACTATGGCTCTCTGACCATTGTCCTTTGGCCATGAACCACTCTTCCACTAGTAGCCTGGCATGGTTACAACAAAGTCACCATCCTCCCAGAGTTTTCTTATTTTTTCAAGAAAGAAAAGAAAAAAGAAATCCCTTATTTTCCTTAAACAAATATAGTTTCTCTCTTTATCTTCCTGTCTCTTTTGTTTTCTCTCATTTTCGCTCTAATTTTGGATGGACAGAGGGTCCCTCCTTGTGATTTTGGTCAACCTTGATAAAAAAATCATGAACTCCTAATGGTTGTGCAGTGCGTTGGCCTACACCCCGATCCTAGCCACTCATTGCCGGACTCTATCATCATCCATCTCTTTTTAGATATCTATATTTATTATGACTCTTGTTTCATGATTGAATAAGTTGGATTAACTCGATCGTACCAATCCAGGCCACTGGATACCACTGCCTAGCTGGGTCTGTCCTTCTTCCATCTTTTGCTCATACTGTTCCATCGTTGTCTTGATTTTTCATCATTCTTTAATTGTTGGAGTTGAATTCGTGGAAGAGATACTACAATATGATCTATAATTAAAGATTTTGAAATTTTTTAAAAAATTATTTAACTTTGTCAGAGTACCTATGATGTAAATAATATAATTATTTTTAAATTTATTGATAAATTATAAATATTTTGAATCAAATTATTCATGATTTATAAATTTGATGCATAATATTTAATTATTGAATATATCCTCTCGTAAAATATTAAATGATTCAGGATCGAATATATTGATTTTGATATGGATTATGCTTGAAGAGATTTCTATATCACACGATTTTATGAATCTTTTGATTTGGAATATAAATTATATTTTGAAAAAACCTTGATTTGAGATGGATTTGGACTCACAGTCAGATTATGTTTTGACATCTTATCAATAAGGGTTGTATGTTGGTATTTTGTTCTCCAGAAGATTAGCAATCTAAGAGAAGGTGGTGAATTGGGTTCTTCAAAAATTTTAACTAATTTAAAATCTTAAATAATTATATACTCCAATTAACTTAACTTGAGTGTTTGAAAAGTAAAAATAATGTGCATCAGCAGATTTAAGATATATGCAAAACTATGCAAGAATTAAAATAATGTAAAGCAAGAATATAAAGTATGACAAGCAAAGTATAATACAAACAATATAAATTTTATAATAGTTTGGTACAATCTCGCACCTACATTCATTCTTCAAGATCTCAATAGAAATTCTACTGTAATTAGTCTGATTACAGTGTGTTAGTTTTATCTGAGATCACAAACGAATCTAGTTGATTTTTTGAGATCATCAATCAAAATCATATACTAATTATTTTTCAGGTTCATAATTAATCCAGTTGATTTTGTAGACTTACTAATTAAAATCTATAATATCCAATTTCAGACTTAAATGGATCTAACCCTAACTTTTTACCTCAAAGAACTTGAAAAAAAATGAGATACAAGATAGAAGTTTTAACTTAAATGAAATAAAAAATTAAATTTTTGAAGCACTGAGAAGTTGCTGATGGATGGCTCAAATAAAGCTTGAACTTTTTTGTTGATGCTTGAGAGGATGTTGAGATGATGAAGAAGATTGCTCTTGAAAGCTTGCAAAATTATATGCACAAATCTCTCACCTTTTTTCTTCTTTAGAATATCCAATAATGCTTACTCAAATTAATTTATTTTGCTTTCAATCTACTTCTCTTATTTTCAAATGATTTTCTAGCTCTAAATAGGCTTGGGAGTTGTTGGAAAATGAGTTTTAACTATTGAAAAGCTTGGACTAACTATTGAAGCAAAAAATTAGTCATTGAAGAATTACAGAAACTAGTCATTATTACTAATCCCATATCAGGAGTCAACTCAAATTCCTCAAGAGTCAACTTGAGCTCCCCACGAGTGGATTTAATCTCTTCAGAAGTTGGCTCGATCTCAAGATTTGAAAATTCTACATTCTGTCTTTTCTAAGAGAGTCAACTTGCTGTCTTCATGAGTCAACTCAGCCAGTCCTAGTATTGACTCAAACTCTACAGAGATTGACTCAAACTGAAGATCCAAAATTTAATCTTCTATCTTTTCTGAGAGAGTCAACTTTTCATTCCCATGTGTTGACTCGTCTGCTTGCCAGTTAGCTCCGAGCATGTCAGAGTTGACTCCTTTTCTCCTGAAGTCGACTCTTGAATTTTTTGAAACTTGAAATCCTTATGTTTTCTATTTGTTTCAGTTTAGAGATCGACTTCTATACTTCTAAGGTCGATTCTATTAAGTCAAAAATTTGAAATTTTAATTTTGAATTTTTTGACTTAGCTTCTTTTAAAGAGATCTTTTTATGGATGAATTCTTCAGTTTAAACACATATAAAATTCTACATGCATCCTTAAAATACATGATTAGTATCATTTATACTTAACATTATTTTGAAGTCATCAAAATCAATCATAGGATCAATACATTTTAATACCCTACTAATGGAAGTCGTATGTTGGCACTTTGATATTCTACTAGTGACGATTGTATGTTGGCACTTTAATATTCTATCAATGAGAGTTATATATTGGTACTTCAATATTTTACTAGTGGGATTTATATATTAATATTTTGATATCCTACCATGAAGGGTTATGAATTGGCATCTTGATTATTTTTAAGCTCATTATCTAACTTTACCATAAGGTATAAGTATGGTCATAATTCATGACTAACAAGATAAACTTATGCTAAAAGAAATTAGATTTATAAATAGAACTGAATTTTGAGATAGACTAGATTTGGATATATTTCATATGCTTATTTTTATAAATTATTATTTATTTTATTGCCTAATTTATCTAGTTATATTATTAATTATTTATTGGGCTATTTAGCTCATTACTCAATATCTTACTAATTTTACGTATCCTTATAACTAAGATGGCATGGGGATATCTTACAGAAGAGTAATTATAACCAAAGTTTTGATCTTTTTATTAAAGTTTTATTAAAATTTGATATAAGATTATTATATATTATTAGATTTTTATGAGATATTAAGGTTTATATTTTATTTATTTAAATTTTAAGTTTGCTTAATTGATTATTTAATTCGCTGCTTGCTTATTGATATCATGATATGATATCTTGTATGCTTGTGATAAAAAATTTTTATGAGTGTGCGATAGTTGCTGCAACCCTGACTCGTAAATTTTGGATTTGAGATGTGACAAATTATATATGAGATTTAATTTCATATAAAAGAATTAGGAAGAAAATAAGATTGATATAGATTATTGGACCCAAAACTTAGTGGCTTATCTTTTTGTAGAATTAGGTTCATTTTTTTTCTACGAGTGGTATGAGAGCCAATGACAAAAATCTTGCATAAACTCTCAAAGTTGTAAAGATGCTGAAATTGCAACTCTTGTGAAGAATGATGACGTGCAAGAATAGACTTTTATAGTGGTATAGTAAAATATGGCTCATAAAGTGCAAGTGACTCTTGAGCTTGAGTTGTAACATATTTTGTAAAATGTAGTTTGTTCTTCGAAGTATAGGATCTTTGACTAAAGGGTGAGTGATGGATTGGACTAGAGGAGTCGAAACTTGCTCACATTTGAAGGAGAAGAATGTTGAGGATCATGTATAAGATTTAGTCACACATGGCTTAATTAGTGGGAGGTAGATGAATTGATATAGATGGTTAGACCCAAACATGATGGTTAACGCTCTGTAATTGGATTAGGTTCAAACTTGTGTATCAAGATGTTTTCGTAATTGGATTTAAACCTCTTTATTTCTCTCTAACAAAATTCTCTTTTCTTATCATTATATTTTTAAAAAAATTGGATGTCTCAAATAAAATCACTTTTGCTTATTATTTTTTTTCGAGAATTTGGAGGGCTTAACCCAATTGATTCATTGAGATAATGTATTTACAAACTATAAGGCGGGATATAGAAAAGAAATCTCATTCTCATTTTTATATTAATATGTGATGAGGTTGAGATACAAAATAATTAGATAAAAGTTTAGCTATAGCAGTCCTTCTATTTTATTTATAGTTACTTAATAGTATGATGACTTTGCAAGTTTTACCGAAGCCTCTCACACAGCAAAAATCATAATAGCCCTTCTAGTATCTCGTTCAATTTATTTTTTTGCATGAAAATACGTGTTTGCTTATCATTGTTGTTAGATTACACTTTTTATTATGTGATATAACTTATCATATAAGCTTGATCTTATATTTAATGTAAACTTATAATATACCATCATAAATTAAAGTACTACTAAAATTACCAGCTTGAATAATGGCACACTGGTACTTTTGATTATCTATGATAGAGACTTTTATGTAATTCTAAAAAAATAATTCAATTATATATTATGATGAGTTTTCTTTAAAACTTAAGTCATGAAAAACTTGTAGTTAGATACTTGATCGACTTCTTAATTTACACAATTTTAGGACTATCATTAGTATTGTAAAATCAATCGGATATTATCATATGTAATAAGAATATGAGTATTATTAAGATATATCAAACTAAAATGAAATACTTAGTTTGGAGCATACTAATATAAATCAATGTAATATCGGATCGACCTGGACGCATTGCTCTATTTTTCACTTTTTTTGCTTCCTCATTCTATTTTTAATAATTTTTCTTTTCTTTCTTTTTTCGAGCTTCCTTTCATTTCTTCTTTTTTCTTCTTTCTTTTTTTCTTTCTTTCTTTACTATTTTCTTTTCTTTCTTTTCTCTTTCCTTCCTCTTTTTTCATTTTATTCTTCTTTCCTTCTTTTTTTTTCCTATTCTTTTTCTTTTCTTCCTTTTTTCTTTCCTTTTCTTCTTCTTTTCTTTCCTTTCTTCTTCTTTCTTTGTTTGCTTTCCTTTTCTTCCTCTTTTCTTTTTGCTTTCTTTTGTTCTTCATTGCTTCTTTTTTTCTTCCTTTTATTCTTTTTTCCTTCTTTTCTTCCCTTTTATTCTTCCTTCCTTTATTCTTTATGCTTTTATCCTTCATTTCTTTCTCTTCTTTTATGCTTCTTTTCTTCATTTTTGTTTCTTTTATTCTTCTTTCCTTCATTTATTTCTCTCATTTTTATTTATTTATTTATTTATTTTTTCATTATTTTTTATTCTTCTTTCCTTCATTTATTTCTTTATTTCTTTTTTCATTATTTCCTTCATTTGTTTCTTTCTTTTTATTTTCCTTTCATTTATTTTTTTTATTTTACTCTTTTTTTCATTTTTTCCTTTTCTTCTCATTTCTATTTTTTATTCTTCTTTTCTTTTATTCTTTCATTTCTTTTATTCTTTTTCCCTTATTTATTTCTCTTCTTTCTTTTTATTCTTTTAAATTCTTTTCTCCATTTCTTTCTTTTTATTTTATTTCATTTATTTCTTCTTTTTTACTATTATTTATTTATTTATTTCTTTTTTTCTTTCTTTCATTCTTACCTTCCTTTGCCTCATCTTTTGTTTCTCTCTTTCTTTCCTTTTGTTCTTCTTTTCCTTTTTCATTCTTTCTAACATTTCTTTCTTTTTTATTTTCTTTCATTTCTTTCTTTTTTTACTCTTTTTTATTTTATTTTTTTTCTTTTCTTCTCATTTATTTCTTTTCTTACTTTTCTTTGCCTCGTCTTTCATTTCTGTTTTTTTCTTTTCTTTTATTTTCCTTTACTTTTTTTCTTTCCTTTTTGTCTTTTTTTGTCTTTTTATATTTTCTTTTCTTTTCTTTCCTTCTTTTCTTTCTTTACTTTTAGCTTTTTCTTTATTTCTTTCTTTCCCTTTGTTTTTTTTTCTTCATTTTCTGTTTTTCTTATTCCTCTTCCTTTCTTTATTTTCTGATCCTCATTCCTCTTTCCTTCATTCTTTACTTTTATTCTTTTTCCTTCATTTATTTCTCTTCTTTTTTATTTCTTTATTTATTTACTTCTTCATTTTTTTATTTATCTTTCATTTATTTATTTCTTTTCTTTTATTTTTTTCATTTATTTTTTCCTTTTCTTCTTATTTTGTTTCTTTATTCTACTTTCCTTCATTTCTTTTATTCTTCTTTCCTTTATTTATTTCTCTTCTTTTTCCTTTTTATTTCTTTTTCATTCTTTCTTTTATTTTTTATTTTTTTTCATTTATTTCTTTCTTTTCTTTTACATTTTTTTAATTTATTTTCTTTCCTTTTCTTCTTATTTCGTTCCTTTCTTACTTTCCT